>JAHLSL010000007.1:25977564-26089371 GCA_025920805.1 Petroica traversi
AAGGAATTACATCACTTTGCAAATCCCTCTATCTTTCTCTAAATATAAACTGTCTTTTAGGACGTCTTCAACTTGGCTGTTTTCCTTTTGTGAGTCAGAGCTAGTGTTACTGCTTTTCATTGCTTGAACAGGCTCCACAGACACCATGACACCTCTCTTAAGAGTTTAAAGAGTTGTTGCTCATGTGATGGGGATCATCTGGCAACTCTCCTTAACGTTGCTGAGGCAGACAGGACCTTTTCCAACCTGAAATACTGGAAGATGACAATAAGGTATCTTGATTCTCTTTTGGCTATGACATCTAATCAATGAAGCAGTTACTAACTGTAGGGGAATTCTGTGACCTGCCGTCTCTGGTAAGGGAGGAGTAAGCAGAGGGCAGGGAAGTTGTATCTTGCTGGTGATGCATTAAGTTAGCAACGGGGGGAGGGAGGGCGGGGTTCTTTTTCACTTCTGTAGTTTCCAAGCACACTTTACTCCTGATTTTTTCTGTAATTGTAGTAAGTTATTTTAATGAGGCCCTAAGAATGCAAAATGTAATGAACACAGAAGAAATACTTGTGGTAGTTTGAGTGTAAGTAATCATAATGGGGAGTTGGGCATTGTTTTTTCCCCCCCACTCTCTGTGAATAGGCATTTACGGGTTCTTGCCCATAGGAAGAATGTTCCACCGTGGGGCTGATGTTAGTCTGGTTGGTAAATACTTGAAAAAGTCACTTTCAGTGAAATGTTTAAGGCCTTTTTGCTTGAGGGGATGCAGTTACATTGTAGTCATGCCACCATAATTTCCCTTCTAATACTCTTGATTTTCTTTAGGACTGTGCCTTAAAAGTTGCATGGCACCTTTAAAAATGCTACTGAGGTAAAACAATGTAACATTTTGAGTGTAGAGTGAAAGCACCATTTTGGAAGTTAGCCCAATCACCATTTTGTGAAAGCTTACTCAGGTGAAGGAATTTCCAGGTGGAAAAACAAAGGCTGTGAAGAATTATGCAGTGGAAAGTAAGGGGTATCTTACCTTTGAGTGTTTGCTGTGGTCACTGATATTTCTGTGAGTGTGCACATGTAGATTTCTCATCTCTTTAATTTATCATCAAGTTTCTGAGTATCTCCTAAACATGGTCTGGATGTAGAGCCAGGGAAGTGTGATGATAACATGTTGTTGAGAGCTGTAGAAGGGCCAAAGAGAAATATGTTACGTGATTTTTTTTCTTTCAGATTTATGTTCAGATCATCTCAGTCCTGTTTGCATGTGGGATTTTTAGACAGTGTAGATAATTTAAGCTATTTATAGTCTTCAGAATGAAGGGAGGTTTTTTCCCTCGTAGTTGAATATTTTTTCTTGTACTTAAGGCTGCTTATATTAGTTCACTTCTTAAGTAGGATTAATTCATCAATAGATATTTCTTGTGTTTGTAATGTTGTTACTAGATTTAATCATACATTTTAGAAGACTTATAAATAACATTTTAAATGAATGCAGCTTATAAAACTATATGGGATAAGATATCATCTGTTTTATTATGGATAAAATTCTGTGAAATGCCAGCTCTGTAAAATAGTAGCTTTTAGTCTCCTTTGGGGAGAAGCATGCTGTCTAAATAATAATGCATTTGTTCTTTCTTTATTCTTGCCTTGTAACTTAATGTTTATTTCCATTGTCCAGCTGGTAAGCTAACATTGCCAAGGTTGTGCAGAAGTGTTTTAATCACAGGTTTGGAAGCCTCTGTTTGGATAATGTGATGTCTTCTGTTTTTAACCAAGCAGGAATGCTATAGCTACCATGTGCGCAGATTAAAATCAAGTTCTTCAAGGGAACACTTAATTTGCCTAGTCTGGTATTAGTGGTCTCTAGTGATGTCGGGAATTTGAAAAATGGATGAACTAAAAAGCCTTGGCATTAATTTATATTGTAGCCAGACATGCCAGTGAATTCATTAATACACTTTTACATATGACTGCAGCAGTTAGTGCTGGTTTAACTGTACAGAAGCAAGCATGTTTGAATTTAGGCTTTTGGTTTGCCTGTTTCTTCTTGTTCTGAGTCAGGACATGCAAACTAGGATGTATCTAGTATTTTATCAGTGCTAATAAACACTGCCTGATTGTTTATAGTTTCTTGTTGTGTAGCATTCCTTAGTTACACAGATCCTTAATTTATCCCCAGCAAATTTCTTAAGCTTGGAGAAAAGGAGAGGAAAGTAGTTCTAAGAATTCAAATCAAGAACTGTGTTAACAAGAGAAAGGACTATTGGTTTTCCTGCCTAAATGATGACATAGAACATTTAGGCTGTGGTGTGCAGGGTGGAGCTCTGGTTTTAGGGGTGTGGGGAGAAGGACATTAACTGTTACTACATTTTTGTTTTTCCCCTCTTCTGGGTAATCAGGTATCACAGAAATGAATGATGACTTCTCAAAAGCAAATGCATTTCTGAGGCTGTATATAGCAGAAATGCACTCATTAAATATATTCACTGGGTAACTGAGGCCTAAAAGAGATCAGACCATTTAAAAAAATCATTGTTCTCAAACTCTTTTTAAACTGCCTCTTTCATTTTGAAAACCCTTTTCTAGTAGTCCATTTTCTTTTTCCAGTACAGGTTTGTTGGAGGCCCAGTTGACTTTTGGCATACATTGTTCATTGTGATGCTCTAGAGCTCATAGATGGACATTAAGCTGCCTTTTTTCCATCTTAAGCTTAGGCAGACATCCTCTGCCCCTGAGGTTTTTCACACTGACAGTGCTGTGGGGCTTCTTTGTCATAAGTATAAAAGATTCCTTTGTAAATGGGATTGCATGACTGTGAGTTAGCTTAATGTATTACATATTCCTACTTTGTCTTTCATAGTTTTTCTTGGCAGATCATTTTGGGAAAGGATTCCTTCTGTGCTGAAGCGCTGCAGGTCGGGGAGTGGTTTGGACCGCAATGTTCCTGGAAGGGTGGGCTGTGTTCTTTACAAGATAACACTTGTATTGGATTGCTGATGCTTGAAAGACCTAGGTTTTTATGTGTGTGTGTGGTCAGTTTCAGACCTTTATATGTAGATAACAGTGGAAATCTACTGTCAGCTGCCCCAAGGGGAAAAAAATCCAGACATTTCTGTTCTGTAGCATTCTGATTTCCATAATAAAAAAGGAGCATTGTGGGAGTTTAGGGTTACTCAGTCGTACAGAATTGTTACCAGTGGCTATGAATACAAGTTATTAAAAGTTTTACTGTCATGAACTGGGGATTAAAGTCCAGCAATAAAGGATGTTTTTTTGGTTTTTTCCCTTTAAAGTTGATTCTAATCTTGCTATAGACGTGAGAATGGTGCCAGCTCCAGGAATGGTGGGTTTTTTTGTTTTTTTTTTCCTTCTACCTTTACTATCTTGTGTGGTTTTAAACTTCAGACATTTTCACTTCATTATCCCTTCCTAGAGATTGCACTTTTTTTATATATGTGAAGTTTTTAAGTACTGTAGAACACATTGTGTAATTACAGACAGATCTGTTAATAATAGGAGAAACCCCAAGATTACATATATCTCTATGAAGCACTTAGGATGGAGAGACTTTGCAAAACAGGTTTCTGGATAGGTTGAGTTTTTCTTGTTGGTGCATAAAACAATAATAAATAATAAACTCGTTTTGGATTAGATTTCAACATAAGAAGTTAACATACTCCTACTTGAGTTAAACTGAGCCATGATTAAATTATTAAGATTCTGCTGCTGTGGAAACAATTCCTTTTTCTTGATGCATCACCATAAGATAAAACTGGAAATGTAGGTCTTGTAAAATTTGGTGCTTGCCTGCAATTCATCTGCAAAAAATAAATGCTTATAATTTCTTCTTGTTAACTGTGCTGGCCAACAAGATTTGATTTGTACGTTTTGCTTTTGGGTCTCCTTTTCACAAGCCATTTTGTGCTATGCATGCAGGCTGTCATAGAAAACACTCTCCTTTATCTTGCAAATACTTGGAGAACCAAACAGTAATTCCCTAACTTTACTTACAGGTTTGGTTTTTTTTTTCAGAATTATTGAGGTGCAAAACTGAAATGTAATCTGATTTTGTTTCTACCTTTTCACTTGCTAGTGTGTTTAGGAGGAGGGGAAGAACAAACAACTGTCCATATGCAGTATACACTTGGAAAACTCCCTCTTGGTAATTAGTAGAAATTCTGGGCTGTTCATGAGCTTCCTCTTGAATTGTTTGCCTTTATGGGCCATTATCTGAGCATATAAACTTTCTGTATTCATTTAAAGGGACACAATGCTCAGTTCAACATTGTTGATCATATATGGAAAGAAAGAAGGAAAGAATATGATCAGTTATTGACAGATTGGAATTGCGCAGTTCGAGTGAGTTCCGGTTAGTTCATTTATTTCCCTGAGCTTGCATGGCAGGTTCCTGACAGTGTGACAAAATGTCCAAGTGCTCTGATATGCCCAGAGGTTAGTGACTAGTCTGTTAGAACCTCTGTGACTTTAATATAAACACGGCAAATAGTTTTTTGAAGTGGCAATTTGTTCAGTGTAGGCTAACAATCAGCTCTTCCCTCTAACAGCAAGCACCTGTAGGGCTCAGGGCTGGCGCCTTAGGCTTTCAGACAGCATGAAGTGAGCAAGGATGGATGCTCAGAGATGTGCTCTGCTCATGCCTGACAATGCAAAGGGGCTTCTTTCTGCCTTCCTGGTGACCCTCAGTCCCTTGCTGGTAGGCATCCACTGCAGGTGGGCTCTGAACCAGGGCCTTTGATGCTTTTTTTATTGAATGAAAGTTATAGGGTTTAGAGAAACAAAACAGCGTCTGGTGTCTTCCCATAGGAAAGGGCCAGCAAAAAACTTGTATTCTTCTGCCCTGGACGGAAGAATTCTGTCTGTATTCTGTCTTAAGGACAGATTTAAAGGGAGGTGTTGAAACCTGAATTCACAACTTAGTTTTGTAATTTTAAAATTTAGATCTTATGCTGAAGGAATTGCCTGAAGGAAGCAGTCTGACTTTAAAATACAAAAACCCTCAGAAGATCACAGAACTGTAGAACAGCTGAGTTTGGGACCTTTGGAAGTTGCTTTTTACAGTTTTATTATATCATTCTTTTTATGAGAAAAGCTGTGTTGAGCTTAGCTTTATTTGGACAGAGCTCTCAGCCCTGGGGTGTGATTCTTGGGTTTGTCTGTGCAAGGCCAGGAGTTTGATTTCATGGTCTTTGAGGGTCTATTCCAACTCAGGATGTTCTATGATTTGTTTTGGGAGATATAGAAAGGAAGTTGCAGCTTGTAAATGTAGAGGTTCACTAGTATGAGGGGATATCAAACAAAGAAGACTTTGTTTTGTAAGCAGACCGCTATGTGAAGTCAGAGGCATATTCACAGATGGAATGGAGTTTTTGGTTACTGGAACTGAAATTTTCCTAACTTATGTTTTTTTGAGCCTTAAATGGGGACCTTTTCAGAATCATCTTACATTGTGCCTAAGCTATTAATTTTTGTCTTTATCAGTACAGAATTTCAGTTTCAGTATAAACACACTTTCAATATGTTCTGTAAGAAGCATTATTCTTGACTGATTTTAGTAAAACTCCCAACTTAAGAAAATTAATGTGTCAATTGTTTATTTAAAACATCAGTTTTACTGTAGCCTGTGTGCATTTGCAGCTGTTCAGAAGTGACTGTCAGAGGAGCAAAGAATGATTCAACAGCATCTGAAGTGCTGGATGCTTCCCACATCATCGGTAATGTATGATCTGTATTTGAAAAATGTAACCAAGACTGAATATTTACATGTTTTAAATTTTCTTTTCTGGGTGACAGACTAGTTTGACTATAATATCAGATAGAGGTTGGTCTAAGTTAGGGCATTTGGATCACTTTCAGTTTACCAGGGCCTGAAATACACATACAGAAATTCACAATGGGAGTGTTTGTTTTGAAGATTCTGATTTAATTTAACTCCTAAGGAAACTAAAGGCTGTAGCTGACTTCCCTGGGACTTAGGCATGCTTTGTCCCATGGAGTTGCTTTACTTTTCTGTCTCCTATATATTTACTAAGGCTTCAGATGTTCCTTTAGTATGTAGGACTAGGTAACCTGTTTCTTAGATGCTAAGACATAGTTACAGGATATAATCTATTGTTTAAATACCCAAATATACCATGAAGGATGTGCCATAGGTGATCAGTTGTACTTGCAAAATTGTTAACTAACCTGCACTTAGACACAGATTGCATTTGTGATTCAGTGCGGGCTTAAAACTCGTGTCTTTGATGTCAGTTCTGCACTGACTTGTGAGTTAATGCTGTCTACTTAGGCACCTGATTATCTCCTGACCTCAGGTGTCCACGTTTCCCGTCTAGTCAGTGGAAGGAGTTGAAAGCCTTGGGGGCATGAATCACAGCACTGTAGTGTTTCACAAAATAGTAATGACATTACTTCTGTAAGCAGTATTAAAAAACATGAACAGAAATAGCTTTTATGTGAGTTGGGAGTAAGGCAATGCAATTCTGTGACTGCTGTGTTAGCTGAAGGTAGCTGTGTCTGTTGGGTTACACCCCATTTGCACACCTTGACACAGCACTGTCCCTGGCTGCCCCAGTTTGCCAAGGTCATACTGAATTGTGGATGATTCTTATACCCAGCCCAGGGCATCAGTTGCATGGGGGTGTCTCTTGAGAAAGCTTTGGGAAGGTAAGCTAATTGATTATCTGTGAAATTGGTCAGGTGGAAGTTAGGACCTCTAACTCACTTTAATGATTTGATGGAGTCTGAAATATGTAATTTAATGTTTTAAAATAAAGTTAATTCTTTGTGTCCAATATAATATTTTAATTCAGAGCCCTTATCTGACTAAAGGCTAATGTGACAGCCTTTAAAGGAAGGATTAAGAAACCAGTGTGCCTGTATCTCAGTTAAGGAATTCAGTAGATAGGGCACTTTCAGATCCTCATAAGAATTACATAAAAGACCAGTTTCAGGTTCTGTTTGGTTGCTAGACAATGTTTCATTTTAGGGGACAAGAAGTATGCAATTAAAATTTGTTAGACTTCACTAACTTCTAATTTTTTTTTTTGTAAACATTATGCATTTTAACCTCCTAAAAAGAAAACTTCAAAGATAAGCTCTGTCAGCTAAGAAGTATATTGGATTTAGTCATATCATGCAAAAGAACACTGCATTAAATGTTCTTTTTTTTTCTTTTGGTGGTGGTTATTGTGAAAGAGATGGCAGTATTTTGGAGTGGGAGTATAAGGGCTTGTGATGGTTCAAGATGGCTGTGAATCTAATTCTACTCCTAGTTATTTCTGTATAAATCTTCTCATGTATTCTTGTAGAAATTACTGCTTATTTGTGAAAGTGGGCAAGTCTGGGCTGAGGCAAGGCTTGATCCTGTTGTCCTTGGAGTGCAATAACAGTGCTTCTGCATTCCTGCTAAGGGGGTGATAAGAACATGTTTGCAACTCTGCTTTCTGTTCCTCTCCACTAGTTTTTTAGAGAGCTGATTTGGTTTTCTGGATGTTTGGGTAAAGAAAACTGGGAATTTTCCAGTAGTAGCAGACACTTGTTTATTTCATGTTTGTCCCCTATGGAAGCTTGTGAAGCAGGATATAGTCAAGATGCTGACATAGGTTGTGATTAGTTGCTTGTTTCAAACAGTAATAGCTGATGCCTTCAAATCTTAACTTTAAAATACTGTCTGGTTTTGTGTGTGAAAGTAGTCTTGTAATTCATTCAAAAGCTAAATGTGCAGTTTTGGTTTTGTGTTTTGTATTCCGTTTGGTTACAGTGAAAAGTGCAGGAATGGATTGTAACCAGTAACACAGGTACCACTTTGGGTGCTGAGTGAGGCTTCCTTACAGCTCTCTCTGAGCAGTGATCAAGCTGAAGAATGCAGTGGGACAGCCCTGTAACACTGACCTGGAGGTCCCCAAAGTGCTCAGCAGATGCTGGACTCACCCATACATTTATGAGCTGGGTGTGGTGAATCCTCATTTGCTGCAGAAAGAAACTATCCTAAATGAGTTGTTAAAGGTGATATCTGTGGTAAAACTGTGGTGATAATAATACATCTTTCTAGTTCCATTTTTATAGATTATCAGTGTATCAGACTTTATCTTTTAAGCAATTCAATAAGAAACTTGTAATCAATTCAGTGTGCATTTGAAGTCCTCTTGGTATTATGATTTGTGAATTTATCCCGAGGAGAATCGTGCCCAATGTGTAACACAAACATCTTCTCTTTCCAGTGTATAACAAACCTATTACTTGGGTTTGTAGAGTAAAACAGGCAGCGATGTATATGGACTGGTTTTCTGTCTCTTTCACTGTGTATCTGTTGTGTCTTCCTCTGTCTGACATAGTTTGTGCATATACCCTGCACACAGTCTGTGCATGTCTCTGCACAGAAGGAAATGAATTTTCACAGGTGGAGCAATAAAAGCCACTCCTGTGAAGGTGTAGTGTCTGGGTGTTTCGTAGGGAGCTGGTTTGGCAGCCATGAGCATTTTCTCATTTCCTACTGGTGACAAAGCACTAAATCCCAGGTTATTTTCTGTATGTTCACCCCACTATGTGGATTTATTTCATGTTTTTACAGCACAGGCTTATCTGAACTTCAGGATGTTCCCAGCTTTGACGTGAGTGCTCATGCTTATTCTTGCCTTTTAATTTAAACATTTTCCCTTCCTCCCTTTTCAGAAAGGTGATGTGAGGTGGGGTTGGCAATTGATGTTTGTTATAACTAAAAGGGAACCTTGCTTTTTTGATAGAGGGGTAAATACATAATTTAGCTTGCAGTAAGAAGAAAATGCTTTTCATTTCCCTCAGTGAGCTATGCTGAGAAAGGGATAGTAGGGATCAGGAAAGTGGAAAACAGATTGTGATATAGTGTATTGTAGTATGTTATGCTGAAAAAAATTTTCTGACAAGAGATACTGTAGGACTCCCAGAAAGTACAGCATTCCCCTTAGAAGCATGTCTGAGATGGGAGTAAATGAGAGTTCACTACCACTGAAACCTGGAGGGGTGCAGTGAGTTGTCTTCTGAGGTGTGGGAGCTATGGGAGGTACTTATGTGATTAATGAACCAGTAGCACTGGTTCAGCTGTCATTATTCCCATGACATGGTCTCAGTTGTGTCTAGTCTCACCCTTTGTTTTCTGCCTTTAGAATTTTTTCTATTTCTTTATCATTTGTCGTTATTTCTTATCTTAGCAACCCTTGTATGTGATTTTAATCATGATGCTGTTCTCTTTCAAACCTCATTTAGCAGACCCCTGGGACTTCTTAAGGGACTAAGTAGGTGTATATTTCACTGTCATGTATCATCTTAATAACTTTGGTATCTTTGGTCAAAAATGTAGATTGATTTCCTCTGTTGATAGGTGAGTTCTCACCTTTCTTCATGTTCTTATTTCCTCATTTAAATCATTGTACTTTTCTAGCTTATCTTAGAAACAAGGTAACTTTTGGGAAGCCGAAGATGTGACCCAGATAACTGGAAAAGGGGAAACACTGCACCCATCTTGAAAATGGAGTATCCTGGAAGCTCCCAACTTGTCAGCCTCACCTCTGTGCGTGGAAAGGCCATGGAGCAGACCCTCCTAGAAGCTGTGCTAAGGCACATGGAGGACAGGAAAGTGACTTGAGACAGCCAACACGGCTTCACCCAGGGCAAGCCCTGCCTGATCAAGTGGCCTTCTGTGATGGAGTGACTCCATCAGTGGACAAGGGAGGCAACAGATGTTATTTATCTTGGCCTTTGGCATGGACCTCCCATCCTTCTCTTTAAATTGGAGAGAGGATTTGGTGGGTAGACTGTTAAATGGATAAGAAATTGGTTCAATGGTCACATCCAGAGGGTATCAGTCAATGGCCAAGGGACATCAGTCACAAGTGGTGTCCCTTAGGGATCTGTATTGCGACCTGTGTTATTTAGTATCTTCATCAATGACATAAGGGGATTGAGTGCTCCCTCATCAGGCTTGCAGATGACACCAAGCTGAGTGGTGCAGTGACACACCTGAAGGATGGAATGCCCTCCAGAGGGACCCAGATAAGTTCAAGCAGTGTGCCCATGGGAATCTCATGAGATTTAACAAGACCAAGTGCTGGTGCTGCACCTGGGTTGGGACAGCTCCTGGTATCAGCACAGGCTGGGGATGAACAGATGGGGAGCAGCCCTGGCCAGAAGGACTTGGGGGTGCTGGTAGGTGAGAGGCTGGATGTGACCCCAGCAATGTGTGCTGCAACCAGATAATCTTTAGGGTCTCTTCCAGCCCAAGCTATTGTTCTGCAGTTCTGTGACTGACTTTGTAGCTTCTATTTCCCTCTACTTTCAATTCTACTCTCCTTTCACAACGTTTTTTATGAGTTGCATACTTTAAATGAAACAACAAAATTATTGATAATAAGGGATGAAAAGTAAGTGTCCTAAAAATGCCACTGTGTTCTGGACCTTTCCAGATATGTTATTACACTCCGTGATAGGATGTGAAATATTCCACACACATTGAGTAAATAATAGCTGTTATGAATAAATGATTTTAAATTAGCAAAGCTGGACAACTTGTTTCTGAATATCTTAAAATGAAAAATTGGAAGAAGTGTAGATAGAATAAGGAAGAACCTGGAATTATGTTAGATATGTAACTAGATGGTTGCTTCTTACTCTGTAGTGGAACAAAAGAAGCTAATGCTTTGCAAGGGCTAAAGGATGAGGCAAAAGAAGAAGACAGATTGAAGTGTTGGGTGGTTGTTTGCCTCAGTATGGTGCTGGCAAGTCTAATAGATATACTTTAATATGTGCAGAGTATTCTGTATTTAATTTAGCTTAAAATTTGAGCAATGTGCATTCAAAGGCAAGAAAAATGCATCTGTTATCTTTTAACCTTTCATTGAATGGAGCAATTGATTTCAGTGTGGGATTATCTCTTTAACAAGGTACAGGACACTGAAGGGCTGCTTCCTCTTCTGACTGGCATTTTTCATTGTTCTAAAATGTCCGAGCACTTAAAGTACATATAGTATTTCTGTTGTACTTTGAATTTTCTATTGTGTTTCTTTTAAATTATTAATTAAAGGTTATCTTAAGTATACATAATATGTAAATTAATTACATGTTTATGCATACCTGAGATCTTTGCTTTTTAAGAGGTGAATTTGCATCTCTACATAACCACAGGGTTGTGGTTTTTTTTGTTTTGGACTTTGGCCTCAGTGGACATCTGAGGCAAAAAGCTTTTACTGGAAGATTTTTGGAAGGTTTATTAGCAGTAGATCCTTGCTTGATTCCAGATGGAAACTTTCAGTTCTCTTGGGGGTCCTATGGAATTGTTCTTTCCAACAGTAATAAAATAGTCTCTCAAGTATAAATGATGGTAGAATTGTCGAGCTGAGTGAGCAACTAAAACTAATGAGTTGCAAAGAATTCCAAGTATGCATCTGGCTATTAGGGCTATACCCACAGTTTTGTGAAATCTTTATTTGGGAAAGCATCTCTTGCTTTCTTTGCTTGCTGTGCAGATGGCCATACAAAAGATTGCTCTTTGATGAAAGAATGAAACATCAGTAGGCACAGTAGCTAAAAGCACAGAATGCACTTAACTATCTCTTTCTTAATTTCAGAATCTTTCTCTCCCATGAGGATTTAGAAGCAGCTCTTATAATGATGTTGCTTTTGAGAAATGAGTATCCTTGTAAAAACTAGGTGGAAGTCTTTTAAGAACTTCTAAGAACAATATTTGTGCCATGTGCTATGTGCCTACACTTGTGGCTCCTTTATTCTAGATGCTGATTTTCACAGAGTTGCCTGTCCTTGCAGACCTTTCTGTATGAAATTTTCTTGGAGAGACACGAGATTCTCAAATACTAATAGATCCTGTAGTTCTGTCACATGTATATTTTGCAAATGAAATGCTGCTTTCTTTTTTCAGCAAATGAAATAAAGCAATTCCTATTTTGAAGAAAAAAACAAAGTCCTGAGCTTTTCCTTCCCTCCTTTTCCCCATGCCCCAGGTATTTTGGGATATTAACTTTAAAAATGTAGCTGACTCCTCTTTCATCTTTGAAAACTTTCTAACATGCAGACAGGAATAGTAAAAATTTTTGATTACTGCAACCCTGATAATATCCCACTTTTTAAAATTGCTAAGTTCTGTTGGAATCTTGAAAGCATATGAACTTGTGGAAGACAAGGTTCAGCTACCTTAGCAATAAATGACTAGAAGAAAGCATATGAAGATTCTATTTAGGGTGCATTAAGACCCTAATAAGGCTGTTGTTTAGGGGGTCTCTGTTTTTTTGAAACTTCCCTGCCTGTCTGTATGTACTGTGTTTCATTGGTGGCCTTGCTGTACTTGCCAGGCTGAATGTAGGCTGATAGTTCGTACTCAGCATCACCCCTCAAGTACATTTTGTACAGCTGCATTGTATTTAAACTTGCTCTTAAAAAAACCCAAACAACTTTATAGTATTTCTTATATCTACCAGGGCTTTAGTTCAGACCTTTGAGTTTCTGGGTGGGTTGAGTTGGTTTGGTTTTGGTGGGGCATTTGAGAGTTTGTTTGTTTTGTTGGGTTTTTTTTTTTCAGTTGTTTTGTTGGTTCTTCATTTTTTTTAGTGCTTTTTTTGTTGTGGGTTTTTTGGGTGGTTGGGGTTTTGATGAGTTTTTTTGTTTTGGTTTGGGTTTTTTTTGTGTGTTGGTTTTTTTTCTCCTGATTTTTTTTGTTTGGTTGGTTTGGGTTTGATTTTTGGGTTTTTTTGTTTTGTTTTGTTTTTTGCTGTGGCTTGGAAATCAGTTGTGAAATTGCAGGTTCTGCTTTGACCTGAGGTGTTAACAAAAATGAAAGAATTCTGTAAGCCAGGTGGTCTGTTTAAAGACTAAAACTTAGCATATTCAACTGTCAAAAAGTGCTGTGATGGTAACATGATAGCTGATACTTACTGGGTAAGGATGAAAATGTTATTTGCAATGTGAATGTGTGTGAAATCAAACGGGGCTGCCTTATCTCTGTGGGGTATGGGAAATTTTTTGTTTGTTTGTATTTCTTTGCTTTTGTCTTTTGTTTATACTGTGTTTAATGTATTTTGTTAGTGATAACATCTATGATGAAATGCATGGCTGAATCCTTGCATAATGGGAGAGCTACTGAAAGAGCTCTTAAATATATGTAATTATCTGTGAGGACCTGCCTGTCCTGAAGATCTCTCTCAGGGATTTCTCCAGTTGTTGAGCACAATGAGCACAGACTCATCATTAACTTTAAAGATACTTGTGTACCTCACCAGATTCTGGGTCTCTGTTGAATGTGCAACACTGATTTTCTTCCTCTTGGAGGAAGACATTTCTCCTTTCTTTTAAGTCTGTCCTGTCACTGTTGCACAGTTGTCTTCATATAAAAATTAGTAGGGATTCCCTTACTTTTCTTGTTATATTCTTTCTTCTCTCAAGTTTCTTACTGTCCTGGTGATACATACTTGCATTCTTTTCTTTTCTATTCTTTCACCAAATATCAACTCAGATAGGAGTGGTTAAAAAGACTATAGTTGCAGCAGATTGCCTGCTCAGGTTACAGCATGATTAGTATGAAACTTAATACTGAAAGGAGAAGATTTCAAAGACGAAGGTTAAGCTACCAGCAGAAATGTACAAAACCTTGACATTTAGAATGCCGTGCACGTTGCAGTAAAGAGTACTGATCACAGAAATGTATTCGTAACAATCTCGATAGATTTTAATAGTTCTAGACCAAGATCCTAGTTGATGCAAATTTGCTTAAAAATATTTTCCTTCTGACTTCAGTGTACATTCTCACACTCTCACATTCTCTAGCGTTGCCACTGCATTGTAGCAGGGCTTACACCCCCTGACTAAAGCCATTTTTGCTTCCTTTCAGGAATGAATAGAGGAGGGAATTGTGTTTCTGGTGAAGACAGAACTGTGTACAAGGAAATACTAGATCTGAATTGTTCTTATTACCATTGTGAAAAGGCATCAGAGCAGTAAATAGTTCTGTTGTATAGCAGGAAAGACAAACAAAGGACAGTAAACATTTGCATTTGATCTTGACTCTAATTTACATAGTTTATTTAACAAGGCTATCTGCTTTGATTGTAGATCAGGAACTTTTGTCGATAAAATGAGTAGCAATTTGAGTTTCCATTTATGCCTTCCTCAGGTGTTTGCACCTCAGATTTACTGGGTGTCAGATACCTTGAAGCAGTTAACATAGGTGCAAAAGCTACAAGGAATACTGCGTACATTTGAATGCTCAGCAAACGTTTGTACATTATTTTAGGAAGCCTGACAGGTCCTAGAGTAAACTTGAAAGTCACCAAATGTGCTAGTACATTGAAAACACATCTCCTCAGTGTGAATACAGCTGTACTAGCCTCCTGACTACTGGGAGATAAGATCTTGAGAAGGGTGAGTTCTCATAACAGAAGGCAGAGAAAAGCTGGTGATGTTTGAAGGACCTAGTTCTTTCTCTGTGTGTGAGCCATAGTTAGCATCATCTTTGCAGCACAAGGGAGGAGAGAATGAGGCAACTTTCTTTGGAGAGCTTCAGAAGCCGTGCTGACTGGGTTTGAAAATATGAAAAAGTCTTATAGTTTTCTGTCCCAGCAGTAATATAGCCTGGGAATGGGGCTGAAGACTACCCTTAATATCTTGGGATCTTGACAAATTGCAAATGAAAAAAGGTTACATGGGCTTGAAGGGAAGATGAAATCCATCTTCTTTCATCATCAATTACAACAGAAATAGACAGAATAACATGTTAATATAACTTCAACTGTGCAGTGTTGATTTAAAAGCCCTGAAATACATAGAACCACATTTGTTCATGAAACTTGGGTAACTTGAAGAAAGTTGTGAATGTTGTTCTCCCTTTCACCTACACCCCTCCATTCACATTGTGAAATTATATTAATGCCAGTGGTGGCTGCCTAATGCATATTTTTTTCCTTTGAGTTGTTTAAATCCTAGACTTCACCGGTATTGCAAATACTGTACATAATTTTACGGAAACAGAAATGGATGCTCTTCTGTATACTCTTACCCGCATTATTTTCTGTGGTCAAGGTTCAGAGTGACCAAAGAAGGTCCTTTTGCCTACCTTTTTCCACCAATGGGCACTGCAATGTTCGTAGGTATCTCCAATTTAGATAAGCAAGTTTATGAAGGTAATCAAAGAAAGGCCATTTTGAAATAGAGCAGAAAGAGAAAGGGAATCTTCCCCTGTGGATACTATCACTGTACTCAAGTGAGACTAGTTTGGAAATCTGACCTTTGCATAAGGGTTTGCTTCCTAATTTTTTCTTCTTGTTGATTTATTAGAGTGATTGTACTGGAGATAAACCCATGTCATAATATGTTGAGTGCTGTCTCAGAACTAAAGTGGGAAGAGGGAACCTTATGTGGGATGGCAGGATACAATTTGGGAATGTGAGTTTTCAAATCCGGTGTTTTATTTCAGTATACTTTCAGTTTGCATCTGATTATGTACTTGGCACAGAATTAACACTTATTACTTTTGGATTGACCATTCAATTATATTTTTAATTTTTTATTTTGGAGCATTTTGTATTATTAGATTTAAATGTAACTGTTTGTCAGTGAAGTTGATAATATCTTTCACTGCTTTGGCCTGAAGGAAGAGCTGTGCCCTCTGCTCATTGATGACCTCTTTGTTTTATGTGATTGTGCTAGAAGGTGATAACCGGCACTTTGCTTTTTTTATACTATTTAAGGATGCCTTGGAATTAATATAATTTTCCTTCAAGATAACTAATTCACACATGCATTAATTCAAAAGAAACTGAAAGGAAGTTACACGGAATTTGTGTTTTGTCTGTGCTTATTAAGCATGTTTCATCATCCCAGAAATTCTGTTCAGTCTAAGCCTAATTTTGGAAAAAAAGAAAAACTCTGTTTCTGTCTGGAATTTGCTTGATAGAAAGCAAGCAATTTAACTTTTTGCCTAAAGACTTGTAATTTGACTTGAAAAAATTAATAACTGCAGGGGAAAATTCAATAGGAGTTGGAATCTTAGGTTTTTCATTTGATTTCAGCTGTCACTGAAGGCTTGACTGGGTTTCATTTATTGCTTCACCTAACCTCTTTTTATGAATATGCTCTATGTTTCCAGTTTCCTTCTCCTTTGGGAATGCTTGATGGCTGTCATTGTGGATTTTTAGTTGAGTGAAAATGACAGCATAAGAATAAGTGACAGTTTTCAAATCCACTTTTAAATAGATATGAATTTTCCCAATTCTCTGTAGGTTATATCAGTCCCTTTGCAGTGCTTTTAATGGGTCTGTGGGATCTCTTCAGCAGCTGGCAAGGAGTCCCTCTTAAAACACTTGTCATGGAACCATTTGTCCTTTGCCCATTGTACTGCCTGTGGTTTGCTGAAAAAGTGCTGAGTTATCCCAGTATAGGTACTTGTGACTTATGAGTCTGCAGCATACCTTTATCCTGTGCATGAACCCTGCAGTTACCTCATGCTTGTGTGTCACAGGAACCTGGTGTGTAATGAGGAATGCTCAAGTAAGAGAGGAGTGCTAGGTGGAGCCATGTAATTAAGCATGGTGCAAACACGACATGTCTGTCTGTCAAATATGAGCTGTGTGTTCTGCAACCAAAGTGTGCAAATAAGTGCTCGTCCCTTGGATGGACAGATATTTAGCATTTTGATCTGTCAAAAGCTAAGTGACAGGATTATCATGTGCTGAATAGAAAGCTCTTACTTTTTTTCAGTTTTAAATTCGAATTTAGAAGATTTAGATCTGTATTTCTTCTAATGTTGTTCTAACTATAGTTTCTGATTTTGAAATGTCAGATTTCTCGTTTCATTACTACTTTTTAATGCATTTATGCACTTTGGGAGTGTTTTTGAGTTTGAATTATTATGCAGATGCAGCTGAGGTATAAATCATATAAATGTCATTAGTAGTAAGTTAGACTAAAGGATATTAAAATAAGCCAAGCAATTGCTTGTTCCTTTTGTTTATTTATTTACTTATTTCTTGTAGGCATAAACTGGGTTTCCTTTGGTTTAGACAGATATAGCAATGACATTTCCTGATTTCATGTCCTGGGGCAAAAAAGTACCTTTAAAAGGAAGTTACCTTGACTTGGTGTCAACTGCTCAGAGAAATATCAGTTGTAAATAATGTATGTTTGACCTATCCCCAGTAGGGACTGGATCTTTTGAAATGCTTTCGAAATCAGTTTTCTGAGTTTCAGTATGAGTTGAACTTCTTTCTGAACAAAAACTTCCTCATTCTCCTGTCACCCGAAATAAGTTGATCCATTTTTTTGGTGTTCTACTGTGAGTAAGTCTTAAATGAAATTTTGCCTGTCATTGGTTCTAGTTTATTTAGGTTTTATTGATATTTTCTGCTTTGAATCTCAAAATCTTGTCTCATTAACAGAGAAGGCTGGAAAGAATCTGTTTTATCTGTAAGTGAGTATTAGAATGCTTGCTTACCAAGGGCAGTTATGCTTGTCATTTTTTTATATTCACTGACCAAACGGGGAGAAAACCTGTGGAAAATAATGAAACCTTTGAAATTCAGCAAGGTTTATTTTGAAATATTACCTCAAAATTTCTCATAACTGTT
Organism: Petroica traversi; assembly: GCA_025920805.1. Lineage (NCBI taxonomy): Eukaryota > Metazoa > Chordata > Aves > Passeriformes > Petroicidae > Petroica > Petroica traversi. The sequence goes on from JAHLSL010000007.1 coordinate 25,995,171, forward strand.
TGGGGGGAAGTTGCGGTCTTATTTTTTTATATACCCAGCATTTTGAAAGGTAGAATTAAACTACTGAGGCTTGAGCTAGGGTCTTACTGATAGTTACATGTTCTAGTACCTGTGAAATTGCTTTAACTTTTTCTGAACCACTGCACAAATTTCTCAAAAGTCTGGTTTTAAGTGTTAATTCCACTGTTACATGTGCACAATAGCAATACTAACTATTTGAACCTTTTTTTCCTTCTGTTCTGATGTGCTTAGAGGTTCAAGGATTTATTTTCTGTTTTAATTTCAAATTTACAAATTAGAGTCTCCCTGAAATTCAGATGACTGCCTGCTGGAGGCATATGGAACAGAAGCCATTCTTAACTATGGGCAAGACCATGTTGTGCATAATTCTCCTTTTTGACCTGCTCTATTTATTATATTACTAGAATGGGAATTTTCCCCCAGGATGTTGATAAATATTGATGAGTTGTTGTCTGAGCACTTAATTCTATTATGCATGAATTTTTGTATTTTAATAACTGGGAATTTTTATTGACACATATATGATGTGTTTGGCTCTCTAATTATTGTATTGTTGTTGAAGGGGTTATCTTGTTTTCTTGACTTAGACTGGAAGAATTGGTGAGGCTTGACAGCTCCTTTGCCTCCTGTCAAATCTGAATTTCTTGCTGATGTCACTGAAGCAACTTTTAATGTGCTCTTATTAGACTAGAATTGCTTGCGTCATTTTTCTTTTTTATTAAGCCTCAGCTCAGAGTTTGTCAGGAGGACTGAGTATGTTCTTGCAACGCTGGAGTTTCGAAAAACGTCATGAGTCACTTTGGCTCTGTGCACTGAGGCTTGCCTACAGGAGGTGTGGTGACTCAGGGAAGCTCTACAGCCTTTCTAGGTCATCCTCAAGTCAGGCTGCTGCTGTTATTCTGCAGAAGTTCTGCAGCCCTCCCTCTGAAGATCTGCAGTTCTGAAGTCTTGCTGCCCTTGCTAACCACATATAAGCAGAAAGTTTTTGATTCAGTGGTGTAGTTTTTCAGATGCATGTTGTCTTCTTTCCCACTGCTGAGCTGGGCAGTCTCTTGCATAATTGCCTTTTATTTGAAGAAGAAATAGCTCCAGCTGGCTACTGCTGCTGAATTCTGTGTGCAAGCAATGATTAGCTGTTCTACCTTTACTTCCTTGTGCTTCTCTACTCTCACCACTTTGCCTGTTCTTTACTGGTATGTTCTGCATTAGTCTCTCTGCTGATCTGCCATCCATTACTTAGAACCCTCTAAAAATGAGTAAAAATCAGTTTTATTTGCTTGGTTCCTTTGTTTTCTCTTTCCCTATCCTTATGAGACTTGGAATAAATGTGTGATAGCAAAAAGCTTGAGTAAGCACAGACTTTGGATCCTGGTTGCTGCTTAGTGCGTTTACTCAAGCTGTTGCTGGTGTTCCTTGTGCAAACAGCTGCTGGTGGTTTAAGGTTGATCTTTTGTTTCTTGCACTGGATAAACCTGTCCTGGTGCACTGTGAGCTGGAGACTCCTGTGGTTGTGGCACGAGGAGTGGTCTTGGGTTCTGGTCCTTGTGTGGCCTCAGCCTGGGATGTGGCACACCTTCCTGGCGATGAGGTCAAGCCCAGGCTGGGGTATCAGCCCACTAGCAGATGGAGGGGTAGGATCAGGCCTGCTGAGCAGAACTGTGGTCACCCAGGGCTGTAGGGATGGCCTGAGGCTGGGCAGGGATGTGATCCCACAGGCAGGATTTGCTTGGTGGGGCCCGTGGCCACCTGGGGGGAGCTGGAGAAGGACTGTGCTGGGCTGGCAGCTCCAGGGGTGACACGGGGTCCTGGGCATGGGGGAACCCTGCAGGGACTGCACAGTCTTCTTGCTGAATTGTAGTCTACATTTGAAACTTGGCTGAGAAAAGCTCCTTAGTTCCACTATTCCTTTCTCTATCTATGTCTTTTCTTTCTCCTTTATGCTAAATAGGAATTAGTATATGAAGAACTTTGTTCATCTAATTCATGTGGCAAAGATCATGTGGCTTAGAGCAACAAAAAAAAGTCTGAGGCTGTTTCCCCACCGGTTTTACTTTATGTGGCATAGTAAGACCTGGTTTTTGCTGTTGCCTATACATAAAGTTAGTAAACAGGAGTTAGTAGTGCTATACATTAATCTTACTATGAACGTTATGTAAAGCAAAAGGTTTTGTGAAAGTACTTGTTCTGACATATCATAATCAACCACTTGCTCCATTTGGGAGAGGTTTGCTTGCTGATACATGTTATTTGAGGTAGAAGGTAGACACAAAGTCAGGTCATTTTAATATTGTTTCTCATAGTTCTGAAACTAGTTTGATCTCAAATTCTTTGGGCAGAACGTAGTGGGACTGGGACAGAATTACTTCTCTGAACCCAGCAGTTACCAGCTGATGGCTGAGTTGCTGTATTGAGCTTGGTTTGATGTAAGTAGCCTCTAGCTGTTTTATTCTGTACTTTTGTATAGCTGTAGGATAGCTGACATTGCCCTTAATAGGCCTGAATTAAACAGTTGATTGCTTTGATGCAAATGTAGAAAATCAAGGATTGTGGGGAGATGGTGATTACAGCTTTGTAATTATTATTTTTTATATCAAAAAAGTATTTTTCATGTTAAAATAAGCATGTGGTTAACTAAGAACTCATGCTGAAGGTACATTTGTTTCTCAGAGTTATTAGCTTCAGTTTGGGCTACATCTTTACTCAGATGAGTAAAGGCATACATTTGTTGGTCAGTGGGATTTTTTCCAGGCTGTTAAAATTTCAGCTGCATGGATGTTTGTTGCTTCTTGCATTTGGTATAAAAGTTGTGAGAAAGGTCAGTCTTTTGCAGAATTGAATAGCATGTAGGTTATTGAATAAAGACCAGACATCCCCTTAAATGCATGTGATACGTAACATATTTGAGCATAAATAAAATAAGTTGAAGTGAGGAGTTTGACAGTGAATTTGGAGTTGGCTTCTACTTCTATGGGTTTCACTAAGGTATGGGTATTTAGCTTCCATTAATGTTTGAATAGCCTTAGAATAGTGTTACTGAAGCAACTGGATAGGAAGAATGTTAGAAAACAATGAGCCCTGTGCAAACTTTAAAGCCAGAAACCTGAATATTTAGAAGTTACATGTTTTCACTGTTCATAACCAGGAAATTAAATCTTTATTGGCAAGACAGAGTTCTTTTTCCTAAATAAGGTAGTCAAGTGTCACCAACATCCACTGCTGTTTCAGTTTTCACAAAATAATATTTAGAAAAGAGTAATGCAGGAAAATGACTCTCATGCTTTATCTTTTGCATACAAAGTAAAGCCCGATTTTTTTTTTTTTTCCCTATTACGAGAAGGACGTACTGAAGGAATTAATTCATAAACAAAACATCTGTCTCTCCAGCAGTTTTTTTGCAGGGATGGGAATGAGTCATGGATTTGGGAACTGTGCTGGTCTCAGCGCAGTGAGATCACCAGAAGACTTAAGGATTTTCACTCTGCTTTCCAGAAAGAAAAAATACATTGTGAAGTTAGAAAACTTACCCTCCTTTTACACTTGCACCTGGCCACCTACTTTTATGCCTTTATGATACTGGGAGCTCTCTTCCAGGAGAGCAGTTTCCTTTTATTCTCCAGTAAAAGGACTGATGGGATTTGGACTAGACTTTCTATACTAGTAAAAGTTAACAATCTGAATGTGATGAGAGGGAATGAAGAATGTCAGGAGTGGTGAGGAGTGGTATGTTGTTGCCAATTCAGTTTTGGCTTAAATACCATTGTTGAGGGACTGGCTAAAAGTAGTTCAGAAATGCTTCAAAGAAAATCAGATTTTAAATTACTTGAGAAGCAGTATTATGGCACTAGGAGATGGAAAATAGTAATTGAAAATGAAGCTGTTCTCTTCTGCACTTGACTTTTCTGAGGTTTTATTTATGAAATGTCAATTTATTTATCTAGCTCAGTTATGATTTATTTACAAGAAGGAATTGAAGTGACTCAGTGCTTCAGTTAATTCCTTCTAACTTTTGTAGGAGTTGTAATAGGATTTTTAAAACTGTCTAGTAAGACTATAGTATTCTCTAAATTTGGTGCTGAACAATCACCTAATTTTGTTGGTGGAAATGCAAGCAGTCAGGTTAGACAATCACTATGCACTTGAGCTTTCCTTCCTGACACTTCATAAAATTCTCTAAATTTGATTTGTATGGAAACTGATGCAGTCTCAGTCCCTTAAAAGAATCTAATATTTGTACCTTAGCTGCTGGATCCCACATTTCTGAAATGTGGTCAGTGGCCCTGTCTCCATGTCTCATGCATATATTCTCAGGCTGAGATTCTCCATCCAACAGTTTCATTAGGCAGTGGGCTCCTGTACTCCATTTATTAGTAATAGGCCCTTGCATAGTTTTATTTCCTCTTTATGGTGTGATTTTCTGTGGCAGTTTTAATTTTCAAAGTTTCTTTTACATTTATTAATATGCCTTAGATGCATAGAAATTGAGGAAGAAGACTTACCTTAAGACTTTTGAAGCATGAACAATTACTTTTGTCCTTGGCAAGGCTATTAGTGCACAAGAGTGAACTGCTACCCGTGTCCTTCTGTCATGGACTAAGGAAGGGAGACTTGTAGAGGCTGAACAAAATATCAGATATATACTCCCCGTGCAATGTATTTCTCTTCTGATGTCATCATAGCATTTTGAGAGGTGGGGCTTTGTCCCTCCTTATCATAACTTATACTCAGCTTGTTTCTTCTTCTGGTAGTTTGTGATCATTCTGCTCTCCTGCTAAGAGATGGCTAAGTGATATGGGTTAAAGAAGCTTTACCTTTTTATAATTTTTAATCTCTTGTGATAAAATATCTTGTTATTATGTCACTTGCCAAATGCTTCTAAATCAAAGCCTCCGGTGCTTGGAGTTACTACACTTGATTTTTACTGGTATTTCACCAGATCTTCTCTGTCTCGCTTCCCTTGTTCACTGGAAGCTGGGATTGCTCTCAAATTTCTTGACTGTACCCATACTGTTTTGACAAACATATATTTGTTTCATGTATATCTTTTCTTCCTCTTACCTGTTCTCATGGTTGCTCTCTGGATAGCTAATCCTTCAAGGCAGATGCAATGAGCTTTTTGGTAATTTGTTGGCAAAGTGCTGTTTTCAATGTGGATCAACAAGGCACAGAAGTAAGTTTTAATGTCAGTTTCTCAGAGTATGTTGCTTGTCTTAATAAGTCCTTATATACCTTAAACTTGCTAGAATGTTTTAGGTGTTGGAACTTGTAAATGTGTATTGTGAATTTAAGCCACCTAAGTAAGTTCTGAAACTTCTTTGCCTGTCCTGTTAGCCATTAGGAAATGAATATGTTTGAAGTTAATTGTTCTAGTGATTTGGTCTAAGGAATGGCCACATATCAGATTATTAAGTCATGTTTAGTTACCTACTGACAGTGTGAAATGAAAAGTAAAGGGTAAAGTGAAGCTTGTTTTGAATCATTCATATTATTAGATTAACTATTCTCTTTTAATGTAGCTGTTTTCTAGATGGATGATTTTGAGGAGTTACAAGTCTGGAGATAGTGCTACCGATACTTTTATGAATTTTATGCCTTTTTTGTTACTAAGTCTGCAGAATATATGAAAGGAAAAACCTATAACAAAAAGACCACTTGATTTAATGTAAGATGTACTTATAAAATTTTCTGGGTGCTCTATGTAAGCAGTTAATTACTGAATTATAGAATTGCTTTTAACTACTTAGGTTGATTGTTGGACTGCAAAGGCAAAGTAGTTTAATAGTTTCTAATATAGTGTGGTGGTAGAATTAATAGAGGTTATGGGTCCTCTTGAATTAAGAAAGAAGAAGATAAAAGCTGTAGAGAGGAGTCTGTAAGTTCACTGTAACAGGACCTATCATTGTCTCTGAGATGAGTTTAGGATTCAAAAATAATAAAGTTTAGGAATGTCATTTTAGGGCTTGGTTCTAAAGGAATGTGCAGAGATGCGGGTAAGGTTTGAAGAATGAATTAACACAGTGAACTGTAGATTACTGCCAGGAGTAGTGCATATTCCTCCCGCAGCCTATGTGTTGATACTAATGTGCAGCTGCAAATTCTAGTATAGGATGGGTGTTCTAATGAATCAGCAAAATACAGGAGATGAAGGATTTTGACCCCTTCATTTGGTAACATTTAGCTGGCATAGGCTGCTACTGAAAAGCTTCTTTTGCTTGAGGACATGACTAGATTTATTTCTCTGTGAAACAGTATCTGTAACTGAAAGTTTCTGTCCTTGAGCAGTTGTACAAGTTGCTACTCTTGTGTAGTGGTGGTTAGTTTTTGTGCAGGTGGACGATTTTCATAAGGCTGTTTATGCTAGAAAAAGAGTGATACATTTGACATAAACACATCTGTATCTACATGAATTTGTTTTCTAGGCTGCGCACCACAACCAGGGCTGGGTGGCTGTCAGTTGTTTTCCCTTACATTGTATTCAGATGTCTTAGTTAAAGATGCAGTATATTTCTTCCTGTTGTTGATGCAGAAAGTATTTGTGGAATAAAAATTGTAATTCTGTAGGGGATATGGGCTTGTTCTTTTGGTTGGATTCCATTTTATCTAGGGGTGTGGCTGTGTAAAATATGATGTGGGATGTATGAAGTTGATTTTGGCACAAATTGTTGCAGAGGATTTGTTGCTGTGGATGTTGTCAGTTATGCTTATGAACTTGATACAGGAAAATTGAAGATGTCACTCAATTTTAAAATATATATTTACCCATCAAGCGTGCATTTGGTGCTAAAATTACCTTTTCATAAGCCTGTGAAGATGTATTGAGAGATGATGTTATTTCAGGGTCCATAGGTGTGCCCACTGTTGAGAGACAGCATAAATTATTAATTGTAAAGTTGTAGTTGACATTAAAGTTGGAAGGGTGTCTGATACATTGATAGAGCTGGTGTCTTCTGGCATTTGTCTAAAGGAAGACTTACATTATATGTTTTGTCATGTTTTTTGTTTGTTGTTTGGTTTGGTATTTTCTTTTTAAACAGCCCTCTTTGACATGTGAAATGGGTAGATGACTAATGGCTGTAAATCTAAGTTCTGTGGGCAATAAGCATGGAATCACTCCTAAATATATGAAGTGAATGATATAGGGGGTTTGTGTTGTATTATCCTGTTGTGTCCCTGCTCCCTGGACAGGATGTTTCTTACACAAATGTAGGTGTTACTCGTTGATCCACCTTCTTATGCCCTCATATTGTATTGTCTTAGTTTCAGGCATGCAAAACATACATGATTCTCCTAATGTTTTCTCTTCAAATAAAGGTATTTCACACTCTCTTGGCAAAATACAAAAACACATAAAGAAATAGAGAAGGATGTCTTGTTTGTTTGGGCTGTCCAGGATACCGTTATACTTTCATCCTTCACTGTGCTGTTTTACTGTTGTTGTCAGAATTTAATGTAGCACTGCAAGATGTCACTATATGTTTTTCAGGTATCCCTTACTGATTAATACCACACTGATCTGTATGAGATATTGATCTAAACTTAATGGTTTGTCTGGATCCATAAACTTGATGAAATCTTTCCCATCCTCAAGAAGTTACTATTTACTCCTTGAAAGCCATGCAGAGGGGAAAGTGGTTGCTTTTTTTTTGTTTGTTTTTGGGGGGTTTTTTTTTGTTTGTTTCTGTTTTTGGGTTGTTTTTTTTTGTTGTGGTTTTTTTTTTTTTGAAATATTATCTTGTTCCCAACTGTCACTTGACAAAATTTCTGCATTACCATTTCCATGTTTGATGGAAACTTTCTAGCTATTAAAATAGAATAGTTCTGCCACTGATCACTGATTGCAAATTACTATGAAAATAAATAAGGAGGACTTACTTGAGAGGAGACAAGCCAGTTGTTTCCTTTCTAGGGTTTTCTCAGCTTTCTGTGAGACTGAACAGGTCAGTCATTTAAAAAACCCAACCAACCAACCAAAAAGAAAAACCTCCCCAAAAAATCCAAAACACACCCACAAACCCCCATACATATCAAATATACAAGGTCTGTTTGCAGTTGGGGTTTTTTAAACTGGATTCTGTCAGGAGAGCAGAGCTAAGCAATCAAACATAGTGGGGACTAGAAGCTGTGGATGACATTTCTAATAATTTCTGAGATGATAACAACCCTTGAACAAAGCATTGGATCAGACCATTTTGTTATTGTTTGTAATTTCTTAAGTTTGCAGAACACTCTGCTATTTTGTAGGCTTTATTGAACTCACCCATTTTGAAGAGAGTGATGCTTGTAACTGCTGGACGATTCTTGGAAAGAAATACGCAGCATGTCAGAAATGTCTTCAGCCTGTGTTATTTGCCAAAAAGAAAACTAATTATTTAACTGCTGCAAAGCATCAGGACAGTGCCAATAGATGGTTTACTACTTTTACATAGTGCTTGTTTTCCCTCAAGAAAAACATTCATGTAGTAGTTCATGGAGGTGTGTCTGCTCTTACAGAGATTTTACTATCCCCAGACTACATATATTTAATTCTTAAAAGCATTATACAGTAAGTTATTCTTAAAAGCTAGTAAGTTATTCTTCTTAGGCATTTGGAGTGATTGAAAAAAACCACTATTTATACTTACCAGGGAATGTTTATTCACCTTAGATGGATGAAATAAAATGCTTTATTTTATGCTTGCTGTTATTTTTTATTGTCTTCAACCAGTGTATTACTATGCTTTCGTAATAGAAAGGAACTTTTTTATTTTTCTGATGTGGGTGTTGCAGGTTGCAGTTCAGAAAATTGAAAATATTTAGCCTGAGAGATCTGACTTTGCTCTCTCCTTCTCTCTTGGGATATTTAATTTAATGGATGACTGTAAGGTGCAAAAATTTGCAGTTTGTACCAATATCAGTTATCTGAGGAGGAATGGAAATGGAACTGGGTGGATTTGTAAAACCTGATTTCAGAGCATACTGAATTATACCAGTTGGAGAATGCAAGTGGCAAGAGTACTGTGTACCAGCTGTTAGCTCAAACAGTTTTGTGGGGTTTTATTTTTTCTTTCTTTAAAACACCTTCAGCTGATACTGTAGGAGTAGCCTGTCTCTCTGGCAACCTGTACACTAAATTATTAATCCATTTAATGTGTTTTTTCAATTATCAGTACCTAATAAGTCAGAATCTTGTTCCCGTGAGATGACTTGACAGTGTAGGTGCTGTGATTCAGTGTGTTGTAGTTACATGCTATACTGCAGTAATAGCATTGCATCATATGTTTTGAATATTCCTATAGGCAGCAGTTCTGATAGCAGTGGAACAGAGCCTGACTTTAAACCTGCCTTTTTGCTACACCTCTGTTTAACCCAATAGTATACCTAGAAATTTTATACTATCTTGAGCCCCATTTGTTATTATCAAGAAGTCCTCTATGAACTCCTGTTTTAGTACTTAGTAAGTTTGGATCTTTGTAGCAAGTTTTGGTTTTGAAGCATTTTGTATTGATTGGGTCCATACCATGTCTTCAGTCAGTGATTTCAACAATTGATGAAAGTACGTGACATTTCTGGTTCTGTCTTTAAAGTACAATTTCATGATCCTTGTAAATTAACACTGCTGGAGGCCCATGGGAGCCCTAATCTTATCACCTGCTTTCATTCCCATGTGCTGACACACAGCTGTGGGTGCACTGTATAGAGAGCTTGATCTGAGTAAAACCAAAATTAATCACTATTTTTTTTTAACATAACTTAAAACTGAAGTGATTCTAGTCTTGTTCACTGTACCACCACAGAAGCATTTATTATTCCTTATCATGTCATAAGGAAGAGAAGCACAAAAAGAGATCACGAATTTTTGCCAGTACAAGTGCTCAAAGTGGTCATAAATTAAATATGAAACAACACAAACTACTGAAAAAAACTGTGCATGTTCTAAACTACAGTCCTTCAAAGTAGTTCCTGTTTCCTTGGGGAGCATGGCTGCTCTTTCTCACCAGTATCCTTTAATTTCAATTTTTAGCGATTTTTCTTTACCACAATATGGAAAAACGATGGAACAAGCAGGAGCGCCTCAAATGCAACTTCAAACCAGTTGATTTGGGTTTGTGATAAAGTATTAGGCCATGTGAATAAGTTGGAACTGCTTTATGGTGCCTCTGATGCTGTCTCGTGATGTCTGTCATGGGTTAACTAAGGAAATAGAGTTCACATGAAAGCAGCATAAGATGTAGGAACACAGCAATTATTTAGAAGTGTATTCTAAGGAGTTGCTATCTTTCTAGCTCTTACTGGAGGACTGAAAGGAGGCTGTGTTAGTCTCAAACAGTTTTAACTGTCTTTGGACTGTCTGTGTGATGGCACACAGAATGTACCTCCTGACTTTTGGTGGATGTCAACCTGGAGAACCTGTACAGGAAGAGAAATAGCCTTAAAGCAGTACATGCAAAAATCCCCTGTTAACTTGAAATAATTAGTTATTCAGATGTCAAATGTCTTTTTCTTCAACACAGAGAGATTGAAGAACATGGTAGATGTTGAACTGAAGCTCTTGTCTTTTGCTGACTGTGTATGGCAGGAGCTGTATAAGGAGTATCCATTCCTTACAGGAGTCTGTAGAAGATCTTGAGCTGGATGGGGCCCATAAGGGTCACTAAGTTCAACTCCTTGCTCCTCACTGGGGTACCTAAAACTAAACCGTATGATAAGAGCATTGTCTAGATGCTCCTTGAACTCTGACAGGCTTGGTGAGATGACCACTGACTTGGGGAGCCTGTTCCAGAGACCAGTCAAGTAGTTCTTTCAGTTGACTGTGGTGCTGTCAATGAAGCTGTGAGTCCAGACTTGAGGATTACATTTCAGAAAAGATGTAGGCTAGGGGGAAAAATGGGAAGTGAGGTGTTTAGAGGAAGAAATCTCTGAGGAATGACAGAAGAAACTTTGACTGCAAATGAAAGTCTAAGGTTGGATGTAATAACTGGTCTTAAGATCTAAACGCATCTGAAAGGTCATTAAGAATTAAGCTAACCCTGTAAGACTATGATTTGCAATGTTGTTATGCAAAAGTAGTCGTTCTTACTGCTGGGAATGTCTCAATGTCCTGAGGACAAATTTCTACAAATGCAAATCTGGTCTCTCTGTGGCTTTGTTATAACATCTAGCAGTTCCTAAATTTCTTGGTGAATCTCTGTGAGATTCAAAATGTTTCTGTTTCTAAAGAATTAGTCCAGCACAGTCTTCCCAAGAAGTTCTTGACTGACTTTTGGTAAACTGTTTTGTAGATCACATGGTGCTGTTTAATGTTTTGTCCATCTTTCAAATTCTTACATTCTCAAAATAATAATGACTTTCAGGTCGTGGGACTCTTACATGGAGAACCTGAGTGGGTCTTCAACTGTTGCCCTTGGCTCAGAAAGACCTGGAGAGGGCGGTACCACCTCAACAAAGATGCCTTTGCCTCCCTGGGGCAACTCCCTGAAACACCTCCAGCTTTTCATACCATTTCCAAGGAAGGGCACATTTAGGGAACACTGCTGCTTTTGGCAATTAAGAAAATGCTGAAAGAATCAGTGACCACTACTGCAGCCCTGGTGGTGTCCGGCTGGGCAGGGCTGTGACCTTCCAAGAGCATCTCCAGCGGCTGGGGCAGCAGGACCATGCAGGGTGCTCACACTCACAGTGAGCAGCACACACAGCCTGGGGCAGCAGGCCTGCTGGCCTCCACAGTCCACTGGTTCTTGCATTATTATTTTATTAATTTCTTATGAATATAGTCTTGATCATAAGCAGAAATTAATTTGCTGCAGTTCTTGCATATATATTTGTTTTCTTACACACCTGTTTAAAATAGTCTGCTGTAAGTCTGCAGCTGTTCACACACAGAATTGCAGTACAGAAATGTTACGTCTCATGTCTGAGTTGGATTTTCTCAGATTGCAGTATTCTAGGTTCTCTTCAGTATTGTATTCTTTTTGTGGTTTGGGATCCATGATACTGTTTACTAGGACATTAGCTTCTAGAACTAAAATTGCTGTTTTCAGAACAAGAAAAAGCTTTATGACCTGGAATATATAGTAACCAATTCCTCACTATGTCTCTGGTGCCTCCAGTTTAGGGGCACAGTCTCAAAAGAACTAAGTGATACTGCATCTTCTGCTTTTGCTGCATCTGGCTTGAGGAAGTACAGGTATTATTCACCATGATGCTCTGTGTGTGTATTTCACTCAGCAGAGTAGAGTGCAGAAATGAAAGCAGCTGCTCTGTCTTCCACATGAAAGTGGTACTGTTTCTCATTTACCCATTTGTGGGATTTCTGTGACGCGCCTGATAATCTGTCTTTGTAAGTAGATGTTTGGATTTTTTGTGGGGTGATGGAGGAAGGCATACAAAATTTCAGGGTGGTTTTTTTTTTTAAGGATTGTGTTATGAATGAAATAAACTCAAAGGTACCTTCTTTTTTTTTTTTGCATCCCTTTTTTTTACTTTGTCTTTATAAATACATACTCATTCTAGAGCTCTTTATCTCTTTAAATCTGTAGGTCCATACAACTTGCACAGAATTCAAATCACTTTCCCTTTTAATGAAAGGTTATAAAAATTGATCAGGGCCTCAGGCTGCCAGCCTCAGGTGAAGAAATGTGTTGAGGATTGAGGTATTTACTGCTGCTGCCTGACTGTAAGATCCTATTACTGTGCACTTCTCATCTCCTATTTTTTTTTCCTTGACTAAAACCATCACATGGTCTCAGGCCACACAGTGTGGTAGCCAGTGCAGTCTTTCCTACTTCTTTTGCTTATTCTAGGAGCTTTTGAGAGTCTCAGATTCAAAAAAGGCTGCTTCAACATTTAAGTAAACAGTGCTGCTAAATTCCCATAATTAAACAAAAACTTTATTAAAAACAAAGTTGAGAAGGATTGTATTTCTAATGTACAGTAAGTTCTGCCATGTGTCAGTCTTGGATTAGGTGGGCTACAGTATAAAACCTCTCTAGGCTTCACTTACAAGACAGAAAAAGTCACTTCATAGCATGAAAGATTGAAGTTTTGCATTTAGGAACTGCAGCTCTCTGAACTGTGCTTACGTCCTATTCAGCTTGATGGGGCAGTTTATTTTGTAATTACATATGCAAGTGAAAACACATCTCTTGCTTCTAGTTTGGACTGTTTCAAATATGCTTCCAATTTAATAATTTTCATATTTTGGAATTAGTACATTATTCAAATGAACCAGTCATAGTTGAGAGGTTATTGGAAAAATATTGAAAGAGGTAATTGAAAGAGGTAATTGAAAAAAAACCAAAAATAATAAATTGGAAATATGACAGCCTACAAATAACTCTGGAAAATGATTGAGTTTTTTTCCAGTAAATACTTCTAAAAGTCGTAAACCCATGTTAGTAGGAAGTAATAGAATTTTTCTGGCTGCTGTAGTGGCTGCTGCTATTGTCCTAATTTAAATAAATATCTGTCAAGCAAAGTTAGATTTGAAAATAGAACCATGACAGAAGATGATCTGATTTATTTTTATGTTCAATAATTTTAAAGATTTTTCCTCAAACATTTTAGAATGAGGTTGATCTACTGATTTGATCCTTCTTTGCAGAGCTAATTAAACTTTGTGTTGTTCCTCCAGGATAAAGTTATGCTTAATAAATGTATTACAAACCAGCTTTTAGGATGTGTATCTTCTAATATTCGTTCTTTAAAGATTTATAAATTCGTTGCCTTGGGTTTTAAATGATTTTTTTCTTTTTCTAGTCTTGTACTAGATCTTTGTTTGAGATGACAGCAAATACAGGATTTTGATGACCTGTAGTATTCAAAGTAGTTTAAACACTTCCAGCAAGTAAATACCAGGCAACTATCACAATAGCAAAAGCTGTTCTTTTGGCAACAGTGTCTTGCAATGATTTCCTAAAGTAGATGTCATCTTTCATCATAGTGGCTTTATTAAGAGCAGATTTGAGTGTGAGCTAGAGTTACTATTCCAAGAATAGTTGGCTGCTCAGATGATTTCACACTGCAGGCAGCATTTCAGTGGTTAGCCTGTCCTGTGAGCCCATCCCTGTTTGTGATTAAAGATCATTAAAAACAGCAAGGTTTAGCATACTGAACATTTTTTCCTTTTTTTGGAAACCCTTTTGTCCTCTTCCATCTCTTGCTGTGTATTGTAATTTACTCCTATTTCAATTCTGCATGCTGAGGATTAATTTTCCCAGTTCTTTTTGCATACCTATACCCTCAACAAAGATACTGTAAATCTCCTTTTTTCCACTTATTTTCATAGTCCTATGAAACATGTGGGAGTAAAGATAAATTAGCCATTTGCTGGCTGTGTGCCTGAAAGCAGTCTGAGATTCTGGCTGACCAGAGAAGAGTCCAGTTTTTTTGGTTTGTGTTTTTTTTTTTTTTATTGAACATGTGGGATGCATTATGGTTTCAGCTTAATTATCTTGTTTTTATTTAATCTTGATTTTAAGAAATTGCCTTTAATTGCTGTCCCCTCACATACTTCTAGAGGAATAGTCAGCTGTTCATAGAGGGAGTTTTTAATGATAGAAATGTAATGGAGAAGAACTGTGGTAGAGAAAGATGTGAGAAGATGCAAATGAGCAGCGCATTGCAGGCACTTTTTCAAATCCACACGAGAACCTTCCCTCTCTGTGTTTCTTTTGTGTGCTGGGGGCACAGTGGAAATGCTGACATCCTGTTCCATAATGCTGTAATAGATGGAGTGAAAAACTGCAGAAGGAAAATGGGATCTTTGCTTGGCCAGAAGCATCATTATAATATGAGTGGAAGTAAAGAAGTGAATGTATGGAACAAAGCATGTGAGGTAGGAAATGTGGTCTCTCTTTCTGGACTCTTTGGTTTACTCAAACCTTTAAATCCCCTTTACCTCAGAGGGGTTAGGGCTGCCAGCAGTAATACATTGTGTCAGAGAGCTCAGATATCCTCCAGTAAAGTTTCTTTAAGGCATTTTACTTCGTATTTGAGTACAAATGGGAGGAAAAAGTTTGTGTGCCAGTGCATGAGTTCATATGGGCCATGAATGGAAACTGCTGATGGTTTGAATTTGTCCTGGAATGTGCACCAAGAGAAAACATTATTGTGCAAAGAAATACACATATATATTATGAAGTCATGCATGTACAGGCAGTGGTTTGGTTTTATTTTTTTATGAGAAGAGGGATTTTGTTGGGGAATGGGAAAAAATGAGACTTACTCATATTCCTTGAGGAAATCTTCCTTTTTTGGGGGAGGGGGAGGGGGGGGGAGGGTAAAACTGCCAGAGATTATAATATCTCCACTTGTGAAAACAAGGAGCATTGGTAGGCTTTACTTTAAGGAAAAGTCTTTTGCATGTATCTACTAGGGAGAAAGTTGCTTATTTGAATTCAGCTGCTGATTTTTTGACCTATGCAAAACAACTTCATCTAAACTGTATTGACATCTCAATCTCAGAAGTCTCTTTGTACACAGGCACAGTTAGTCATTTTTTCTTTAAATAAATAGGCTGATTTGGTTTGTGTTAGTGTCAGTTTTCACATCAGATTTGGCAGTTGTGTTAAGTACACACTGTGTTGGATTCATGGTTAGAATATGGCATCTGAAGCTGTTGTCAACTCCAGTGCTGGGAGCAGAAGGATCACCATCTCTGAAGCCAGGAGTCCACGCTTTAGCTGGAGGTTCCAGTCATAGTCTAGGTATCTGCTGTGTCTGTGTCCAGCTTCTGGTAGATGTATATAAATCCAGTTTATTGACAAAGCCAGTATGTTAGTGTTTCATGCAGCAGTAAACCACTAACATTGTATTATAGTGTAGGTAAGAAAATCTTGCTTCTTCTCTTAATCCAGGAAGCCTTTACATCCCTGAGTAGGCTTTGAAGTCATATTTTATAAAGTTCAACCTAAAAGCTAGTTGCAGTGTCCAAACAGTTTAATGCTGCTATGATGTACTCTGCAAATATTTCTATAACACGGAGGAAGAGAGAAGTATGTGATGAATGTGAAAACAACACATTTTCTTATATAACATTTTTCTAAGTAACTAAAACGTAAGTTTATTCTTACGGTTCTGTTTTCATGTTGGTGTTGTGAAATGATAGTAACTAAGCTGTTGGAAGTTAAGAGATCACCCCTTGTCAGGAGCTGTGCATTCTTTGTTCCTTTGAAATTGGTCTGGATTTTTCTTTTGATGAAGGCAATTTGTAAATACAGTTCGCTTTTCTAAAGGTTCATGTAGAATGACCTGATGCTAAAACGTGTCAGAATTCAAATACCTCTGTGTTAGTTAACTGAGGTATATTGTTACAATTTATTTAGGCTCAGGATTCTGTTTGCATCCCAAAATTACCGGGTGGTGAATTCGGTTTGGACATGCACTTTAAAAAAAAAAAAAAAATCCCATTTTTTAAAGATAAGGGAATATCATAAATAGTGATAACAAAATGTTGAGACCAAAAGTGTTAAAACAATTACTTTTCTGGTAGTATGCACACAAAAAATAATGGATCCATGTCTCTCTTGGTTTCATAATCTGACTGTAATTTATTTACAGTTATTTTAAATTGTGGCAAATATAAAATGGTCCCACAAGCAGAATTCTCAGGTACTTCCGGCCTGAGTATTATCTACTTCATACTAAGAAAGCTAAGAATGTCAAAAAGTTCCATCAGCTTGAAAGTCTTGATAATACAGAAATGTGTAAATTAATGTATGTGTATTGGAGTGTTATTATATTTGAACCATTAACGGTGTCATTTAGCAGTTTGCATGAATGGGGGCCTGTGTATGTTTTATAAGAATTGAGTGCAGAACTAACTGGAGTTACAGCTTACACAAAGAACCTGTTAAGGTCCCCTCTGAGTTCTCCCTCCTTTATTCTGGCTCTTCTGTAAGCTGTGCTGAGGTTTGTTTTGTGGCTGAGCAGCTTCCCTCTTCCCTCCCTGTTCTCTACAATGACCTTTTTCCTCTACAAATGTGATGTCACTCCTGAGACAAGTGTCTCTCCTAAGTCAACTGTGCTGTTTCGTTACGAAACACATTGAGGAACTGACCTGGGTCAAAATTACACAGCACAAAAGCAGAGGTGTGGTTTTGTCTGGCTGACCCCGATGGTGTCTCTGACACTGTTTTCCTGTGCAGTTGCCCAGTCAGTGATTCCAGAGTTGAGGGATGAGGTGCTAAAGCTGCAAGAGGTGCAATCAAGTACTGGCACCAGGAGCAGTGCTTCTGAAGGAACAGTCTCACCAAGTCTGAAGCTTTCTCTGTCTTCTGTGAACGTGACTCCTTGTGTGCCAGCACAACCACGGTGCTCCTTCCCTGTGCCCTTGCAGTGCTCTCCCTGTGTATGTGGGACACAGATCTGAGTTTCCCTCAGTTATCAGAGGGGGAATCAATGAAGCTTTTATGCTGCAAGAAGTTTAACAGGGTGTTTCTCTGAGAAGATTTTGCAACATACTGAAGTGCTAGCGTTGAATGGCTTCTGCCCAAAATAAGCTAAGCTAGTATAAGCAAATTTAAGAAGTGTGGAGAACAGCTTCAGTGAAGACACTTAAATATTTTGAAAATTCTGCCTTTAAGAATATGAGATTTTCTAAATTCTTTGAGGCATTAAAAACTTTCTTTAAAGGTCAAAGTTTTTAATGCCCATTTAAGTTAAGTGGACTTTGATATAACTTAAGAGTTTCTAATATTGTTTTATATTTCTGATTTTATTTTTAGAGAGCAGCAGTCTGCTATACCTGTGATCTACGATGAATGCCAAATCTGCAATCAGCAAAGAAATTTTTGCCCCACATGATGAAAGGATGCTGGGAGCTGTTCAAGTGAAAAGAAGAACAAAAAAAAAGATTCCTTTTCTAGCTACTGGGGGTCAGGGTGAATATTTAACATACATCTGCCTATCAGGTAAGTTAAATGACTTTTGGCATCCAATGATTTGATTAGGCTTAACTTTGATTAACTGGTTAGCTGTTGTCTGTAGCCGTTAGGAGCTGGGTGACTCCGATCTTCAGAATGTAATCAGAGAATTGTAGCACTTACACCTTTTGTCTTGGGGAATTCATATTTATATAGTATAATAAATAGAACAGGTGGTTTAATCATTTAAAAAACCCTTAGGTGTTCTCTCACAGCACAGCAGCAGAGTATGAACAAATAGAATAGTTGGTAACAGTCTTTTCTTAGTCAGATTACGATATTTCTTTGAAGGATGGACTTTTCAGTACAGTAAAATTATATACAATGTAATTTTTTTTATGCCATGCTTCAATGTCTACCAATTGAGTGTTTGTGAATACCTTCAGGTGATTTAGTCACTTTGGTTTTTAAGCATATCAGGTGTTTCCTTTGAGTGTGTGCATCTTGCTGGAAGTACAGCTGGTGGCCAGAAGAAATGCTCTGGGACTCTCAGAAAAGTGCAATTATTTTTGGACTAAATAGTTTCAGGGACTCTTCCAAATTGTGGTGTGTTTTTTTTTTTTTTAATTATATTAAACTTTTAAAGCATAGGAAGTGAAACTCAGTGTCTCTACTTCTATTCTAGCACATCACACATCTGCCGGAAAATGTACATTTACTTACTGGATGAGATATTATTTGGAAACATATGTACAAATACTTCTGTTAAATTACAAACTGCAGGGAAAATGCACATGCATACTGACGTCAGTGTGGCAAAACAGACGACCTTTCATTTACAGCTGAGTATTCTGCTTGTCATTATAGGATCACAGAATATCCCGAGTTGGAAGGATCATCGAGGCCAACTCCTGGCCCTGCATTTTGGTAACCCCAAAAATGGCACCATGTGTGTGAAAGCATTTCCAAACACTTTGTGGGCTCTGCCAGGCTTGGTGCTGTGACCAGTTCCCTGGGGTGCCTGTTCAAGGATTTGAACACCCTCTGAATAAAGAACCTTTTTCTGATACCCAGCCAAAGCCTTCCATTAGAGAGTTTCATGCTGTTCCCTCAGGTCCTATCAATGGTCATGAGAGTGAAAAGTTCAATGTGTGACCATCTGCTTTTGCTCTTGAGGAAGCTGTAGACCACAATGAGGTCTTCCCTCAGTCTCCTATTTTCTGGGCTGAGTGAGCCAAGTGACCTCAGCCATTCTCCCCGCATACAAAACTTCAATGAGGGATTTAAAAATGGATTCCCCTAGGCTGTTCCGTAGACTTGTGGTTGGGATGCTCTGTTTGGATGTAAGAATTGCAGGCTTCAGTCTTCTCAAGGTGTAGAGGAAACTAATCTAGGCCTCTCATCTCTTAAAGAAATGTTCAAATCACTAATGTTTTTAAGCAAAGCTAAACCTGTCTTCTTTTGGCAGTTATCTTTTTCAAATGTCAGTCGAATTTCTTTTCTAAGTCTTCTTGGAAAGAGTAATCATGTTTTAGGTCTGTGCAATAAGTTTTGGAATACCCAGCTGTTTGACACCCATGTTCATGATAAAAGGTTAGAGATATGATCTCTTCTTACAATTTTCTGTAGGCTAACTATTCAATAGGTGGATTTTTTGGTTGGGTTTTTCTTTTTTTTCCTAGTTGTCATGTCCTTCAGTTCTCCCACCTTATATTCATGTATGTCAGTCAACGTGGATTTTAAGAAAGTGAATGGTCTTGAATGCATTTACTGTTTTTCTGCCACAGCATATTATGAATAAGGAAGAAATATTGGATGTCCTGACTTGAGCAGAGTTTATCAGTTAAGATAAGGAGAAGAATTCAGGATCTAAATAAAACTGCTTAGTGGCAGACACTAAAAATCTGCATATTGGTATCGCAAGAACCCTCATATGTGGCTCACGGTGTTTTGCACAGATCTGAGTCCAGGTTTTTCTTATATACATTTATAGTTTATATTATAAAAGTACAGCATGATTGGTAGTTTCAGTAGGCAACAAAGTGACTGGGGAGAGGACTGCCAGGCTGTGTTGATGTCACATTCCAAACAGTCTGATCAGAAAGATTATGCAATTCAGTAGGGTCAAGTGCAATTAGTTATTTAGTTGGGAATCATCAAAGGCATAAAACTAAGCATTGGGGAGCAACTGTTTCTGCTACTGTGTTTAAAAGAAATTGTGTCAAGGATAAACTGTTATTTTTGCCTATTCCTGATGGCTGTGAAGCAATAATGGTTTTAGTTGCAGCAAGAAGTTGTTACAGAAAAAGTTTCTGTTAAGTAATGCTAGGTTAATGTGGGCTTGGCAATTTAACTGTGCCCTAATCTGTCCAGGATGGGCTATATTTTGGGATAACAGGATATACTTGATTACCTACCTTTTGTGATGTAATGTGTACAGTGAAGCAAACAAAATGGTGGCTAGCTCTGGATTTGTATTCGCATTTCAAGCAGCACATGCTTTAGTGCTGAGTTTTGCAACCTGTTCCATGAAAATGCCTTTATCAGCTTTTGACTCTTGTCCCATTATTGCCAGGTTTGCTATGTATTAGGTAAACAAATGACTGGAATATCTGTGTTCATAGTTTTCTTGGCCTAGTTCAGTTTGGCCTTTGCTGAAAGGAATTTGATAATTTACTCTTTAGAACAGAATTTGTCAGTTCAAAGAACAGAAACTGGCTCCTTATATCCTTAAGGGATATAAATATTTGGGGATATAAAATACCTTGTAGTTTCATCCAAGATACGGTACAGAAAATGAAATGTTTTCCTTTCAGTGTTGAACTGAAGGTTGGTGTTGAAAATAAATTCTATCATAGTTGTTGTTTATTTGAATTTCTGAAAGCATGGCTAGAGATGCTGAGCAGGGACTCAGAGATGGGACAGTGAACCACTAAAATAATTAAATATTGATCAGAGCAGGAGGGGAGAGTAAGGGAGATTCTTCCTTAATATTAATATTTTAAGTATTTACTGTTAGGTTTTTTTTATTTTACCATATTGAATACTGATTAGAAATAAACATTAATGTTCCAAAGAGGTATACCTAAAGCCTGTAATCCAAAACTGGAAATAGATTAAGTTAAGAAAGCTGTAGCAAGACTGCTTTACAGCCTGGTGGAAGCCAAGCAGCTGGGTTACCTGCAGCTTTCTAGCCTGGAGTTGGAGCTAGCCAAGTTAAACTGGCAAACAGAGCCAAGACAGATCTTTAAGGAGTTTTTCAGTTGAAGAACAACAAGAAAGGAGTAGACAGATGGGAAACACAGAGGTGGGGTGGCTGTAGGCAGAACAGAGAAAATGCAAACTGGGATTTTTTGTAATGTATAAGAGGATTTAACACAGAGAAGAGACAAGAAATTCAAAGCTGAAAGTGGATATTTATCACCTCCTCCACACTAGCAGACCTAGTGATAGTTATTGAATCAGATCTAAGTTTTAATTTTGTCACCATTGTCTTATGTAATTGAAACATAGTTGTTTAAAATAGTTCTCAGCCTTATTTAGAATTCTGAATTAAGTATAAAATACTTAAATGGTCACTTCAGAAATATAGGTCATTGGCCTACTTGCTTGTGAAGAGTTCTGTGTGTGTATTTCTTTGACACTATCATTGCAATTTTTAAATAACTTCTGTTATTTAAAAAGATTTTTAGTGTCATAATGCATTGGAAATGATCCAGTTTGTATGTATGAATGTTGTGTTGCCCTTTCAGGATTAAATATTGCAGTTGTGGTGGACTGAATGAACCAGGTGGTTCCTTTTGAACCTGAATTCTTGTGTGTCATAACACTCAGTTTAGTTGCACCAATGTTTCTGGTCCTTCTGCTGAAAACCTTGAGAGTAGAGTGTTAAGCCAAAATTCTTTAAAACCAAGAGTGAAACATTTCCCCCCTGTGGTTGTGACTTTTAATAGTGCTCTTTCTTTGACATACTCAAATTAAATCAACACTGTCAGTTCAGGGCTTTTTTTGAATGGCTTTAATGCAGAAGTGCATTTGATGCGCAAGAATGGTGCTAGAAAAGCCAAAAGGAAATGCAAAGAAATGAAAATAAATAATACATAAAAAGAGATGCACATGTAAAGTGAGAGCATGTTAGACTTTTCCTCTTCTTTAAAATTAACCTTATTGACCATGTCACAGACTTGTTCAAAAGACAGGCAGTCAATAACTTAGAAAGCTTTTTGCATTTACCACAAAAAGCTCTTGGCTTTTGGTGTTTTTTTTTTTTTCTGTTTCGAAGTATATAGAGAGACAGAGACTTAGTTTATGAGCTCAAATAGTTCTGTGGATATCCTCATTTATATGCCTACAGCTCATAACCTAACCACACCACTTAGGTACAATTGCAATATGGGCTTTTGTACTTTGATATCTTGGCTGTAAGGCCATGTTGTCATGAAACCATTTTTCCAATTACAAATTTGTTGTTCTACCCATACTGGCTGCTCATGGAATAGAATGTTACCCAGGAATGACCAGTGTCTCTTGCTCCTTATAAGGTCACTTGGATGTGGCTGCCAGGAACTGGCCGTAATTTCATGGGGAGTTCAAGGACAGGTTAAGTGCAATGGAGTTTTCAGCATGGTGGCTGAACTGAAATTGGGAAGTAGTGAGAAAGAACTTGTTATCAAAAGAATTCGGTTTTCTCCTAATGTGTTCTTATTTTCCATTTGAGTTTTACTGAAGTGACAATCTCCCAAGTTTTTTTCAGAATTTTTTTACTGAAGAAAACATCCCATTTTCAGGAGCTTATAGTGCAGAGGATTCTCATGTTTCCTTTTCAGGACATGAGAAATGAAGTAAATGTCATTTTCCACTGACTTTCCAGGAGAATGCTCTATATGTCTGCCCATAGGATGCATTGATTTTTTTAGCAAGTATTTTGTGGGGTGGGGGTGTAGGGGGTGGTGGTGGCATTTCCCCTCAGTTTAAATGTGAGAATGTTACTTCAGTGTTCATCATATTCACTTTCAGTCAGATCCACTCAGATGCCAGATTCTATTGAATATTTGATTATTTGTATAAAAAAGGCCATGACTGACATAAGATATTTGGTCAGCCCAGAATAGCACACCAGTCAAATGGTGGTCCAATCTCCTGCAAGCTCTGACCTGGACAGCTGTTTGCAGGCAGCTGCAGACCAGATGTAGTGGTTTGCCCAGCCCCATGGACCCAGACTGGACCATGGCCGAACATCTGGGCACAGACTGGGATCTTCAGCAAGGGCTGAACAAAGTCCAGTCCAAGTTTTGTATCGTGTTTTGTTGCGCAAATTCAAATTCCTTTTTTTCAGAAAAGAGAAAAAAAAACAAGCAAGCTTTTTTGTTCACTATCTTATCTTGGTAATGGCTTTATTAAGGTGAAGGTTTGATCATTCAAGTATCTGTAGAGCACATAATGTCTAGCTCCTCTTGCTGTGTGCTTAGTGACCTATATTTTCTGTTCTAAACTGGCCATAAGTTTGGTAATGGAAAGCACTAATGTTTTTTGAATTGTCTCATAGCATGGTTTTATTCATGAACTGTATTCTATGTGTCTAAATAAATATATATTAAATGTACACATAAAGCATATAGCTTCTAGTGCTAATATTAAGCTGTCAAAACATAATTGCCTTCACTTACTTATAATAAATAATTGTGATACTGAATATAGTTCTTAACCAAGACTCTTTTCTTTGTTAGAACATACTTTGTCTTTGTTAGATACTTCTGGTATTTTAACTCCAGGGCTCCCATAAGGAGTTTTATAAGGTCAAATATCAGTTGCTCATAATGATAATAAATTTCAAATTCCATTTTATAAAAGAAATTTTAAAATCTTATGTTAAGGGTCTTTGAAAAACAAAACTGGTGCATTTTGAGTGGAAGCCAGATTAATCTTCTTCATTCCTGATCTTTCTGTATTTATTGAAATGGAAGAGGGAAAATTTCTAACTGCTTTGGAGGATAGGCTGCATTTATTGATTGTATTCTTAATATGTCTTGATGCTCTGATCCTTCCTGACTCTGAGTTGTCCAATGTAATGTAACCAGTCCTTTTCCACAAGAATTTTGTGTAGGAGGGCATCTTGTTACAGCAAAGCTACAGAATTAAGTATTTGGAAGTATTTAGTCATAAGATTGGTGTGCTTTGGTTTGCTTTTTTTCTGTCTTCTTAAGGTGGAGGAGGAATGTATCTGTGTTCCTGTGCATCCTCCCAATACACTACTTGATCTAATTCACACACAGAAAATGTTTTCTGCAAGCTGAAGGTGTGCAGTTTTGTCTGCTATTTAGCACTTTTTTTTTTCAGAATAGAATTGTAGCAGATGGATAAAGCTTAACAGTTTACTGTGCATTGGGGTGCTCCCCAGAGGTCAGTATTGCACCCAGTCCTGATTATATCTTTATTTATCATCTGGATGGGGAGATCAGGTGCATCCTCGGACAGATGGTAGACAACACCAAGTTGGGTAGGAGTGTTGATCATCTGCAGGGCAGGAAGGTTCTGCAGAGGGATCTGGACAGGCTGGAGCAATGAGCCAAGACCAGTGGTGTGAGATTCAACAAAGCCAAGTGCCAGGTCCTGCACTTGGAGCACAACAACCCCAGGCAGCACTACAGGCTGGGAAGATGTTGGGTGGAAAAGGATCTTGGAGTGCTGGTCAACAGCTGGATGGACATGTTCCAGCATGTGGCCAGGAAGGCCAATGGCATCCAGGTCTGTATCAGCAATAGTGTGGCCAGCAGGACCAAGGCAGTGACTGTCCCTCTGTACTCAGCATTTGTGAGGCTGCACCTCAAGTTTGTGTTCCTCAAGAGCTGGCAGCACTTTACTTCAGTGGCAATCATGTATTTCAGTGCAATGTTTTGCCCAGAACATTGCAGATGCTTGCATCAAGTTTAATGCCAGGTTAAAATGTTTGAATGTCATGATGTCTTTGGAAACAGTTTGTTCATTCTTTGTCCAAATGAGGCTTTTGGCAAGGTTTGTTGCCATCTTGTATGTGATAGAAATGCAGAGCTATAAGTAAGGCTCTACTTAACAAATTTCCATGGCAGCTCTGCCTTCAAGTTGGAGTACAGCAACCATGCTCACAAGACCTGTGTGAGTATCCCCTAATTGACAGCTTTGGCAGAAGCTATTCTTGTGGTACAATAACAGCTGAAGCCACTGTGTTTTGCTCTGCAATAGGATTCATTCTGAATAGTTTTCTTAGTTTTCATGGTGCTGAAATGTAGTATGTATTATACCCTTACTGCATTATGGATTGTTGAACTTGAATCACACTGGGCTGAAAATATCTCGGATGTTCCCTTGATGTTGCATTTCAGAATGCATTTCTGTTGATTGCTGTATAGTTCTGCTCTTAGAAGAAATATCATCTTGTGAATGAAACCGGAAGTTCTTTCTCCCTGACCAGTGCTTACTGTATTACAGACTCTTTTAGTAGATAAACGTCAGATTAAAATCTTATCCTTTTATAGTACTCCAAGCTGTTTGACTCCAATCCTGTAAGTTTTCACCATACATCTGACCTTTAAATACTGTACTGTCAAATAATTTTCAGTGCGGAGCAGCGCATAGGAAGTACTTAACAAAGGAACTGCTAGGCTGATTAGAATACATCAAG
This sequence comes from Petroica traversi, assembly GCA_025920805.1. Lineage (NCBI taxonomy): Eukaryota > Metazoa > Chordata > Aves > Passeriformes > Petroicidae > Petroica > Petroica traversi. Next base: position 26,020,686 of record JAHLSL010000007.1, read on the forward strand.
CTTCTTTGTCATTAGGTAGGTTTGATTGTTGCTTTGACAAAGAAAAGGATGAATAATGCAGTTCTGATGTCTAAATATTTTCTGTTTGGGACTTTAATCTGTAAATAATCCTTTAAAAGCAAATTAAATTGAAAAAGAGTAGTTCAGAACTGATGCTTGATTTCCTGGTGTGTTTGCCAGTTTATTCAAACTGCTGCCACAGGTGCTCAGATACCAGTCAAGTAGCAAGACATGTCTGTAAAACATAGTCGGGAGGGAATTAATTAATGAACTAAGTCTGTCCAATCTTCCCTCACTGTTATAGCTGAACATTTCTGTTCAATAAAAATCAGCTCATGTATGCATGTATATGTGCTACTGTGAGCAAGTGCTCTGCGTTTACAGCAGGCATTGTTTTTCTTCCAGCCTACTTACATTTAGATTTTTAGTAACTTGTTTTTGTACTCTGATTATGCATATCCTAAAAAGAAGGAAAAAACAACATACGAAGGGTGGGGAGGCTGAGAGAATATAAACTATGCAAAGTTTTGTTGGCCTTGTATCAGGGAGGTGCCTACCCATTTGTCCAAGTTAAAACAATCTCTAGTAACTGTTTACCTGGAACAACTTCATAGAGAAAGTCTGGCACACCCAGTCAGCTGCTTTTCTGTTCATTAGAGCTCAGCAGCACACAGTAACTCTCAGTAGCCTCAGGGAATGACAAAGTTCAAGCCATACAAGTTCTCTAATGGTACTGTTTTAAACAAAACTTCATTTGGGTGCAGTTTTTAGGGGCTGAGTCTGAGAAAACATGATAACATTGTGGAGCATCCTTGTCAGTGAAGTTCCTTGGCATTTTCAGCCCCTAATTCTAAACAGTTATTGGAAAATTACTTTAAACATTTGGTTCTCCTTTCATATTGTCTATTCAGACCTGTCTTCAGAGGACAGGCTCAGCTGGAAGGGAAGCTGCAACACAAATGTCTTGCGGGATGAAATAACTAGTAAATGCTTTTCATGGCTAATATGATACGTGCCCCTGCTGTGTTAGTTTTCTTAAATCTGTGCCTCATGTCACTCTGTGGAACACTGTAGTAATAGCAAGAGCAGTTTTCTGTGACTGGATCAATGACTTGGAAGAAAACAGGACTTTTAAAAGAACATTCTCTTACTTCTAGCAAGAGAAGTGTTTACAACATGTATTTAAGGCATTTACACAAGGTATGCTTTTTCTGAGTGAAGCAAAAAATTGGAAGCTGAAATAAAAGCTTTCAACCTCCAGTCATTATGTTTATTCACTTAGTTTAATGACAGATTGCTAAAGAAAACTTGGCTGTTTAAGCATCTAGGAATACCTAAAGTTGTCTAAAATACTATCTGAGAAAATTTTAGACAGCTGAAATGTGTTAAATTTGCTTCAAAAGAAAACATCTAGGTAGAGAACTATTAAAAGTTCTGGAATAATTTCTGATCTGCTTTATTTTTGTACTCACATATCATGGTTTCTTACAAGAATAGTTTTCTTAGGTTTAGCACACATAAGTTTGCCATGCAAATATGCAAACAGTCCTTCAGCTGTACCGTGGGAAGGAATGCTGCTTTTTTGCCCAGTGTTTAATCTATAATGAAAGATAATTGGGAAATAAAAGAACAAAAATTGTCTTTAACTACGGGGAATATAAAATTGGTTGAATTTGTTAGGAACTGGAAAAAGGGAGAGTTTTTAAAGTGGCATTAGGAAGAGTCTAAACTGATAAACCACTGTATATGACTGATAAAACCATTCATGTTTTATTCGTTTGGACTCCTAAGTAAATTTTTTTAAAAAATTTAAATTTAAAAATATATTTTCTTGTCATCTCCTGTTTTTCACTGACCACACAGAGATTAAAAAAAGTAAGCAAGTTTCCCTTTGGATTTTGTGATGTACTTTGGAAGTATTGTATCACTTAATCATTTAGGTTGGAAAAGATCTCTAAGATCACGGAGTCCAGCTTTGACCAGTAATCACTTTGTCAGCTAAATTATAGCACTAAGTACCATGTCTAGTCATTTTTTCACACCTCCAGGAATATGTTCTCTGATCTATGTTCATATCATTTTTAACCAAAAGTGAGGTTTGTTTGTGTTCTAGCTAGAACCTGATGTAGCCTCATAAAATATTTTTGTGCTTAGGTCAAATAGCTTTTGTTCCAGCCAGGGAGAAGGGTCAGGAGGGGAAGAGCAGAACAGAAAGAATCAACGTGTGCAGCTACACAAGCTGGTTGAACCACATATTTCTCTTACATCTAATGATGTTTGGGCTTTCAGTCTGTACTGAGATGCTGTGAGGTCTTGAAATGGTTGTGAGTGTTTGTGATCCAGGTGATGAGAAACAACTTTTCATTAAAGGCTCTAAATGCCTTTTAAATATGACAAAAATGTCTCCTGGTTTAATCATTTTTCAGTCCTTATGCTACACTAATCAGAGAATGGCAGAGCAGCCCAGGTTGAAAGGAGCCTTAAAATAATCATCGGGTCCAGCCTTTATTTGTTAAAGAATATACTAAAAAAAATACTGTGTAGTGAGGCAGTGGCGTTGTTCAGACCGTCTGGTGGAACTATCCAGAGCAGCACCCTAAACAAGTAGAAATGTTGTCAAGAGCAGTTTTAACCATTCATTTAGGTAGGTAGCACAGTCTCAAAAGATTTGAATGACCAATCAAATGATCTCAAAAGATTTGAATTACTGCTTTGGACTCAAAATTTAATGATGTGTAGAAAATCTTGTAAAAATTATATGTGTCTGTGATTATGTACAGCTCTGCTTTTTCTGTTGTGTTTACAAATAACTTCTGGTTTCTAACTGTTTCAGCTCAGTCACTTTTTTAAAGGATTTGATATGGGTCTCATGTCTGCTTAATGTGGCACTGTTCAAACATTATTTCTTTTTTTCCATTTGCTTTATTCTCTCTTTAAAAAACACCTGCATAATTTAGGGCAATCAGCTCAATTTCATGATGTCTTCCCCTTTCTCCATATCTGTAAAGCCTTTGGAAGGTGGGGAAAATGTTTGAAATTCCCTCTTTCTGTGAGTAGCTCCTATTCTAAAATAAATAGGTTGAGGACAAGTTCTTTTAGTCTTCTGATTTGTGGAAGTTTTACTTTGGCAAGGTTTCTGTTTATTACTTCTAAAATATTCCTTTTTCTTTATGGTTAATTAATTGTATTATTTAGCCATGGCTATTACTTCTTGGAGAAGTTTCAGTCACTAAACATAGTTGTTTCACTTCAAGTTAATTCTTGTTTTAATTTTGCGCACTTCCTTCCTGAATGTGAATATTCACTAGTAACAAACCATTGTCCTCTTGGCGCTGTTTCTACTTAACTCAATCTCCAGCTGTCCAGCTCTGTGCAAGAATCTATCCTTTTCTGAAACAAAACATAATACTAATCTTCCTTTGCTTATGCCTACTTCTTCTGTTCCCAACAGACACTTGTAATGTTGCTGTTTGTTAACTTCATGTGATTATTCCATCCCCTTTGATCTTCCTGCTCTTTTGAAAGAATCCACTTTCTGGATTTTCCATCTTGCATTCAAGCTCTTAATTTTCAATACCTCATCTGCTCTTTTGGACCATATTTTTGTTTTTCTTTGGTTTTCCTTTTGTTTCTAGAATCCTGCTGCAGCTGTAAATCCAGGCTTCCGCTATGCCATTTCCGTGAAAATTTGATATGCTATCACTTGGCTTCGTTCCAGGTTCAGGAGGAATCACTTGGGGTGCATAATTCCCATTTCTTATTCTCCCTGAACACTTTCTCCGCCCTTCAGTTGGATGTTTGATGTTTCTGGCAGGTTATGTGAACTCCATGCTTTATTACTGATTATCTATTTGGAGTTCAAAAGGTGTCTAGTTGATTTGTGTAATACTTGATTAAAACAGTCCTAGCAGTAGCTTGTCAGCTTTGTGCAGGAAGCTTCTGCACATAACAGAAGGGCAGAGAAACTGTTCCTAAAAAATAGTTGAATTTTTTTTGGCCACAGAGCTAGGTTTTAAAACTGTTTTTAAAAAGTAAGGAGTCCCCAGAATAGCAAAGAAAAAATTATTATTGGAGCAGCCTTGTAGAGTTGTATTTTTGTCTGTTAATAAGTGTTCGTTAGGACACATTTATAGGGATGGAGCATTGGAAACAACTGTGTTGCATTCTTTTAAGTGATTGGGACTCAACTGTAAACTCCTGTGATAGGTACTTGTGCTCTGGCTTCCTTTCCACCTGTTCAAGTGTAGTACTCCTTCCCTCTAGGAAAGCTTTCTGGCTTTACTGTTGTTCATGCTTCATTCTCTTTTGCCTGTTACTGTCAATGAAATGAGAATTTACTGCCTCTTCAGTTTTATACAAATACTGTCACATATACATATAATAAATAATCTATTACATTGTCCATGTGTTGAGGCTTAAGTGAACGTGGGAGTGAGGAATACAAATTGATCTCAACATATACACATACACCTTCATACATTTTTAAATTAGCTTTAGACCTCGTTCCTTTATTTAAGTTTTCTCACAGCATTTTTTGCAAAAGAGTACAGATAAAAATTCAGTAATATGGTGACTTAATTTTTTCTCATAAAATATTTTATCTCTGATAGTGTGACATGTTAATAATATAGTTTGTCAAAAATCTGCCTTTATATAGAAAATAGAATAGCAGAAATGAGAATTCTTTGAGCCTAAAAGTGCTGCCTAAGCAGACAATTTAATTTAAATCATAACAGGAATGCATCAATTTGAGGACTGATATTAAAACTGTTTTCTTAAATATAGAAGTGTTTTTTCAAAGCATGGGGTTTGTTTCATTTTGAGCATATTACAATCTCAAGAATTGGATGGAATTGATATTCAAAAAGTTCTAAAAATTTAATATATGCACATGCAACTTTGTCAAGCTATTTCGTGACTATTCGCTTTATCTGTCAAAGCAATATGACTCAGAGTACACATAGAATTTCCTAGAATAGGAGTAACTTGACTGACATGTCTTTTATTTTAAAATGTTACTGAATCAGTAGTTTCATAATCTAGTTATCAATATTCTTGAAACAAAGGCAGTTACCACCAAGTTTGCATAAGGGGTAATTAGTACTGTAAAGAAAAGGAGTAGACGTCCCACTTCTGATGTTTCTAGTATAAATCTCAGTATTCTAATCTAACTTTTCGGGTTTGATGTGGCTACAATTTGTACAGAATTTCATTTTACCTTACTGCATTGTGAGTACCAAAAGTTATGTTACAAGAACCCTCAAATCATAATGTGTCTGATTGTAGGATTACCTTTCCACAAGGCATGGTACTTCCTTATTACCCTAAGTGTTGGCTAGTGCTTAGTTTCATTTTTTTAAAGCAAGTGGAAGCAGCATTCTTATGAGATGCAGATGTCTGGAAGTTTTGGGGACAACTGATGCCATGGTATGCAAGGTGTGCTCAGTACAATGTGCAGGCTCCATTGTAAGGGTGCAGCTGTGTAACTCCTCTGCTCATACCTGGCCACATCATTTTGAGTGCAGTATCATCAGCCACAGGTGAGGGAGGCTCAGAACCTCTGGGAGACACGTTCATGGATTTGGTATTTTAGCTATTGGTAGTCATAGTTACTATATTGAAATGGAATCTGAATCAAAGGACTTACCAGCATAAATTAATATGTGGCACAAAGAAAATCATTCACTGGAAATGATGATGGCTGCAGAACATCTAAAATGTGATTAAGAAAGTCATCAAGATTCTATTTCTGGATATTTCAAATGCCATGAGAATCTTCAGGATTTTCTTCACCAGTATAATGCAGTATGAAAAGAATGAAGAGTAGAATGAGCTTGCATTCCTTTTGGTGTTGACAGTGATGAATTGAACAAGCAAAATGAGACATGTAAAAGGAGATTGGTCTACTAAACTGATATTTATCAATAGATGGAAACCATATGTTGCTAGGGCTTAGAATCTGGAAGGATTCATAGTATTTGAGAAGGAAAAGGTTTTTCTTATGGACATCTCTTAATAGTTGGGTGTACTTGGAAAGGAAATGCAGAGCAATGTCATGGTGTTAGCCCTTTTCATATGTGCACCTTTGGGAATGTTTTGTTGCTCTGAAGTACAGAGAAAGCTCCAAAATTACTTTGTTGTCTTCCCCATCTTTTGGGTTGTACCAGTAAATGCTTGATGTACAGTTGATTATACTTGTGTAATCTGTAAAACCTCAGTCCACAGATTAGCATTGTCATAATGCAGTAATAAAATTTAATGGTTTTCTGCTTATGCATTGCTGGGGTTTTTTTTTAACTCTACATTCATATGATAATCAGTCTTGGCTGTGTCTTGTTTGTATTGCGTATTCTATAGGATCTCTGTGGGCAGCATTTGTGTAACTTTTCAAGATGCAGCTGCTGCTTATGTTATTGAATCCTTTTCATTATGTATTACAGAAGGATAAATAAGAATAGGTTTAATAACAATGGCAAGAGAAATTTACAGCAGTCCAAGACTGCCATTTGTAGTCTTGGAAGATACAAAATGCAATTTTTATAGTCTTGTGCTTTATTCTGTGTTCAGTTCCAAAGTTCATAATCACTAATACACCAAGAATCCACTGTATAGTTTCTTAAATTAAATTTAAGGCTGGCCTTCCTAGGATGAAAGAATGAATTAGTAAAGTCTGGGATTCCTATTAAAGCTAACTGATTAGTATACTATATTAAAGGAAAGCCATGAAAGACATGTTAATCTTAGAGCAATGGTAGTATGTACAGTGTAAAATTCTGATTTGAAAGTAATCTGTTTAAAAATCTAATTATCTTTTATACTTAGGGTATTAGGATTTCTTGCTTGCTCGTGATAAATCTTAAAAATAGAAGAGCTACCCCTCCTGCAAAACACTGCCTATAATACTGTACGTTCTATAATTTCTCAAGGTACAATCCCTTCTGAGACTTATTCAGCACAGAAGTTGCTCTGAACCATGTATGTGGAAGGGTAAGGAATTACAGGAACTCTAAGTAGATGTTGAGATGGTTGATTTTTCTCAAACAGCTACAAACAGGAATGGAGAGTAACTCAGTGAAGTATCAGTATGTTTCTACTCCAGGAATTTGAACTAGCTAATGTTATTCCAGGCTATGGGGTTTTGAATCCATGTTTACTTGCTTCATTGAGAGAAGTACGTGCAACTCTGATAGCTCTTTATCTTTTTTAGTGAAGTAGTACTTGAGTGAGATCTTTGTAGTATTGAGGAGGACTCCAGGCATTCTTAAACAGAATTTCTAGACAAGTATGTATGAAAGATACTTAAGTAGAATTTTTTAAAAGTATACTCATATATTGTGTTTTAAGATTTGGGTATCCAGAGAAGTTGTGGCTGCCCCATCCCTGGAAGTATTAAAGACCAGATTGGATGGCACTTTGGGCAAAGGGTGTATCTAGCCTGCCCGTAGCAGGGGGAGGTGGAACTAGATGATCTTTATGGTCTCCTACAAGCCAAACTATTCTAAAATTCTGTGAACTAAGTGTGAATGTATTTGGATTTTAATTTCATTTTTGCAGATTAGAATGCTTTATCCTCTTACCCTGATTTGTTGCTATATACATCTGGGGGATCCCCTTCAGGCATACGTCAAATACAGTATCTTAAGCAGCTTCATAAAGCCATGTGTCCCCATTCCTATCTAAACAGATATATCTTTAGCAATAATCCAGAGAACTTGCCTCAGCATTAATATGGGTACATTAGGTGAGTTTAGCATTATATCCAATGGTGCTTACTGTACTGGTAGTTATAAGGTTTAAATTACCTCTTTCATTCTGTCTTTTTTTGGTAACAGTTACAACCAAGTTCCAATTGGCAGTGCTGCCATGGGAAAATGTACTTAGTGCTCTATTATCAGTGGTTTTGTTAAGAAGAGAAATGTCTAGAAATAAAAGATAGTTTTGGTGTAAAATATGAACAAAATCCACATGCTATTTATTTTAATGGTATGACATTGGGCTACATTGTTTGGTGAATAGGAAAGTCGATAGGATCCTAAGACAAGAAGAGTTATTCTGCAATTGCACTTAGAAAAATGAAGGAATTGTCAGTAACTATTTGCTGACAGATACAGACCACTTCTTTTAATCTTGTATATTAAGCTGTCATAATTTCAAATAAAATAATTAGATAAAATATTTAAATTAGTTAAATGTCAGAATATGACATTCAAGTCATACAATATATCTTGAAAAGTGTAACAGGAAACACAAGTCAAGAAACTAGTTTTAAACTAGTCAGAATGGTGTGTTTTCTTTGAAAGTGACTTACTGTGATACAACTTTTGACTGGTTTCATAGCTTCTCATTCAAGCTGCTTGAGTACTGGAGTTTTTTTTACTTATTCTCTCTTGAAATAGTTTTAAGCAAGTGTTAAGTCAACAGGTAGACCACAGCTTGAACCAAAATTTAGGAAACATTAGATTAGAAGAGTATCTGTCCACCAAATTGTTGTTTAACTGATATCTAGTCAGCTCTTATCCGGCCTGGTGGGGAACTAACACAGTCCAAGTCATGAAAGACAAGGAATTAGCTCAGTGATGTACTGGGGAATGTGTCAGAATGAAAAAATAAAGAGAACAAAACAGAAACAAAACTCACACAAAGGGAAAACGACAAATGCAGGTCTGAAAGGAGTCTGCAAAGCAAGTCCTTCAGCATAAGTCTTTACTTTTATTGTTTTGGTGGCTCTTTAGGGGAGTTGCCATTCTCTCCCTCTCCAGTGGCACTGCAGTTTGAGCAATCATATTACTGACCCAGGTCAGGAACTGATTCAAATGAAAAATATTTTTCTTTTCCTGTGTTCTTTTTCATCCTGCTCACTCTGCAGTCTGGTTCTGCCTGTGACTGAAAGCCATGGCATGGGACAGAGTGAAAGCCAAGGCAATGGGAGGAGGCACCTGACACCAGTACCTGATTTATGCCGTAGAGGTACCAAACTTCTGACCATGACCTCTGCTGCCTCTGCACTGTCACTCTTGTTTGGTGCTGGTACAAATCCTGAATAAACTGGTTCCATGCATTTGTCCAAAGCTGTATTTGAATTTATTGAAACCAAATGATGTCTTTATAAACAAGTTATGCATTTATTAAAAGTAAAATAAAAATATTGTGTGTTCATAATCAAAACAGGAGCAAAGTGAAATTCACAAGGCCGATGTACTACACAAGGGCTTTCCTAAGCAGAAACGGATGCTGTTACCCTATTGCTGACTTCTAATGAGCTTCCCCCCCAATTCTAGAATAGTAATTTCCATAGCTTCCCCTTGTTGAATCAGTTATATATACTAGGAGGGAAGCTGAGTGGCAGCCCATTACATCAAGGATATGTTCCCAAGCAGCACAACATTCTCAGCAACAGAATTAACAGCTCACAACGCAAATAAGTGTTCTGGTTCAATCACCTAAGCCTCAGAAATGGCTACCCCATTGTAAAGAGGATGTCTGACTTAAGGCATTTATTTCTACTTGATGTCTGTGAAATATATGATTTATTTCCTCAAACTATTGTACTTTATTTGCCAATGATCAAAGACTTACTAAATATCAACACTGTTGATAGTCGCAAATCTTAATTTTTATATGTATTGCAATTAATTAACATAATATGTATTGCAAAAATAGATATATAATATATCCTCTCTTTCTAAGGGAGAATGTTGATTCTGATTGGCAGCATCAGGTAAGCTGGGGAGAACATAAAGAATCTTTTTTCTTGTCACATTCTAATCCTTGTGACTGTCTTATGGTGAGATGTAAGTAAAGAAAAATATTTTTTCTAAAGCAGAAATATTGCATCAGATAGCACCTTTTTCATGGAAGTATGATGCTTACGGTATGTTCCCATGGGTGGGAAGATGCATGGGTGACCTTTCTGCAAGGTCTTTTTAAAATGAAATTAATAAATCTTATGTCTGGATAATTTGACACAGAAGGGTGGAAATGTTTCTGCCCCTTTTTTAGATCCCTTCTTAAATGCCTGGTATGTGGGGGTGTTGTAGCTGTGAAACATCACTTGGCTGATGATGCAGTTCAGGTCTCCTTAAGATAAATTGATGTGATTAAATTATTTGCTTTAAAGTAATCTGATCCTGGTTGTGTTCTTATGCTTTTGCTAGTCATATTAAATTTCTGTTAGTCAAGGAATGTTCCAGCATAACTTGGCACATAAAATACCACTAAAGCAGACGTCCCTTTAAAAATAATTAAAACCTAGTGACCTTACTATTCCCATGGTATTGTCCAGTAATCCTTGAGCATTTGGAAGCTGTTGAGATGCTTTTAAAAGTCTGTCATCATTACTGTATTTCTTGTGCAACATGCTGCTGAGTTTGACTAGGGAGAGCAAGACATTAAGACAGAAACCTTCAAATGGGATAAGGCTGCTCTCCTCCCTTCTCCTGCAATTTTAGTCCTTGTATCCTTTTAGTCCAAATGCCTTTGCTTTCTTTCCCTGATGTTGTAGTTTCTATAGCTGTATTCTGGGTCATATTCAACTACTTGTGTTGGCAGTCTTTGCAATTATACCACATTCAATAAATCTCTGACAAGGCTAAATTGACTTCTAAAGAGCCTTTTGAAGACCTCATTACCATCATTTTTTGTCCTGACATGCTAATAGGGACACACCCCTGCACTTCTAGCAGTGCCAAATTATTAAATACTTGAATACCTGTCCCTATAGCATCTGAATTTTCTAGGGTTGTGCTCATTTCTTTTAGTATCAAATAGCAAATTCTGTATAGCTGTGATAGAGTTTGTGTTTGGAAACCAAGAACTGAGATGCAGATGTGTTTGCTTAAGAGCTGTTAAACCAGCTGATGCTGCAATGTACTGCTTGTACACTAACAGACAAAGCCTTTTTTAGATTCATAGGTAATCTTGTGGATTTCAGATTTTGGTTCACATAAGAGCAAACTATTTCAGTTTTCTCAAGCTTGGGAGGAGGGAAGAGTTCAGTGAGCATCTCTTGCTGATGCCATGGGAGATTTTGCAGCAAACATTATGAACAGCTCTTGCAGTAGCTAGGCAAATCAAATGGTAGGTACTGATTCTCAGGTAGTCTCATGTCCCACTTAACTGTTTCATGAACAGAGACTTAACTTTTAAAAGACAAGTTGTTGCTTCCTGAAAAGCCAGTGACAGAAAAAGTGCCAAGGAAGAACTCAAATAGGAATGGCATAATGGTTTCAATATGTAATTTTAATTAACTCTTTTGTGTTCTCAAACGATTATGTGAAAAGATGGAATGGGGAATGAAACCCCTTAATGCGAGTGGTCCTGTTCTTGATCTTTTATTTATGTGTTTCAGTGTGAAGCACAATAACTTTAGTTTTAGTAGAGCATCTTACCAAACAGCAGAATGCTGTTCTGATTGTAAGGTGAAATGTCTGTATTTGCAATGGGTCACTAACTGGGAATAATTACCAGATGAAAAAGGTAGTGGAAATTAATGTTTGTGAAACAATGTAGGGTTTCTTGTTAATAGAATTAGCCTGTAGGGTGAGGGGTTTTTTCTCCCTTCCCTCATCACCCCCTTTTTAAGGTGTTACATCTTAACTTGCTACTACTACTGTGTACTTAAGTAGGCTGTTGAATACTAGTATTTTTTAAAATTAGTGTGCCTAGGAAATGTCTCTTAAATTTCACTCCAGAGCAACTTACATGATGTGATAGGCTTTATTGCTACAATCTTGGGATTTGGAAATGTCCAGCTGATTTTCCAGCCTTCACTGGGAGACAGGGTTAGACCTGCAGAAATTATGATAGCTGTTGACAATATACTTTTATTGTAAATTCTTCAAAGCTGTGAAGTATACCCTGTGTGTTTTTCTAAGTATACAGATTTTTGCATTTTTGTTTCAAGCATCTTTAAAATTTCAATTCTGCTTTCAGTTTATAACTCTAATCTGAAATTTATTTATTCAGTAAGGTTCTAGAATGTGAAAGAAAGCAAAATAAATGTTTGTTGAATAGGTTTGTTTTCGTGGAGACTAATATGTGATATTTCAAATTTTTTAAAAATTCTTTTTAACACTCCTATGGAGAAATAGTAAATGCTTTTCCCCCTCTCTAACAGAAATTCTTCAGCAACAATTCTGTTTAATTTTTTTAGTTTCAAAGGAATTCAATAAAAACTGAGTTTTCTGGAAGAGGACAGAGAAACCACCTGTAAAGGCACCTCATTTGGCTTCCCTTGAATTACCTCTGTCTCCTTAAGATGTGTACTTATCTGAAAGAAACAAAACATTAAAGTCATTCATTATTTAGAGCTTATTTGTACAAAAAATTAATTCCTTGCATTAAAAGAGCCAACCATAAAATGTAAACCTTAATAATAAAACAGGTCTTGACGCCATGTAGTGAGTTCTTCCAGGCTGAACAAATCAACACAGTTATTTATTACTGAAGCAGAACACAGTTTGACATTGTATGAATGAAATCGTCCTCAGTTTATACAAACAAAAAATATTAGCCTTAGGCCATGTGTGAGGCTGTGGCCTGGAGCTGTTTTCTCCTGAAACATTGGGCAGAGACGCCAAGCTCTGATCCAGTTATCTCTTGATGTCTGGGCCTGGCTGGCTGGGAAATGGCGCGGAAGAGAACCATTAGGAGAAAATAGATTGTGACAAAGCTCCTTGTCTGTTCTCTTTTTATCTTGATGTAAGAAGATTGTCATAGCGTTGTTGCAGTGCTCTGATAGGAAAAGGAAGGGTTACAAGTCTGAACTGTGCAGCCAGGAGTGGTGTGCAATACAAATGTGCAGCTCTAAGCTCTGAGAAACACTGATAGATGGGCTGCAGCCCCACTCCCTTAAACTGTGTAGAGCTGAGCCCAGTAAAGTAAATAATCTCTGGCTTGAAATGAGACTTTCACTTGCTTAGACCGCTATGCTTTGGATTTTTACAGTGTTCTTTTCACTGCTCGGCATTTTCCTTTAGCCACATTGAGTCCATCTTTGTCAGATAATGATTATTTAATCTTCTCTCCATTTTATATGTCTTTCCTTTTTGGTATTGGATAATATATTTTGTTGAAATGGTCAGTGATTCCTTTTAAAATTGATGATAGCACAGTCTTTACAAACCTTTTGATTAATTTATTTGGTTTAGTATTTTTGGTTTTGCTTCTAAGCTTGAACTTTTTAAGTGCAGTTATATGGATTTGTTGCTGTGGTACCAGTAATGCCTTGTTCATAAAAGATTCAGCAGTGTAGCTAGCTTCCATGCTAGAATGGTCACTCTGGAGTCTGTAAAATTGTCTCTGCATGAGAAAGATATTATACAACAATATTAGTTAAAGGGGTTTCATTTTTTAAATTTTTTTTCTTATGTAGATGGGAGTGGTCTTAATACAGTTGCAGTGAGAAAAGAAGCCTCTGATTGTGGCTCTGCTGTCTGAGTAAGTTCTTTAACCATGGCAAGGGGAGGAGAGGAGCAGGGTCAAAGGAAGCACAGATAATTCAGTGTTAAATTCTCTATATTCAGAAAGGAAGCCAAAAGGTGTTATACTTAGAATAGAGAAGATGATGTGTTTCAAGAGGATGAGATACACATTTTTCCCTACTCATGGCTGGAAGCTAAGGGGGCACGTCTGGTGTCTCAAGGTCAAACTGCTGAGTGTCCTAGATAGTAAAACTGGTTTAAATATTTGAGACTACAGATCTCTTTGATCCAAACTTTCTATATGTTTCATGCCTGTTCTTTGGGCTTTTTTTTTCCCTCGTTTTGCAGTCTTTCAAATAGTTGCATTTTTCTGCTTCAGAGTATCTTTAGCCTTAACCTTTTGAATGTAGGAAAAATCCAGATCTGAGGAACAGCTCTTCTTTTTTCCTTCAACCTGTTTTTAATTTGGTTACAAGTATAAATGTATTACACACAAAATCTGCAAAATATAATAATTGTTTTTCCCCTCTCAAAGGCTGTTATTAGTGTACTGTGTCTAGGAACACTATGGATATTTTTTAAAAAAGTGTTCTTCCCTCAGTGTGAGTTTCCTTAGCTTTATCCTTTGTGAACTGTCAACTCATTTATACTTTCACTGGCTGTTTTCTGGTAGGAAATTGGTCCAATACAGTCAGGCAAAACACAAACTTTCAGCCAAATAATTCATACTTGGCTACTTGGACAGATAAAGTCTTGTTGTTCAGGTATTTCAAAGCAAAAAAACAAGCAGTAGTGCTTTTAACAGACATAGGTTTATTTCTGGCTTCATGGTAGTTTTTTATTTCCAGTTAGGGTTTTTTTTGCCTGGTTTTGAAAAGCAGATATATGGGCTAGATGTGTAACAATTTTGGTGCATTTTATACTTTTCACAGAAAGAAATTTTGTCTTTTTCTGTTTTTCACAAAATGTGCCACAGCAGACCAAGCTTAGATGAGATAGTGTCCAAATGCTAATCTGCTGACCTGTTTCAAGCCAGGTGTTAGTATGCATTCCCTGTTCACAGAATTTAATTGAGAGGACCTGAGTTGTCAGCTCAGTTGGCCCCGTAGGGAGGATTAATAACTCTTCTAAAGGCCAACTCAGGCCATAGAACATGGATGTCTTCTTACACAGCTCTTGAGACGGCCACTTCACTAACTATATCCTTGTTTCATCTGTCAACCTCTAAATAAACCAAGGTCTTGCGTTTTAGTCTGTATGTTGGAAATGCCGAAAATAGTGGCTAATTTCTTACCATGTGAAGGAGGAGAAAGGCTTTTGCAATTGTATCATACTGGAAGACAGTGAGTCACTGGTTTTAATTTTTCAGAAAAAATTACATATAAGTAAAATCTACTAGCTAATACCAAAATTCTTTGGCAGTACATGCTATAGTACTTGGATGCTATACTCCTGAGTGCTTCCTATTTATTGAACATTGAATGGTTCCTGCTAATGTTTAGTATAAAAATAATGTTCTAAAATTCTGACTTCATTTTTTTAAATTGGTTCTTTGGATTTCTACGTGTCAATGAGATATTTGGGTTTGGAGATTCCTTTTTTTTTTTATTGTCTTTTTTCTTTGGGGGCTTTGTGACTTGATAATTGGTACTTGGTAGAATGAAATTGGAATGTACATATGTATGAATAGCTTCTATTGTTGGCACTTACAGATGGTGGGGAAAATTAGTTCAGTCTACATGGACTTGTTAAATAAAATGTCAGAATTGACCTGGAACCCAAAATAAAACTTTAAAATGTTTCCAAACTGAAATTTATTTTGTCTTTTGGCTTCATATCACATTTCAGCTCTACCTTTAGGTCTTTCTTCTTTGTGTTTGATTTAATGTATCAAAAAGTCTTCCATGTAGTGAAAGAACCTATCCCACTGGGTCTGTTAGTTTTCCTTCTCTGCACTGTATTCATTTTGATAGGTTAACAGTGTTTAGAAGGCTTTAGCAAGTGTCTATTAATCTGAAAAGTACTTTCATGACAAGCCAAGCTGAAGAGGAGAAAATGATTGTGGGCCGTTGCTTGCTTAGATTTTTTTTGGTTAGTTATTTGGGGGTTTTGAGGTTTTGGGGATTGGTTGGTTGGTTGGTTGGTTTTGGAGGGTTTTGTTGTTTTTTGCACTAAGGGGAGCAACATGGGGACAGTAGTACGTAAAATAACAAAAATACAAAAGTCTTCTTAAAAATATTTTTAGGTGGTCTTTGTACTTTAGCCAATGGGCTAGTTCCTTGTTTTCATTGGAAACAGCTGTCATCAGGCAGGTCAAGCACAGACACATCCCAGTTGAACTGTTGGCAGATTTAATCTGCTGAAGAGCAAAAAGTGAATCCTGTCAAATGTAGAATATAAAAATACTAATGTGAAACACAGACTATATGGCTTTTAGGATCGTTCATTTCTTATAAAAATATAAAGGCAATCATGATCTTAATGTTTAGCAAGGAAAATGCTAGTGATCATGGCAATTACTAGAAACTTTTTTTCACTTGTCTGCCTCCACTTCATCAAGGCTTTCGACACTGTCTCCCATAACATCCTGTTAGGCAAGCTCAGGAAATGTGCATTGGATGAATGGAGAATGAGGTGGATCAAGAACAGGCTGAATGGCAGAGCTCAGATGGTTGTAATCAGCAGAGTAGAATCCAGTTGGAGGCCTATAGTGTGTGGTGTTCCCTGGGAACAGTCTTAATCAACTTGTTTATCAACCTGAATGAAGGGATGAGCCTACCCTCAGCAGTATGAAACTGGGGGGTTGGCTGTTATATCTGGGGGCAGGGATGCCATTCAGCAGGACCTTGATAGGCTGGAGAGCTGGGAGAAACCTAATGAGGTTCAACAAAGGCAGGGGCAAAGTCCTGCACCTGAGGAGGAATAACCCCAAGTACCAGTACAGGTTAGGGCTGACCTGCTGGAGAGCAGTTCTGTGGAGAAGGAACTGGGAGTCTTGGTGGATGACAAGTTGACCATGAGCCAGCAGTGTGTCCTTGCTGCCAGAAGAGCCAATGATATCCTGGGTGGCCAGCAGGTTGAGGAAGGTAATCCTACACCTATTACAACAGGATTCTCTTAGAATGTAAGGTCTTAAAAGTCATTGGCCAGTTTGTTTCAGAGCCTGAAGCCTCTAGAATTATCTAAGCAAGCTTAGAAATGGAGCGCTGTTTGTTAAATACCATGCTCTATTTATGAGTTACTGAGTAACGAAGTCAGGCTTTAATTTTCCAGAGCCTCTTCCTGCCTCTCAGGACACTTGCTGTGAAGTTCAAACATTGTTTTCAGGCTGGTGAGGTAATTCCTAGTGTACTCTCTGCTGCGGATGCGCATCTGTTAACTTGTACGGGAATCACGCCAAATTCCACTTAAGTTCACAAGTACTGCTGTGGTATTGATTTTAATTGGTTCCCCACAGTTGCAGGTGCTGAAGTGACCAGAATGTGATAAAAGTACAGCCCACACAGATATTCACTGTGGTCTGTATCTTGAGCCTTGAATTCTAAGCTACACTGAAGTGAGATTTTCTGCAGTGAACATAAATGCTTACAAGGTGATTTTAAAGTATCCTGTTCAGCAAAGTCTGTGTAGGATGCTGCCTTTCTTTTAAGGAAAAGAGAGCAAAGAAGATTGAAGGTATAGATGATCCAGACAAATAGCATGAGCTGAAATTGTCAATCACCAAATACACTCCAATTAAGAGATGAGGCTCTACCATGCCAGAACAAGGGAACTACTAGTATAAAATGCTTTGAGTCAGGATCAGCAGGAGCTCTGAGGTCCTTGATGAAGATTTTGGTGTCTGGGTACTGAGAAGTTGTCATTCTTCCCTGGGACCTGGCCAGAATACAGATTATCTTTCCCTACAGTTACCTTAGTTTGGTAGGTCTGCCTGAGCACCATCCTGTCCTCTCAAATAGGTTTTAACTAAAAACATAGCTACAATAAATCTACTGGTTTTGACTAGAAATATCTAAAGAGTCCTCAAATGCAGCTGACTGTGTGCAGGAAAAAGGAGGTGGGAAAAGTTAGAAAGTTGGCTGCTTTGCAATGTAAAGTAGTAAAAGGCAATTCAAACAAAGCCTGGAAGTTCAGTCATCGTTCTGGAAGTGAAAATGTGTTTAATAAGATTCCTTTCTTAGATATTTGCAGTTAAGCAGAATCCTTCTCTCTGGCAGGAAAACGAAGTCTGCCCTTCTTGCCACTGTTAGCCACATCTGTCTAAATAACTGCCACTCCAAAAAGCAGTTGCCTTGATATCAGGAACATAAACTGTATTGCTGTAGTATTTGAAGAATAATTTAAGCAAGTTATTTATTTAAATCTGAAAAGTTTGTATATTTCTAGCCTTAAAATTTTGATAGAAATGAAAAGTGAGTCTTCTGTAACATATATGGATGATGGGGACTTCAGGCATTTGAATAGTCATAAAATCTGTTTTTAAAGACAAGTGTTTACATGCTTCTGTGAAAAGTAAGTATCACTAGGTGAAAAAACAAAAGGCAAGGCACTCCGCCTATAGGCAGCAGTTTGTTATTGATGCAGTCAGTGGTATCTTTGGAAAGCATACAGGCTCTCACTTCAGGCTTACAGCACTTCACAGTTTCATAGTCATGGACAAAATAAAAGTATTTTTCATTGCATCTAAAAGCAGTATTTTTTTTAAATTATTTTTAAAACACCAGAAAACTCTATTGTCTAGTCCTTTATCTTAGGAAGATACAGCACATATCTTAACCTGAACTTCCAGGATAACTGATTTTTTTAATATTTGAATTTTCTTTCACTGTTCAACAGATAAAGATAACTTGCATGTAGAAAGAAAACTACACAGAAAACTATATTTTGAGCAATGTACGAATATATGTTAATTAAGAGATAGATATTTCATACATTTTTATCCTAAAGCGAGGTTGGCAACTCGTTACAGGCAGTGTTGCAGAACAGCTGATTTAAGCAGACAGATGATGCATATTGTGATCTGAACTATTGGGAAGGGCTGTGGGAAAACTGATATGTGTTTACTTTTAGGAGAAGTTTGCCTCTTTTATATATGAAAGCTTCTCTTTTTTTCCAATTTGATGTCAAAACATTGTGCTGTGCCTAAGGAAACAGAAGGAAGTAATGTTTGGTTACACTGTTATGTATTTAGGGCCACTTGCATCCTCATGTCCTATTTGGCAAGTGGAGAAGGTGGGACTGTGCTGCTTGTCCCTGCTTTCAGCTCCTTAAATCTCAGATGGTGAGAAAATAGCACTGTCAAATGAAGGAAAGAGGAAATATGGGCAAAAATAGGAGATGTCACTCTGAGAAGTCAAACCTCAACTTCTGAGCACTTTGACACCTGGCAAGCCTTGACCAGCAAGAGGGAATTTAAATTTGTTCCAGTTCTGGCTGGGTTTGTTCATTTTCAGTGAGGCTAGCTGTCTTTTGCTGCAAACATATCCTTTCTTTTCTCTGTACCTAAAAAAAAAAAAAAAAAAAAAAAAAATCCTGGAAGTGGCAACATAAGCCTGAGTTCTTTTTACTACAGTCTTCTCAGAGCAGATAGTTGAGGTCTAAGAACTGGGAGAGGTGTACAGAAGGTCATAGTTGGACGATCTCAGTGGGAAGGCTCAAAGTTCTAGAATTAATTCAGACTGCACATTAAATCAGTTGAAACTGTTCTGAGAAAACATGGAACACTACAAGTTTTAGTGCTCAAATGCAAAGCTGGAATTGATAGGTAACAAAGCTCACAACTGTCATGTGAAGCAGATTGGAAATAGTTTTCTGAAAATTCACATGGTATACTAAGACAATTTCATGTATCTGGTTCTCATGCCTCAATACCTGAAAAAATCAGAATGCACCTGCTTGCTCCGTCTTAATTCTCAGCTTCATTTTCTCATTCTCAGAAAGTTATTTTAGGAAATTCTGCAAGTTGCTTGCCAGGACCATACTTTGGGGGACCATGTGGCCTGAACAGTAGTAGTTTGAAGTCTTGCAGAACAGACTAATACAAACTTCTATTGTAAGGGTTAAGGGGATGTGCTAGTATTTAGTGTCCATTTCCCTGCCTAGTCCATATTTCCTTGCTTTGGGAAGAAAACCGGGAGGATAAGATTTTGAAAGAGGGGGAAAATAATTGTAAGGTTGTCTTAGAGACAGAAGGAAGAGATTCTCATGTTGGAGGGACATAGATCATCTTTTTTTGCCTTTTGCTTTGGAGTTCCACAGATGAGAATAGCAACTGGGGATCAGTCCTCATAGATGTCTTAATATTGTCTTTTCTTTGAGCCTTTATACTTTGACATTTGAAAGAAAACCCAATAAATATTTCTTTCTCAAAATTTTGGGGCATTTCCACAAGTTACTTGTGCTTTATCCTCTTAATCAAAATGTCTGGCATTGCAGAGTTGAATAGCAACAGAACTTAGATTCTAAAAAGTCACTATTTTCCCCATTATTAGAACCTGCAGATACCTAGATGTCCCTGTTTGGAGCTAGATAATCTTTAAGGTCCCTTCCAACCCAAACCATTCTCTGATTGTGTGATAAGACCAGCCCAACTTATATCCATAGCTTACCAGGACTCTGAATTTGACTGTCAGGAGTTTAGTCAATGAGCTATTTGCAAATTTAAGAAATAGTTGTTTCCTTGACAGCTGGGAATAAAGGAACTTGCATAATAATAATTAGATGTAATTGAACAAACAGAATTTTAGAGGGAGAAGGCAGTATTTCAATATGTAACTCTCAAGAACTAGAAAGTATTGAGGAATATCTCTGCCACAGTCTTTTCATAACTTACTCTTTTTCCTTAAGAGCTGGCTTGGGAAGAAAAAACATTTTTGACACAAATTCTAATTCATCTATTTCCCAATAAAACATGTATCAGCTATTAAATAATACTTTCATTTAAAATATGCTCCTGCTTTTAAATTTGCTCTCTTTATTCTGTCTGAATCAAAAGCTGTTTAGGGGACTCCTGGCTGATTTTAGATGTAGTTTCATTCTGAGAAGAAGAATTCCGCTTTATGGTAGCATTTCTACAAGAAGACAGGAATGATTAAATTCTGGATTCAGTGACCATGAAATCACATCACACTGCCATGGTATTGAGTTCAACATTTTCTTCATCAAAGAGGCCTTTTTTTGAAAAGCTGCCTTGAGCACATTCTAAGGATTTTTCTGTCCCTAATTATTAAGCGCCAGTTTGAAGGACTGTGCATAATTGTTTCCTTGTGACCTGATGGATGAGCATCCACTGTACAGAGGTTGATACACAGCTAGATTATGGTATATTTAATTTAATTAATAACATTTAATTGATAAATATTTTTGCATTGAACTTCACAGATAGCCAATGCCTTCAGAAAACTTTGACAGGCCCACTCAGGAGCAAGTCTCAGTCTCACTTTCAAAAACAAAAAAATATCATGAAAGTGAGTTTTTGATTCATCTGACATATTTTTTTTTTGCTTGTTTGTTTATTCAAGAGTTGATGATACAACAGCAATAAAATTTTAGGCTGTTCACTTTATCCATGTGTACAGTGCCCAGATAAAGGAAATCCTTGTTATAATGTGAAGAGTTGCAGCAGTCACTGCCTGCTTCAAAACTTTGTGCTTTTAAATTTCTCCCTTCACTAGAAATACATCAAAATATAACTAGAAATTCTGTGAGGCAATTAAGCCTAATTACCTAGAGTTTGAGTTATTAAATGCATAGATCCAAATTTAAAGAAAAATAAAATTTCACAGTGGATTAGAGCTTTCAGACTTTCTGAAGGCCAAGTATTGTGTGATAGGTATTTAAGGGATTGGTTTAGAGTTTATGTTTTTCATTCAAGTAAAGTAACTTTAGAGGAGTAAAAAGAAAAAAAAAAAGGAAAGAAAACACATTCTGTGCAGCAGATGAGATGAACTGTAACTCCATGACAGTTTATAAATTTAAATACAGCTTCCTATGTATGAAGAGTTGTATTGATTTGCTGCTTAAGATGCTGGGCATGCACGTGGGACTGGATTCTAAATGAGGTCTGGAATTCAAATACTTTTTGTTTCCATATGTTCCAAATTATGAGAATAGTGACTTTTCTGACTCTCACAGTATTCTCTGAAGGTAATTCTGATCTATTTCTACCTTGAATTCTCTGATCTGATTTTGAAATCAGTATTTCGCTTAAATGCATGCCTCTCAGGCTTTAAATGCATGCTTCTCAGGCTTTAAATACATCTTTGAAACTTAATACTGCAACCTGTTTTTATTTATGTTACAAATAATGTCTTCAATCCCAGAAGAACTAGTGTGGTTTCTGACTCATCAACTTTAGCTTGTATGTTAATCTAGTGTTAAAAGCAAACAAACAAAAACTACATAGAAAGAAATAGACAAGTCCTAAAAAGTGGCAAAACCAAACTTCACAATGTCTTCCATCATAAATTGCTGTAGCTGATTTCTGTCACATTTTCTTTCTTCACTGATAAGTGTATGTTGCTTAAAAAAAAGAAATCTTCCTTCTATCTATGACATAAATAAATGCCATTCGAACCTACTGTCCATTGATGGGTTCCAAATAAATGTATTTTGGCCACACTGCTACAGCTTCTTATTTTGAAGGCATAGTGTTATAGTTTTTAAGAAGTCAAAACAAACAAAAAATCCACTTAAAATTGAAGCATAACTTAAATATTGCCTTTTGTTAAGGTAATTAATGATTGTGTAAGATCTTAGCAAAAATACCTAATGATTTGTCGAGAGGGAATGTGTCTAGGTGTATGTAATTGCTTCCATATTTTTTAGAAAATACTTTTTACATGTTTGCAGGATAACTCCCACTCAGTTGCTGGTGAAGTGCTCTAGTTTTTTAAGCAACATAATGAGCAGCTAGTGAGGATGGTTTTCCTGGCTGCCAAAGGGTTTCTCAAATTGCAATGACTGCCATATTACTGTCAAGCTGTCATGGACTAAGTGATGGTTTTAAAACGTGTTTGGTGGGTTCGTGGGTAGCTGGTTTTTTGAATGCTATAGAAATGCTAGCTGTTTCTGAAAATATTAAGACACAAAAGGTGAAGTGCAGCTAGATCTGTTTGACTGTACACAATAATCATGAGTGTGAGATGTAAAGGAGGAGCTGCCCATTTTTCCAAGAGGATTGCATAATTTAGCTTAAGACTGGATTTCTGCCTAAGGTGATGACACACCCATGATCCTTGTAAGTTCCTCCATAGAAGAGCAGCCCTCTTGGCCTCTCACAGAGTTACTATGTGGTAGATGATGCAGAAACAATCGCCTTATCAAGATGCTTTTATAGTTCATCACTAATAGGCATTTTTGGGAGGTGATGAAGTCTGTGTATGTGGGTCTTTCACTGCAGTACAGAGCATTAAAAGCTCCAAATGAAGACAAAGCTGCTGTTCATTGATTATTAAATGTTCTATATAGGGGAGTTTGGAAAAGTAGATTTTAGATATGTCAAACCAATCAGTTTCTGGAGATGCTGAGATTAGACACTTACTGTTTAAGTATCATCTGTAAAATTTGATATTCTCACCTTGAAGGATGTAATGACCCCTGTTTTCAAGAGCACTAGAATGTATGTCATGTAGAAGCCTTCAGAACAGTTAGCAGTTTGCTGTATTAAAGTTTAAGGCTATACATTTCATAATGTTATCCATGAGATTCTGAGGGGGGAAAAGTGATCACACAATCATTCTGTGTGCTTCCTAGTGTCAAACCCTTTGTTTTACAATGCTGCTGGTGTAAATTGTATGTGTGATTTACATCTGGTATGTACATTTTTTTCTTTCTAATACATAACTCATTTAGCATTGCCCATTTTGCATGGAAAGAATAATCCACAGGCCATAAAAGCTGAGCCACTGTTAAATAGCCTTCAATTAGTACTGCTTTGTAGAAGGCCTGTGAAACTTGGTCATGTAGAATGCTGTAATGTGTTTCAGAGTGTAGTTGTCAAAAAAGACATGAATACGTACAAAGAGTAAATTTAGAGAAGACAGGCACATAAGCCTGTACAGCTTTTGAGTTAGTTTTCCACTCAGTGCTGTGTAGACTTGCAGTAGAAACAGAACCTGTATAAACCTCTAGGTATAGATAGGTTTCCTGACACTTCTGCTTTATTGGGATTGTTACGTTTGGATGCGTGGGCCATTGAGCAACCGGCGAATCTTCAATACAAATCTCACTGCTTAGTAATAGCAGTCTTTGCATTTCAGCAGTCGTCCTGGTCTAATTTTGCTGCTGCCTCTCTGGTACTGCATTGATCTTCTGTGTTCTCTACTGTTTGATGTAAGATTCTAAATCACCTACTGCACCATGCACTAGTGCTTCCACTGTCAATGAGGAGATTCCTGACAGTCTGTTTACTACATTCTTGTCAAAAGTCTGATCAATATTCTGAGTCCAGCTGTGCTTTCTATTCGAAGGTAGCTTCTTAAAAACAATTATCTGCCTTGTGGAATGCTAGTATCTCTCTCTCTCGCTCTTTTTTTTTTTTCTTTAAACCTATTAAAATTTCCTTGGAAATGAATTTTCTGTTTATCAAGTTTAGTCCCCATAAGGGTGTTTGGACTTCCACAAACACAAACAGAACTGAAAACATCTAAATCTGAGATACTGAAAAGAGTTTTTCATATTACTATGCTTTTGCTAATCTTTTCTAAAGTACATTTAACATCAATACACTGATCTGTGCTTTTTAAAATTTTCATCCTAAGAACCAATATTAACTTTTTAGCTTCATGGAATGATAAGGTATTACATCAGTGTTTACTTACTGATTAACTGTGTTGCTGGGTGCAGAAGAGCATGAAGCATGCATTTTCAGAGTGAGAAGCCTCTTACTTTTCCTGGTTATTTAGGCAAATGGAGTGCACAAAAATAAGCAATCTTGCTGCTTAAGTCCTGATTATTTTAGAAGCATTCTTTAACTGCCAGCATCTAAAAGCAGAGAAAAGCGACTTTTCCAATAATACTCTTATTTGGTGGACCATATGGATAAATTTATTTTTAGAAAGAGTTTAAGTAGAAAAAAAAAATAGATGACAAACCAGCTTTAGTAGATTATGCAATACAATGATTATACAAATTATTTTTTCACAGAAAGTGGAAATGTGTTTGGGAGTGACTTAACATACAGCAACAGCTAAGTAACATGTAAACAAAAACACATTTGACTACAGAAAGTGTCCAAAGCTGCTTACAGAACTTTCATGGAGTTATACTTTTTACAAGAGCATGTAGTGATGGCTTCACACTGAAAGAGAGTAGATTTAGTTTAGATATTAGGAAAAAAAATTTCTTTACTGGGAGTATGGTGAGACACTGGAACAAGTTGTCCAGAGAAGTGGTAGATGCCCTGTCACTGGAGGTGTTTAGGACAGACTGGATGGAGCTCTGAGCAGCCAGGTGCTAGTGACAGGTGTCCCTGACCATGGCAGGGAGACTGGAATTTAATGATCTTTAAGGTCTCTTTCAACCCAGGCCATTCTGTGACTGTAAGAATGAAAAGGAAAGACCTTTGTCGTAGTTCTGGGGTTTTTTACAGGATGTTGGTAACTTAAGTTGATAATGGCTCAAAATATATCCAATTTTAAGAAGCAGACAGCTTGTTTGGCATCATACTGCCATTCTGACAATGAGGAATATGATTTCCAGTATGTTATCCTGGAAAAGAGAATGCATTCTACTGTCAGAATCGTTGGCATGTGTTTGCTTCATGGGACATTGTAGAAAACACCCCAGCAAAACAGCTACTGATAAGTGAAGTAAACAACACATTCCTGAGTCACAAAGCCCATTGCAGTTATGTGTTTTCTGTGTGTTCAGTGACGAACAAGAAACCAGCTCAAGCATCTATCACAAAGGTGAAGCAATTTGAAGGCTCTACGTCATTTGTCAGGAGAACGCAGTGGATGCTGGAGCAGCTTCGCCAGGTCAATGGTATAGACCCCAACCGGGTGAGTCTGAACAGTTCCAGAAACTGAAAACTGAGCTGTGATATAACTGATTGGTGAACCAGGCATTGTTTCTATTCACAAGGCATCTGGAAATCTAAGATACAGGTTTAAGTGCAGATTCTCAAAAAAGAAGGAACTTACTGGAACACATGAAGTAAATTTTAATGGGAAACATGGGAGAAGGCTAAAACTCAGTCATATGGGTTTTTTTCTTCTTGTCTTTCTATACCTTTCTTACTGCTTTCTCTTTTCTTTGTAAAGAACCTTGTTTGCTTCAGCTGTAAGCCTCTTGGGTCCTACTTTGGCATGGAGCTGTGCTGTGAGTTAGAGCTATACGTAGAAGTAAAAACAGAAGAGGTTACTGAGATTCAAGTTTGTGAAATCTGGTGAATCCTGCATTTTTTCTAGGACAGTCCTTTCCTCAGATATTTCGGCTTTCCTTATCTCACAAAGTGTGGTACTGTCCTTTAGCTGCAAATGGCAAATGAACACTGATTTAAATAAAATAATTTATAAAAGTAAAATAAATCAGCTCTACTTTAAATAATTGTGGAATTATTCCTTTATTTTGGACTTTGAGCTATCTCAAGACAAAGTTGTACTAATATGTATTAGGCTTATGAATACAATTCTCCAGTAGTAAAACAGCTTAATTAGAAGTTAAAAATGTGGCTCATATTATGTGCTCCAAAGAGATTTAGTGTTATTTTTATAGCAAAGTATTTTTGTGACTAACTCCCTTGGTTTCTTCAAAGCTATGCTCTGATCAGCCACCCATGAATTTTAACTACGGTGCACCAAATTCTGTCACTGCCCAAGTCTGGGTTAGTACCTAAGTGCTTAGTACCAAGTCTAGTTACGACTTAAAGTCTTGGTACAAAAAAAGAAAGCCCTTGGCCACTGTACTGTGAAATGCAAGGAGTGGAATTATATTTTCTCTGGGTAAAGGAGCTATGACAACAAGTGAAATGACAAACAGATAAGGGATATGAGTTTTAGGCCCTTTCACAGTATCTGCTATGCAGCTATGTACATAACAGACTGAAAATCCTGCCAAGCTCTTAAGCTTAGAAACGTTTCTTTGAGACTCCTCTCCCTGTGAATTCCTAGTGTCCTCAGAAGGAAAAGACCATTTACTAGATTAGATTGCAAAACAATGACAATATTTAGAAAATATTGCTAAATATATAGCACTACTTCTTGCATAAAAGCCTTCTATTTTGGCAGCTAATGCTGGTATAGAGCTACACTTTGATTTGTTCTGGGAGTGGACTTCTGTTCATGTTATCCGAAGTCCTTTGCAACGCTTTATGAAAAGGCATTAAATACAATAACTAGGACTTATTTGCTTAGCTTATTTGGTTGGTTGAGCATGGAGAGCAGAGCGACATCTTCTATAGTACAGCGTGACTGTATATTTTGTGTTGAGAGCTTGCATAATACAGAAGACAGAAGTAACTATATATCTGTAGGTAGCAAGGGTTTCTTATCAGAATTTGACTTTTAATGTTTTGATCTAAATTATTTTTGTTTTCAGGTCTGTTTGCCATAGCTGACTATTCCTCATTAAAAAAGGCAGTAAGAAAAAAACCTTCCTGCCTGTTTGGTCTTTTTCATCCAAAACTATGTAATAATACTAGGATAGTTATTAGTTGCATGACCTTTCTGCTTTTTTGCAGCACAGTACATTTTTAAAAATATCGTTCTCCATTTCTAAAACTGGAATAATAGCAGTGTGTTGTTTTTTTTTCTCCTAGGATTCCCCAGAATTTGATTTACTATTTGAAAATGCGTTTGACCAATGGGTAGCAAACACAGCTTCAGAAAAATGCACATTCTTTCAGATTCTACATCACACTTGTCAGCGATACCTTACAGACAAGAAGCCAGAATTTATCAACTGCCAATCTAAAATTATGGGAGGTGAGTGGATCCAAGCTTAATACTTTGCAGTTGGACATGAAATTATTTGCATGTGATTTATTCTGTGTTCAGATAAGCTTGCAGCCTAATGACATCTTGAAATCATGGATCTGAACATGCTGACTTAGCAGTAAACTTCTAGGCTTCAGCATTTCTCCATCAACCACGACTTCACGTTTTTCTCTTACCTTTTCATTCCTTTCATTTCAGCTACTGAAACCGATAACAGGTACAGATAACTTTGGCAATCAATAGGGGTTTTTTTGTGTTCTCTCAAACTAAGAAAAAATGTGCAGAATTTCTTGTGCGTTCTCTCATTATTTCCTTTTCCACGTTCATACGATTTCCTTTGTTTCCGGTGCAGCGGTGAGGAGGGAGCTGCATTAATGGGTGAAGATATACTCTACCATTTTTCTATTTCATATGCAAAGTCTCATGTTGGTTATCTGTTTGCTAATGTTTCTCACTTCTGTCCTTCTTGCAAATAAGTTGTCATTAATAAACCACGCACATTTTGCCTTTGAACCTGTATTATTCTCCTAAGCTTGACCTGTCCAAAATGGAGTTACTAATTCAACTGACCCAGTTTTTAAGTTTATCCTAAACAAGTGCCATCACTGTGGAAAAAAACTTGCCACTGAGGTTCATAAATATAGGCTTAACTTCTACTTTTTCAGCACAAGACCCTACCTTGTCCCATGAAGCAGACCCACATTCTCTTAGGTAAAGTGGGAGTATTCAATAATCCTCTGACAACAGATGTGACCATTTTCATATTCCTTGCATGTCATTCTGACTTGGCACAAGTCCAGTGCGTGTACACACACAGTGCTGCATTTTAGACATTGTATGGGGACTAATAAATCTCCTCATGGATATGGTGTTTCTGCTGTTCTTCACACTATCAACTTTTTCCTCACATACATTCCCTGAGGCTAGGTTAAAATTTGAAGGAAACTTTAAGAACTGTAAACCAAGTAATAGTTGACCCTAAATTTCAGTGTCTTGCTGTGCGTCAGCCTCGCTGAGCCAGCTGTATCAAAACCCCTTTAGTCCAAAATCTGAAATAAAAATAGGTTTTTTCTGGAAAATATGTTGAAATAATTATCGCAAATTCATCCTGACTAGAGAAAGTAGTAAGCTAAGCAAAACTGAGAATACAGCTTGAAATTTATTTTATTCAGTTGAGAATTTGCAACATGGATTTTTTTTTTTTATTGTTACTGTTATGTTGGTGTATTTTGCTAACTAGTCAAAGCAGTATATTCAAATCATACTAAAATCTTAGTGCTGTCAGATCTCAGATGTGGCTTGTCAGTTCATCCCCTCAACCAAGGTAGCATAACATTTTAAGTGAGATCCTTGTGAACTCTCTGGGGTTGTGAAAAGTAATACTTTTTCTTTTAAATGATTAGCCAGTTTTATCTTGGAATACTCTGCAAAATGTTTTAAAAATAAATTGTTAGAGTATATATATATGCATGCACTCACATTTTTTTTAAGCCGTATAGCTATGCCCATCATGTAATGTATATCTTGTAGCTAATGCATATTTAAAAAAAAAAAAAAGTGTGTCATCAAAGAGCACTTTTTCCTAAGTGGAACTGAAGATGAAAGAACTTGAAGGGCTTGTTTACAAGCCTACTTATCTTACTGAACCTTATTCCTTCCTAAAGGATAAGAGTAAAGAAAGTGAAATTCATGCTGCCCCTGTCACTGCAGGAAGTGCTTAGTAACTTAACCTTAAATAAATAAGGGTGTTCCTGTGGACCTCCAGACCTCTTTGTCGCCTTCCTCCTTTTACCTCGTTTCTCTCTTAAGCACACACACAGATACACACACACTTCCCTCTACAGACCAGATCTCTGCCACTGACTCTTCTTCTGCAGAATCATTTTTTGCCTTACTTTCGTTTGAGTGTCATGTAAATATAGTCTGCAGAGTTAAATAGGCTAGGCTATTTTCTGTAACTTGATTAATTACATCAGTACTTGCAACAATAATGAGAACTGACTGAAGGTGTGGGTACTAATTCTGAGAACAAAGAACAAATTCAAGTTTAGGCAGACTATAACAAGATTCCGCCTACTAATGTCTTATATTAAATATTTTAAGTTTGTCTTTCATTTAGAATTTAGGTGAGACCTCTCCATAGCATTCTGTATATTATGGTGGAGAAAAAAAGCAGGCTTTGGGGCTAGAGGGCTTTTTTGACTGAAGTAGGAATTATTTTCCCCTTATGTACCTTTATAACATACAGGTTATATACTAGAATGTGTCTAATTTGGAGTATCATTGTGTTATGTTGTTATTCAGTGGCCATGTTAGGTTGTATTGCTTGTACATCAATAAATATAAAAAGCAAAGTTAGAGATGGCTAGTGTACAGAAATTTCATCACTTAGAGGTTGTGTTCATTAGAACAGTTTGATTCTTGACATAGCATTAAACTAACATTGGGGATGCATTTGACTCTTATTTCTGGATAGAACCTTGAGATACAGCTTTTGAGCCTCTTTAAAGATTAACTCAGGGCCTATAATGAAGAACAAACATTTGCTGCCAC
This sequence comes from Petroica traversi, assembly GCA_025920805.1. Taxonomy (NCBI): domain Eukaryota; kingdom Metazoa; phylum Chordata; class Aves; order Passeriformes; family Petroicidae; genus Petroica; species Petroica traversi. Next base: position 26,050,597 of record JAHLSL010000007.1, read on the forward strand.
CTTTGGATGCATATTAGAAATGCATTTGGTTTTGAGCTTTGTCCTACCTATAGGCATTGGTATTTAACAATTGTTCTGCTGAATTAATCAAAATATTCTTGGAAACCCAAAATGATGATATCTTTACCTTTGTAACCTTTTCTGTAGGACACCCTGCAGGAGTTATTAATGAATCATTATTTTTCCTCCAAGAATAAAATGCCAGTGCAAGAATGAGTACTTTTTCCATACAATATTCAATATTACTCATCTTGGCTTACCCCATTTGAGACCTGCTAAGCATATAGTGGATTTTTACCATACTGAGCAAGATTAATGACTGGCTAAAGGAGCTGAACAAAAACTTGTGTTAGGAATTTCCCTGAGCATCCTGATCTAGGATGACAGGGTGACATTCTTGTCCATGATGGGAGTTTGGAAATAGATCATCTTTAAGGTCACTTCCAACCCAGGCCATTTTATGATTCTGTGAATTAGGATGGGAAAAAAGACAATTGATGCCCTCCCTACTGTCAAATCCTGATAGCTGATTGTTCCTTTCAGTTCTTACCTGATAGACATTGAAAAAAGTGTGTATTTGTACATACTGCATTTGCGGACATTCACTTGTAAATTAATTCTGATGGAAAGTAATTTGACTCCCAAAAAATTAACAAACAAAAAACCAACAACAATAACAAAAACAAATTATCTGCAATATCTGTTATTTTGGTGGTGTTTTTCTGATTTGAAATGACCAATCAGATTTAGCCATTTTCCCACAGAGAAACAAATTTTTTTGCAGTTTATTTAGGTATTTCTTGCCAACATATACTAAATACTCAATTACTGTCTTTCTAGAGATTAAACTATTAGAAACTAATTTTCTGCTGCCAAAGACCATTTCAGATGCTTGCTTTTATGCCCTGCATATTCATGTCAAGATTAATTCTGCTTTGCAGTTTTACTTAACTATATATATTTTAGTGATCTTAAACACAGAAGCCATGTATTGAAATTAGAATGGGTAAGAATAGTTGAGACCTTTTTCACAGAAATTTGGCATATAATTAGAGCTCTAAATTAACTTTCTAAAAAGGGAATCTTGTTTAAAAAAGTACATTACTTTCTTGCAGAATCTGTAGGGATATGTAAATTGAGAAGGGACATTTATCATTATAAAAGTTGGCTCCATTTTCTGATCTGTATAACTCTGAGACAAGGCAGTGCAGAAAGCATTAAGCAACATATTTGCTTGGCTTTCTGAAGTCTGAAGCTCTAAGTGAGGTGTTATCTTCAAGCTGCAGAATATTGCTGTTTGCCATAGAAATTAGATTCTTTTTTTTTTTTCATCAAGTTGTTAGGTTTTGATGCTTACAGAGTCATATTGGAGTTCTGTGCTTTGTTATACTTACTGATTCTGAAAGTTTCTGGTTGGTTAGACTGTCATTTAATATAAATATTAATTATTATTGAAAATATTGCTTACTTAAGGTAGCATTAATTTTATAAATGTAATAGATTAGAATTTAAAGTTTTCAAGTATAAATACATTTTTCAGTTTGGAAAGTAGGTAAAGGTTGTGTTAATATGAAATTGATCCTATTTAGGTATTACCTTAATTTATAACCAATACACATGATGCATTAACAGCTTGTCCTGGCATCAGTGCCACTAATTAAGAACATTAGTGGGAGTAGATAAGATTTTCTGTAAGGTACTGGTGTCCTGTCCATTCAGCTCTTAACCCTTGTTCTATACATTCTCCAGAACTGCTAGAAATGTAAAACAGAATTCTTTTTCTGATTCTTTTACAAAAGGAAAAAAAGCAGTCCTGGGTGACAGAAAATGAAATCTGTAAAAGTAATTTGTCTAAACTTTACTTTAGTACTGTATTGATATAGGAAGGTGGAGACATCAAATTCTATGGTGGTATTGAGCCGCAGAAGAATCCCAAAGTGAGTGAATGTAGTTGGCTTGGAAAACTATAAATAACAGCCTTTTTCTGTTTTAACTTGAACATTTATTAGCACTAAGACCAGATCATGACCAAAAAAATATGATATAAAGAAAATAAAAAAGTCCTTATCTATGAAAATCCTGCCTATGACAAGGAAAACTAGCCTTACAGGGAATGAACACTAGAGATCACATCCTCCAGCTGTACAGTTAAGATTAAATATAACTTCCTGCACTCATAAACTAATGATGATACTGATAAAAAGTTTGCAGCATGTTTCAAATGCTCTCTGCAGGTAGCTGGTATTTGTTGTGCTTTCCTATAGAACATTGCTGAAGCTGAAGGTTGATGTTTTTCTTCTTTACTCATTGGTCTTAGCACACCTGAGATATGACACACTCAGTTTGTGAGTCCTGTCAGCCCACCTCAAGGACTTCTTGAGGTGTTTCTTACCCAAAGGTGGAATTTATCTTGAATGTAATTTATGATCAAAGTGGCAGAGCTATTCACCACCAGTTTTACCCTGATTTCTTTTACTGAGATATCATTCAGCTTCATTAGTTTAGTGGTTTTGATAGATTTTGAAGGTACAAGTCTGATTTACACATACTCAGTGTATTTATACACTTTCACAGATACGTTTGCCTATGGATAAAATATAGGCTTGGGTTTGAATGTATATTTTACAGCGTTTTGGAATTCACCAGTTGTTGCTTAAAATGAGATGGATGCCAGTTCTGTTTTGTGCTGCTGAGCATTACTTGATTGGTGAAAGCTGTCTTCAGGTCACCTTTGCATGTAACCAAGCAAGACCAGAGCATTCTTCATCCTGTATAAAACTTCCTTTGATCTAGCTGACCTCTGATGTGGAAAGGTGATTGTCTATGTTCATAATGACTTCAGAACTATTAGAAATGCAAGATAGAATTGCTTTTCTGTTTCTTTTAAAGAAGGAAAAAAATGCAGCCTTGGTTGATAGACATCTGTAAAAGGGAAAAATTCACCACCTGAATGTCATGCCCAGCTGTTTCAAAATATTACTTTTCTGTTCCTGCAACCCAGTATTTCTTATGTTTCCTCATTAATTCACTGCTGTGTCGCTTAATGCAGCATTTTTCCCAGTCTGGAAAATGAATGCAAGTGGTACATCAACAGTAATAACTATTCAAAATACCTTTATGGGACATACTTTGTTGAATGAACCCAGATCCATTTCTCAATATTTCAGAGCTTCTTAGACACTTAAGAATAAATTTTGCATAAATTCCTGGGTTACTTGAGACCACAAAACTCAAATGGTTCATGCCTGATAGTAACATTAAAATGAAGAATTTTATTCCATCAGTTTCTCATTTAGCACATTGTGATTAAAAAAGTTCATGCAAATGTGTCAAGCATAATTCATCTAGTAAGTAGAGTACTAGCCTTAACCTAGTTATAACAGTCTTGAAATCAGAGCATTTACTCAGGTTCTCAAAAAGACTTTGCAGCCTCTTCTGAGTGCAGCTGTGACAGTATTCTTTGCAAGACCCTGGATAGCTAGCAGTACGTGTCTGGAATGGCTTTGTAGGCTGCAGTCATTACAGGAATCTGAAATATTCACACATTCTTCTATCAGTCTATCCAGGAAAAGCATGTAGCCTTCTTTTTTAGCTGCCTTTTTTTTTTTTTTTTTTTTTTGGTGGCAAATAGTTAAACCCAAGGCTAAAACAAGAACTAGGATGTTACCCACTGGACTGAATTTTTTTTTCCCCATCTCAAAATGTACCATGCAAATTTAAGGAGCTGACATGGCTAATGAGAGCAGAGGAAGAAATTTATCTCTGTTGTCAATAAGGCTTATCTTGTTTTGTTACTTGCTAATGAAGATGTTGAGCAGTCAGGATGATCGTTTTGCCTCTTACATCCTCTGTAATTGGCACGACCTTTTTGAAGTATAATGTTATGATGCTCAAGGTGGTGTTTGTTATTGTTAGAAATAACTTGCAAGCATCTGTTTAACTCCCAGGGCTATAGGTATTATTTAACTACTAGCAGGAATAAAAAGTATGACTGAAAAGTATGGGGTCAAATCTGAATAGTTTTTTTGAGGTTTAAAGAGTGATTACTGTGGGGTTTTTTACTTTTTCTGTCTTACATGCTTTGGACAAAATATCGGATTAGCTGAGTTTAATCTTAAAGTCTCTTGCACCAGCATAATATGCAATATTTGCCCACCTTTTTATATTTACATATATTCCTGGCCACTTCTGGTGTTGGTGGATATTAAAATATTCAGATGTGTCAGAAGAAATTGCCTATCCCACATGAGAACAGGGGAAAGTACTGCAACCAGTCTTAATTTTAAATCACTTCTTACTCTGAAACCTGTATTACTTTTCAGGGCAGAATTAAGATTTTTACAAAGGTGAAACCATTGATTGTGTCCTTTGGGAGTACAGTGACTCTTAATATTGTATGATTGGTACAGGCTAAATTAAGTGCAGAATATGTACCAGTTATATCACAATAGCTACCAGACTTGGTAACTAATGCTTCTTTGGATGACCATAAACTGTCCTGATTCAGGTGCAAAGATCTACAGAAGTATTTTGTTTACTTTCAGAGAAGGTGAAAGTCCATGAAAATCCTCCTGTCCAGGCTGAGCTATGAGACTTCTAGATTTTATGGTTCAGATATAAGTTGGGAAGTAAGTTATCCTGGAAAGAGTAATTGAGAAGCTGATGTTCAGATTTAAGTTCAGATTCAGCTTTTCAAAGCTGGAAGTTCAGTGAAGGTTCTACTTTTTATGAATATTCTGTCTTTCAGATCACTCAGTCGTCCTTTGTGGATGATAATTTAAATACTGAAATTATCTGGAGAACATTCCATTCATGTGATACACGAATTCATTAAGTTGTAAAAGTATATTATCTTACAGGATTACAATCACAGAAATACTGTTTCTATAATCTCCGACTTATTATCACAAGCTGTTTAATAAGGCTTTCACATGCCTTTTTAAGAGAGGTCAGAAATGTATTTTCTATATGGGTCTTTCTAGTAGCTCTTTCCTCTTTTATTCAAGAGAGCTCTTAACCAAGGCTGTCAGGACAGCAGCAATGAACATGAAAGGATGTGTAACAGTTGGCAGGGAGGTGACAGGGATGAAGAAGAATGGGGAGAACATGTTTGTCCTACGGGCCTTTGTCATCAGCCATTGTGTTACAGATGTGATGGAAAGCCTTGGGTTAGTGTTAGTCAAGGAAATGGAACTCTCTGGTAATGGTGATTAACAACAAAACAAATGTGCTCAGCAAGGAGAGGCAGCTAATGGAAGTGTGAAGTGCCACCATCTTGAAACTTCACCAGTCTAAAAACGTTGATTTTGAAATACAGAAGCTTCCTGCATTAGATGCCTAGATTTCACTTAGTCCTTTATACTTCTTGTGGTGTTTCTTGAGGATCATTCCAGATGAAGTTGCTCCTTATTGTGAGCAGTTTCATGACAGTTTTAGCAGTGGAAGAGATTTTCCTTCATGTCTTCAGTGCTGTGTTGCAGTAATGAGCAACACTTAACTTATTTTTTTGTGGCATAGTTCTTTCTTCCAACAAAATGTATGATTTTGATTGGTGAATATAGGTAATATGTGGGAGTCACCTGAACCTTGACAGACTAAGAGAAACTTTCAGATTAGCAAAACTTAAAGTTTCTTCCACTATTTTGTATCAGGAAACGCAGAATTTATATTCATCTCTTACCATCTTAGGGGGTTTTTTTCTACATTTGTCAATTTAAACTGGGTTTTTTTGAATGTTTTGAAGTAACTTTGGAGGAAAAATAGTGCTGTATTATACAACTTCTTCCCTATTTCATACTACTTTCCCACTTAGAAAAAATGTTTCTCTGATGCTTCCTCATTCACAAGGATATCTTCATTGTTAAGTGTCTCTCCATAGAGTATTTAGTTTTGACTTGATATTTTAAATGTACAGTGCTTTTTGTTCTTAAGCAATCAGCAGCCAGGCAGATAACAGAACACAGAATAGAGAACAAGAAAAAGACCATTCTTTTTATTGCAACCATTTTTTCCAAACTTCTATTGAATTATTACTGGCACCAATATATCTGAGTGTCAGTAATTCATGTAGGCATATAGATTAATTTTGTTGTGATGGAAATGGTCATGGTAATGAACTTGAACTAGTTGTTATAATGCTTTTAACATTTATTCAGTGACGCAGATGTAGTTCTATGCATTTAAGTGGGATCCATAAATACCTGATTCCTAAACAAAAAAGTTTTCATGGCATAGATGAAGTGTCTTAATAATCAAAGCTAAATATATGTATTTCCTTCTCAGAAGTAGGTAGTTGCGAAATGTTTTATTAATGCATGTACAGTTAAAATTAAATGCTTGTGTTTGCAAATCAGTCACTGTAGAGTCTTATCACTAATGTAAAGATAAATCTCTGCATTGAGCTGAAATATATTTGATATGGCTAATAGAGAATGCAGTGAACCTTTTATGAAGGTGTGATAAAATAAATGATGCAATCTAAATAATGGTATCTCTAGAGATCAATTAGTTTCTTTGCACACTTGATTGATGACAGTATTCCTGTGTCTTTCAGGTGTTGGGTACGGTGGCTGAAGGGTGTTCTATTTATTGTGCATGATGAAAGTCCTAAAGCTGACTTCATGGGGTTTAAGAGCCTCTGATACAGCTTGAATTGTAGGATATCCTGAGTTGGAAGGGACCTACAAGGGTCATCAAAGTTCAGCTCCTGTCTGCACAGAACACCCCAAGATTCACACCGTGTGCCTGAGCGTGTTTTCTAAATGCTGCTTGAGCTCTGTCAGGCTGGTGCTGTGACCACTGCCCTGGGGAGTCCATTTCAGGGCCCAAACACCCTCTGGGTAGAAAACCTTTTTCTAATATTCAAAATAAACTGAAGATATATCAATGCCTGCCCCTCCTCTTCCCCTCATGAGGAAGTTGTAGATTGCTATGAGGTCTGCCCTCAGTCTTCTTCAGGCTGAACAAGTCAGGGACCTCAACCGTTCCTCATATGGCTTGTTCTCTAGATCCTTCACTATCGTTGTAGGGTTTTTTTTGGACAGTCTTAACAGCTTTGTATCCTTTGTGTGTTGTGGTGCCCAAAACTGCACACAGGATTATAGGTGAGCAGAGTAGCTCAGGACAGTCTCCTCCCTTGCCTGGCTGGCAATGTTGTGCCTGATGCACCCCAGGGCACAATTGGCCCTCCTGGCTGCCAGGGCACTGCTGACATGTTCAACTTGACATTGACCTGGATCTTTCCATGGCACTGCTCTCCAGCATCTTGTTCCTCAGTCTACACATAAACCCAGGGTTGCCCTATCCCAGGTGCAAATCCAGCACTTTCCTTTGTTGAACTTAATGTAGTTGGTGATTGCATAGCCCTCTGATTTGTCAAGGTCTTTCTGCAGGGCCTCTCTTTCTTTGAGGGAGTCAACAGCTCCTCCTAATTTAGTATTGTCTGCAAGCTTACTCAGTATACTTTTGACTCCTGCATCCAAGTCCTTTTTGAAGATGTTGAAAATTGGGCCCTGCAGAACCCACTAGTGCCAGGTCACCAGTCTGATGTCACCCCCATTCACTGTAACTCTTTGCACCTGAGCCACGAGCCAGTTGCTCACAAATCCCATGATGTGTTTATCCAGCAGTGTGCTGGACATTTTGTCCAGAAGGATCCTATGAGAGACAGTATCAGAAGCTTTACTGAAATCCAAAAGGATTCCATCAACATGGAAAACATTTCTCAGGATTTTTGAATCAGAGTAGTTACCTCCTGAAGAGCAGCCTAAAAGTTTTGCAGGTGGTAGTTGATTTATTCATAGGAATGGTTTTCCAATACATCCAGTGCAAGTGTTGCTATTCCTGCAGTGATACTAATACAAGGATGAGGCATAGTCAGTCGTACCAGCAACCACCTACACATGCTCTAGAAATACACTGATGAAATTCCATAGACTTCTGACATGTGGGTTTCTGAGTTGCACATAGATGAGCAGATTTTTTTTATTATTGTTTTATTGGCATTCTATTGGTAAAGATACTCCAAAACTAGTTCTTCAGAACAGTCTCAGAATAGCAGCTTCTCTGCAAGTTACTGCCCACGAGAAAATACAGCAGATCTTGCCTGGAGAGAACACAGTATTGTGTTAGCTAGAGGGAAAAACAATTACTATCATTATGCCAAACTTTAGAGTTCATTCTTCTTTACTGAAAATAATGTGAAGAAATAGATACCAATTTTGGCCACAAATCTACAAGTATTTTAGTAGTATAGAAAGCAGAAAATATGTTTAGGAATATAGAAAATGAAAAATATTTTTTTTCTGTAGTTTCCTATTGACATGACAGAAGGTCAGCAATATGTTAAATTCTGCTCCCCAACACATTTTAAGACTTTAGGTGATGCTTAGTTTGATAAGGTTATCCATGTAGCCTGCTTCCCTTGAATTCAGCAGAGGCTTTGTGATCTTGTAAAAAACACATTTAATTCAGTGTTGGGAGCTTTTAAAATTCTTATCCTAGAAAACTAACACTACACAAGAGGCCAAAGCCATTAGATCGCACCACCAAAAAAGGAAAACTATTTCTATGGCAGTGTTGCTTGGTGCTGTGTTTATTGAAAAAGCTGCCTGAACAGAAGCCAAAATAATAATCTCCTTTAAAAAATTATGAATAAAATAGCAATTGACTGAAAAATTTTAAAATAAGAAAGTATGCAATAGGTAAAGTTGTTTGGTTTTACAATCAAATTCCTCAGTGTCTGAAAGGAGACCACTTGAAAAGAGTAATTTCTGTCTCTGCAAAGTTCCAGCTCACAGTACTGTTCGATATTAATCTCTTCAACAAGAATGCCAGCTGTTATATTCCTTTTCTAAGTGGCACTATAGAAAAAAACCCCAAAACCTCTAGCAGTTCCACATGCACTTTTTTTTCAACTCCCGATGTGCAAAATGTAACAATACTGGTATATAGGAGGCCAGGGTACCCTTTTATTGCAATTTTTCATATTGACTCATCATCTGTGAGTCACTGTGTGTAGGTTCTTAAGTCTCTCCCTCACCTCCATATTTTAATACTAGTTGAGTTTTAGTTTAATAAAATTGCAAGGCAGTTTTCTTTATATCAGAAGTTCCTGCATATGCAGCTTGTACTGTGCTCCACAGGCTACTCAGGGCAGCCTTCAGTTTCACTATTCATTGTTTGTTTGGCCTTTCTAAGGAAAGGATTATTATTTGAAAAGTAGGTCTGAAAGGGTTGTTTGTTCCTTTTTTTTTCTAATGAAACTGTGTGCTAGTTTCAGCTGTGTTAATTTTTTTCACAATGGCTGGTACGGGGCAATGTTATAGATTTGTTCTGAACACAGGGTTGATAATATGGAGATGTTTTTGTTGTTGCTGAGCTGGGCTTACACAGAACCGAGGCCTTTTATGCTTTTCTTGCTGGCCATGCCAGCGAGGTAGTTGGGCCTGCCTGGGAGGTTGGAAGGAGGAGACACAGCTTGAATAAAAGGGATATTCCAGACCATATGACATCATGCTCAGTACATAAAGTGGGAGGAGGAAGAGGAGGAAGTTTGGGGTAATGACGTTTGTCTTCATGAGGAACTGTTACTGTGTGATGAGTGCTTCCTCTCCTGGAGATGGCTGAACCCCTGCCTGCCCATGGGAAGCAGTGATTTAATTCCTTGCTTTACATTACTTTAGTGCATAACTTTTGTTTTCTCTGTTAACTGTCTGTATCTCACCCCATCAGTTTTTACCATTCCAGTTCTCTGCCCAGTCTTGCTGGTGGGAGAGTGAGCAAGAGGCTGCGTGGTGCTTGGTTGCTGGCTGGGGCTAAACTACAACAAATGAGTAGCAAAATAGCCCTTCAAATTAATGTTTGGATTTGTTTTTTTAGCCCAAGAATATTTTTGAAGTAGATGCAGTTCTCAGATGACTGATAAAACCAGTATGTTTGTGCCTGTTTTCATTTGTCTTTGTATGTCAGTAAGAGCAGCAGATTTGCTGTAGGGATCACTTCAACTGTGTTGAATTCGTTTCATACCTTTACCAGAATAATTCATTTAAGATCATTATATATTTGGTTTTAATGCTGTGGAAAAAAATTAGGACAACCACAGCAACCAGAGAATCAAGCCAAACCAGCATGGATTTATGAGATGAAGGTGCTGCTTTGACTCCCCTGATGTCCTTCTATGACAAAGTGACTTGCTCAGTAGATGAGGGCAAGGCTGTGGATGTTGTTTGTCTAGACTTCAATAAAGTGCTTGACACTATCTTCCACAGCATCCTAGATCAGCTGGCTGTTTGCAGCTTGGATGGGTGGACTCTTGGATGGATAAAAATCTGTCTGTATGTCCAGGCCCAGAGAGCTGTGGTGGATGGTGAAATCCAGTTTCAGCAGTGTTCTAGTGGGCTCAGTTTTGGGGCCAGTCCTGTTTAAGATCTTTACTGATGACCTGGATGTTGGGATTGAGGGCACCCTCAGTAGGTTTGCAGATGACTCTAAGGTGGGTGGGAGTGTTGATCTCCCGAGGGAAGGAAAGCTCTACAGAGGGATCTGGGCAGACTCAGTCAGTGGGCTAAGGACAGCAGCATGAGGTTCACTAAGGCACAGTGCCAGGTCCTGCACTTGGGTCTCAGCAACCCCAGGCAGTGCTGCAGGCGGGGGCAAGAGTGGCTGTCCAGCAGAAAGGGGCTTGGGGGTGCTGGTCAGCTGCAGGCTCAATGTGAGCCGGTGTTGGGCCCAGGTGGCCAAGAGGGCCTGTGGCATCTTGGCCTCTGCCAGAAGTTGTGTGGCCAGCAGGGAAGAGACCACCCCTCTGTACTCTGCATTGCTGAGCCCATACCTCAAGTACTGTGTTCAGTTTTGGATCACTCACTTTAAAAAGGACATTGAAGAACTGGAGGTTGTCCAGTGAAGGGCAACAAGGCTCATGAGAGGTCTAGAGAACTTGTCTTGTGAGAATAGCTGAGAGGTCTGGGATCGAGAAGGCTCAAAGGAGCTTGCAACACATCAGCTCTAGAACATTATAAATTAAATTAATTGTATTTAATACAAAGCATACTCGAGTGCTCCAATGGCTTCTTTTGGTGTTGCAGGAAACAGCATCCTCCATTCGGCAGCAGACAGTGTGACAAGCGCTGTACAGAAGGCAAGTCAGGCCTTGAATGAGCGTGGTGAAAGGCTAGGTCGTGCAGAAGAAAAGACAGAGGAACTGAAAAACAGTGCTCAGCAGTTCGCAGAAACTGCACATAAGGTAAGATTTCAGCAGGATAAGACTCAGTATGTTAATGCCAGACCTTTGGCTGTCAGTTTGTTGAATGAAAGCATGTATCTATACTTGTATAAAGGCTTGAACTTAGCTCAGGGTATATATGTGACACTTTCTTCCCCTCTAAAAAATATCTTCCATTTGTTGGTGATTGAACAAGATATCCGAGTTATAAATTCTGTATAGTAAAAACTTCTCAGAGTTGCCTGCCAGAGATACATTTTAAAAAAAATTGCTGTGAGAAGAAAGAAAAGTGTTGGTTTAAGTTCTTCAATGCTGAAATGCATTTCTAGTATTTCCCCACAAATATTAATTTTAAGAAAGCATATTTGTAACCAAGTCCTTGAGTATCAAAAGCTTATGTCAGTTTAGTTTGAGTAATTTATTGGTCATCATTTCTCTGGTAGCAAATGCCTGAATTTTAACTGCCCTTACCAGTACTGTTTTCAAGGTAATTTCCCATAGGGTTCATTCATCTCAATTTTGTTAGCATGCTGTTATCTACAGATAGCAAATTTTTATTATATGGAACCTAACCCTGAGCTTTCTGCTTGGTTTGCAAAGTCAGTTTGTCTATACATTTTATACAGGTTTTAACTCACTTCATCTCTCTCTTCTACCTCTCATTCCCAGTTAAGTCCATTTTTGAATTATTTGAAATGGAAATAATCGGTAATCACAGAGGTGGAAAGGCAATCAGTCCTTTATTTTTCATCATTATGCAGTGGCAGAGCTCCTGAATAGGTGTTTCAAATTACTTGTGTAGAATTTCTGATTGGAGTTAACAATCAAAATCATTGGATCAAAATTGCTATTCTTTTAAGCAAGTCTTTGTTTCTCATGCCTTGCTTTTGCCTTCCTCACAGACAGCAAAATAATGGAACATTGGGAAACAGAGCTGTGAAAGCAGATAAATCCTGCTTCCTCAGCATGGCAAAGGAAGGCTTTGCCTGCATGTCCCAGCGAAGGGAATCACTGCATATGTATGCAAAGAAGTTAATGGATTTGAAGCATCTTTTGGAGAATTTGTCTTACAAACTCTTCTTATCCAGAGTAGCCACGTTAGGTTGGTACAGCTGTTGTTATAGGTGATATCTGTCTAATTCATTTTTTTTCTTTCTTTTTCAGCTTGCCATGAAGCACAAATGCTGAGATACTGCCCAAAGCTGAAATCTTCTCAAGAGAAGCTGGAAAGGCTACAGTTAGCAACTTTTACAGGAGATTCAGTCTTCTGTGTGCTTTTTCCTTCCTGTTCAGTGGAGATGCATTCTTTCAGTTTCTGTGCAGGAAAAAGTGTTGCATTTCTACCTTTCTGACTTACTTTTGTTCCTCTTTTTTAATATTGCTACACAGTCCTGCGGTACTTTCTACCTGTATTTCAGTTGTTACAGGAGTGAAAGCAAACCTTGAAAAAGGACCAAATGACAAACTGATCAGGATTAAAATAGTAATATTCTTCCACGGTTGTACAATAAAATTGATTGAATTGACTGTGGACATGTGTGGAAATAAAGTCCAAAGAAGGGGTATAATTTTCTTAATTTAATGTAGCATCAGCAGAATGTGAATGAATGTTAGAATTAAACATCTGGGTTTGTAGCTGTAGTGGAGGACAAACTGCTTTGTCCTGGGAAACAGAAAAAATTGTTTCTTCTATCTGATGTAGGAAGCGTTGCATGTGCACCAGCATTCAGAAGTGCATATCTGAATTTCATTCATATCAGCATTTTACTTGTTCCTGTTTTCACTTTCAGACTGATTATTTGAATAGTGTACTGAAACCTAGAGAATGTATGCTTGAGATTTCAAAATTGAAGAAAAATGTAATTTTTACATCTCTACGCACATGGCTGTGCCTCAAACACAATCTACAATTTAGCAGTCTGATATAAAATAACATTTCTTTCTACCTGTGTGTGGCTAAAGGCTCCTGAAAATGAGAATGCAAAGGCCTGGGAAGATGAGAGTGCACTATTTTCAAGATATCTGTTTTTCATAAATTTTACAGTAAGAATTTTTTGGAACACTTCAGGAATTTGTCTGGTTTTAATGACTTTTGTGTTAGCAAGTTGTCTGATTTTTAATACAGAGGCTTTCAAAAAGCATGTCTTGGTACACTAGAATCAACTTCTAGTTTGAGTCTCAGCTTTCAATATGTTATTATTGGAAGGCTGACTCTACTTCATCTGTATTCACTATAAGCAATATGTGCACTGTATTTCTCTTACAAAAATACGTACGTTACCTTTTTCTTTCACAGCAGTTTTCTTAACATTTTTAAAATGGTCTAATATGCTTCAAGAATGAAAAAGGGGGGGGAAAAAAGGAGAAAAATATGTTGCTTTTTTTCTTTTTTTTAACCAGTAGGCTAGAAAATAAATCCTTGCAGAAGGTACAACCTTCATCTTCTGAAAATGCCTGCTCTTCATTTTTGCCCTCATCTTACCAGAGAAAAGCTGGCATTATGTGAATGTACTGTATTCATTATAGAATATGATTTTTGCATTATTAATGACACAACAGTCTAAAATCCTCAGAGCAGTACTTGTAAGAGAGATAAAAGCTACTGTAGTAATTGAGAATATTTTACTTACTGCAAGCTGAAATAAATGAAAATCTCATGGAAATACCCATTTCATAAAAAGATGCTTGCCTTTAGGAAAGTATTCTCATTTGAACTAAGGACACTGTCTAGTTATGCATTCAAACTTTACATCTGTTTTGGTTTTGGGGTTTTTTCCCTTTAATTTAAACAGTTTTGTATGAAGCTTTTTATTTAATGTCACACTGGGAGTTGAGAGTATGGGTCATTTGTGCAGTACCATACAATCATTTAGCTCTGTTTAGCACCAGCTCCAACAGTTACCAAATCTAGCACCTACTGAAATGGAATTTGGCCACTTCTGTTACAAATCACAACAGTTTCATTAGCAACACAAGTTTTGAACACTCCATTGAGCTATGTGTAAGTAATGCTTGCCCTGGAAATGTCTGAATTCTGTTGTAATGACTGTGACTATTTCTCCAATTAACCAGGAAAACAGTTTCTGTTTTTTTAAACAGAAACTAAACTTCTGCTAGATACAAAATGTTAGGCTGTTTTTTGTAAAAAAAAAGATGGATTATGAATCAGTCAGAGAGTACATTGTTGGCCACATAGCTATCTTCTTGTCATATTTTCCACTCTTTTTAAACTATATTCTGCTGCTAACCTCACAAGTCTTTCTCTCGAGAGAAAGAAGTGGAGTCTGAGCTACTGCCATCTAGCCAGTCCTCTAAGCTTACAAATAGTGAGAAATGTCTAAAACCCAGGTCAGATAAACCTGAGAAGAATTAGTTGTCTAAATTTAGATTAAAAGGCCATGATTTTCAAGTGTTTACATAAATACCAGCTGGACAGGACAAAATCCCAGTTGCACTGCTAAGTTCCAGACCTCTTTTGAGTCTAACTGTACTAAAACATTGCTTTAGTCCTACCTGAGTTTTTCAGCATTTTGGATTGTTTTATATCTTCCAGTTAAGTGTATTTTTTTTTTAATCACAACTCAGGACATTAATTCAACCATCAAAAGCCATTTACTATGGGAACTTTAAGTAACCTAGTCTTCTGGATGAAGGAAAAGTGGATTGTCTGTTTACTTTGTTCTTGCTATTCATTAAACTACAAGGTTTGGTAGTTTTTAGAAAAAAAAATAAAGGTGTATAAATGTTTATCCAAAGGTAAATCTTAGAGCATTGCAGTTTCCTTCTGGAACTTAGCTTGTAGTGTATACAACCTAGTATTATTAGATAGTTATGTACATAACATATACTATGATTCAGATTAATGTTTCATATGAAAGAATGTATTTGTAAATTGTAACAATATTAATAGTTTCTTTATCTTTTTAAAGTTCTGATCAGAATTAAAATAATGTATTGTTAGACTTGACTGCTGTATGCAAACTGTCTTAAAAGGCTACTTTTGTGTCTAGCAAAAGTTGTGTATTATGTGAACTGTTAACAAAAATGTGCGCTCTTAAAATTGGTCTTAAAGGTAGGTAGGTTTTGCTATGATTTGCCAGAAGTGTAATACTTGCAGATATCTATTGTAACCAATTCCTTGGAAGTTCTCAAAGATGTAGAAATTATTTTGTGCCATTCTGGGGAGAAAAGCAAAAGTGGGACCTGCTCTCTTGACTCACTACTGGAAGCCTTGATTTTTGTCATTAAATACTTTAACTGTGATGAAAACTGTCTTTGGATTATTTGAGTTCTCTATTCAAAATAGCAATTATTTTTGAGCTAGGTTTTTGTTTTTCACTCTAGTAAAATTACATTGAATTCTAGCAAACCTGAATAAAAATTATTTTCTGCTATAGTGATAAAAATTTTCTCTAGAATACTGTATTTAGAAGAAAAGTACTGGAAACTAGGTTAAAGCATTTCCTGTCCAAGCAGATTCCAGAAAATAATTATCATAGGTTGAAGTTAGCACCCTACCTAAAGGCTGTGTAGGTTAAAAAGAATTCTGATAATTTACTTTCAATTGCTATGAAATGCTTATTCTCAAGTTGTTAATGTTTTCTTTTGGCTATCTATTTTATTGATAATTTTTTATCAAAGCACAAGCAATTTGAATTACCATGTAAGAATAAAAGTATAAATATAGAATTCTTTTACACACAAAGCAATCCCTTAGGTTCAAATGAAGTCTACTTGCACAAGAACCATATGCAGTTCGAACTGACTTTGCAGCCATCTCTCTTTTCAGGCTTAAATGTGGTTCCTTTGATCATTAGATCTTCATTGTTCAGGCCAAGTATCCAGGGTAGAAGAGTAACCTTGTTAACCAGGCAAGTAAGGTGGCTTTAGAAGTGTAGAAAATAGATATCTAACAAAATTCTAATTGATATTTGCAGCAGTTTCAGAGGTTTCTGGTAGCCGAAAGGGTGATAACTTCTGCAGATGACTTGGAGCCTTTATTGTGTTGAAATTCTCTTGCTGCTAAAGAGGGGGAAACAGTTTTCTGGACAGAAGAGAAAGAAAATGTGTTAAAAATTAATGATGAAACATCAATAGTGGTTCATACTATATTAAAAAGGAAATCTTCAACATGTGTAACTAACCATAATCATGCTGGTTTGCAGCCAAACAAGCTGGAGTTTTTTCCTATTGCAGAAAGAATAGACATAGGAAAGCTTTCGTTGCCTTGGCATGATCCTGGAACTAGGACTTCTGCAGAAAATGCCTTTACTTGTCAGAAGTATTAAGATTTTAATGAGAATCCTTTCCAAAACTTTTACTGGTTTTATGAAAAATAGCATTTGGAAACATTTATTTGTTTCTGTGTGAAAACATAGAATAAGGAAACATAAAAGAGAAGGCTGTTAGATATAACAATAGATTGCTGCATTCTTTTGAGGTTTGTAAGAGACTAGTCAAAGCATCCCACTATCACTTCTTAGGAAAAGGGAAGTGTAAGTACTGTTCATGCTGCCCATCAATAGTGCCTGAACCTGAGGAGAGGGTGTGCAAGATGAGGGACAGATTGCAGACTTCTGCATCACCAGGTAAGCAAGTCAGAGGAGGGATGAGGTAACTTCTGGGAGAGTCCCAGGGAAGAGGGAACATGTACACGTTACTTGGGAAGATGCTGCCATCACTCCCAGAGTGTGTGTTCCCACCTCTTCTTCTTCCCCCAGCTTTATATGCTGAGCACAGTGCTGTACAGTATAGGATTATCCCTCTCAGCTGGGATCAGGAATCAGGGGTCCTGCTTGTGTCCCCTCCCAGTTTGTTGTTTAAAACTCAGCCCCTGTGAGGGTGGTACAAGAAACAGAAAGTGTTCGAGGCCTGCTCAGCAATAGCTAAAACATCCCTCTCTTATCAGCACTGTTTCCAGCACAGATTCTAAACATAGCTCCTTACTTGCTACTATGAAGAAAGTTATCCCAGCCAAAACCAGCAGACCATTTAGTGTTTTCTCACAAAAGGGTAGAGAACCATTTGCAATTTTAGCAGCACATTCTAGCAAATTGTATCAAAGTTCTGAGGGGTTTTAAACCTACACAGAGAGAAATAGAAGTGCCCTTGGTCTTTATCTTACCTATTCTTTTCTGGTATGTGCAGCTCCCCACGTGCAGTTGTGCAGCATTTGAGACAAGCTGAAAACAGGTCTGTTAAAAGTCAGAGCAATGAAACTGTGTGACAGGGATTATTCTTCACTGAGGCCGTGAAGAATTGCAGAGCTGCCAGTGTCTGACTGAAATAATAGCTGTATATATAGGATCATTTGTGAGACAGATGGCTGAGAAAGGTACCATTTATCTACCAGGCAAGGTTTCATAACTTTTGGCATCCATTCTTGTCAAAAGTATCATTAATGGTTAGCTATTTGCTAATCATCTCAACTTAGCAGGTGTTAGATTAAAATACTTTTTTTTTTTTCCTTTTTAAGTCTAGTCTATATGGGAATCTATGCAATGGCACTGAAAGAGGAAAAGCAGGTGGGAAGGAAGAGGTTATGTGTTTATATTCATTGACTGGGTAGGCTTCATAGAATCTGTTCCTCTGTCTCTGTCTGGCACAGTACATATGCAAGGTTATTTATGGCTTCCTTTAATACCCCACCTGTCCTTCCTAGTTCCTGCTTTTGTACAGTCTTCAATATTCAGTGTCATGTTTTTGTCATGTTTCTCACTTGAAAGTATCTGTGGTTCCACAGCCGAACTGTCAGGATTTTTAAGGCCAATATGAAGTACAATCTTTAGTGTTTGCTCTTTGAGGTTTGAATAGCTCCTCTTGCATTATTTATGAACTGCAGATTGTTGCTGTTTGTAGATAAAGATGTAGGCATGTACTGCACATGAAATGAGAATACTTCACAGCACAAAGGCAAATTTGTAGTGAAGGTGTTTCGGTATGTCTGAAAATATTTAGGGTAAGATTTAGCAGTCAGAAATTCAGAGTGCTAGATCACCAACAGAGGTGTTTCTTCCTTATTCTTGCTAAAGGCTTTTCTCCAAAGTCTATGATGAAGCTGTAATAAATAATACAAGGTATTTATCTTAAACGTAGGGAGTTTTACCCTGCAATAATTCAGAGAGAAATATCAAATTTCTTTCATATAGGTATAAAATAAGCCCTGGAAGTAAGTAATTTACAGTAAATTAATGGACCAGAATAGAATTGAGATCTGAGAATATAAGCCCCAATTTCTTCATTCCTAAAAGAAAATTTCAGGATTGTAATGGAAATAATTCTAGTTTCTTGATTTGTTAAAAGCATCAGATACAAAAGTATGCTTCTCTCTGTCTTGGTTTAACCCCTCTTAGCAACCAAGCACCATGCAGCCCTTCAATCCTCCTCCAGTGAGACTGGGAGAGAATCTGAACAATAAAAGTTAGAAAGCTGTGGGCCGAGACAGAGGCAGTTTAATAGACGAAGCAAAAAACATGCACACAAGCAAAGCAAGACAAGGAATTAATGCACCATCAATCCAAATGTCCCCACCTCCTCCTTCTTCCCCTGGCTTTATATCTGAGTGTGACACTACATGTTCTGAAATATTCCTTTGGTCATCTGGGGTCACCAGTCCCAGCTCTGTCTCCTCCCAACCTGCCATGCACACCACCAGTCTCTTCACCAAAACCAGAAAAGGCCTTGGCTCTGTGTAAACCCTGCTCAGCAGTAACCAGAACACATCTAAATTAACAACCCTGTGTTCAGCGCAAATCCAAAACACAGCCCTATACTAACCATTGTCAAGGAAATGCACTCTAGCCCAGCCAAAACCAGCACGCTCAAAGATACTTTTGTTCCTGCTCTAACAATACAGTATCTTCCATGGCATGCAGTATATGCTGTCTGCAAAGATCAATCTGTTGCTGCAAAACATCTGGAGAAAGGCACAAAAGGAAAGCCGGGGGAAAGCAGCAACAAAATCTTATTGTTGCTGTGCTTGGATTTTGCACTGCAAGAGCAAACAGTCAGCTTTCAGGCTGAATGCCTTTGTATCAATGGAAGAACCCAGTTTAAGGTATTTTGGGGACTGCTGTGTATATATGCCTCTTGTCACAGGCTTCAGCAACTTGTGAGGATAAAATGTCTGTTGCCTTGTGCTCAAACAGTTCTCTGATGTTCTCTGATTTAGTCTAAGGACAAAAGGATCTCTGTGTCAGAGACACACAGTGCTTAGTCAGTGTCAGCTTCCATTAAACTGCCCTTTTGAAACACATAAACCCTCTCTCCTAAAAGCATGGAAAAAGTATTTCAAGGAAAAGAAGACACATCCTAATAAAGCATCAGAAACACTTATATTCTACAATGGTATTTGCTATAGGAATTCGTACTGCAAAAAGTATTTCAGGTAGCCAGATTTGAGCAGTTTGCTCATCTCAGCAGAATGTAATTAAAACAGACTTCACAGTATTTTCTATCCCTTCATTTGGAATTTAGAAATTGAGCATTGTGATTCTGAGTTGAAGGGTATATTACAAAAGAACAACGTGGTATAAATAAGATGAGAGTACTCATAAAAACAAGACTTACCACTACCCATGGATGCAACCCATAGGGGAGTCCTGTGGTGAACACTGGAGGCATAGAAACACCAGTCATGCTAAAGAAATTAATCCTGGGCCACCTTGAACCTAAATGGGCAACAGAACTCTGCATTTCAGGATGTGAAAAGTATGTCATTTGTGGTTGTCATGAAGGGAATGATCAAGGCATTCATGTAGAATGCATGATCTTATATAATGTAAGAGAAGTTATGAACAGAAAAGCAAGGACATTTTGTTTTTTAACACCAGTTTAGCTGTCTCTAACTACCAGCATAGATAACTTCATTTTAAGATACATTCATAATGGCTTTAACTCAACTACTTTCAAGTGTAATGCCCTAAGTGGAAAGCAACTTTCCCATCCTAATCAAATGCAAATGAAATAAAGCTTAATTTAACCCAAATGAAAAGCAAACTGATGTCCTAATTTTCCTTCTAACTGGTCAGAAATACAAAAAGCTGTTACTTTGTCATCCCTTCCACATGAAAGATCTTTGCAGCATTGACAGTTTAATGTTTCACCAGCTCTGTTAAGATTCCTTGTCCTGTAGTGGGGTTAAATGAAAGCTTCTAGTATCTGCTGTCTTCACATCTGGAATTTTTCAGTTCTGACATTTTTTAAAATATAACTACCAAAATATCACAAAGTCTGTGTCTCAATTTTGTTATTACACAGCGTATTTCTGTCTGAAATACATCATAGTGGATTTAGTGACTGACAGCTCATGCTATGAACTGCAATGACTTGTCAAACCAATGTAATGTTATCAAGTTCTAATCAAATTCTTTATATCATTAAATATTAATTCCTCTCTTACTAGAAATTGTATTAGAATCTGTCATACCTTTGACATTCCGAGGACTGTAAATCAACGGAGTAGCATTTTGCCAGACAGTCAGTGATTCCCCAAGTCAGACTGCAAATGCAGCTACTGGTGTCAGAGGAATCTAGAACCTCTCCAAATAAAATAGCTTCAGGATTTTTCTTGCTAAATCAATGTAAAACAATTATGAAAATGCTTTGGGAATGGTTTTAATAAGGTCTTTTATTTTTTTTAATTGAAGAGAAGGGTTGGCTGGAATCCCTGGAGAGAGCACATGGCAGGGGTTTTCTAGGAGGCAATGGTAGGTAAGGGTTGTTTGTAGAGTCATAAACTCCCTAGGCAATTTCTGTGCCCCAGCTTCAGCTATGAGATTTTTGTGAGTTACAGCACAATACATCAAGGTGCTTCTGAGTGGGATATACTGAAAACAGCATGCTGTCCAGGAAAACTGTCAAAGATTTCATAGGATACGTCTAAAACAAAGAAAATATGCAGATACACAGTGCCTTTTTATGAAGATAAGAACATGCATAGAGGCCAGTATTAACCACACATTTAGTGGATTAAATTTGCAAAACCACATTGGTATTTGAAAATACTTATTTGCCAGACATATCCAGGAGTAACTACTCATTATATAAATGTTATCATGTTTGAATGAAAAAGAGGATCTTCCAGTAAGATGCAAGTCCAATAGTTTTTATCTTTTTCAGCTCTAGCTGATCCCTAGAAATTTTTATAGGCACATTATCAGAAGCAATTCAGATACCAGGATGTAATGAGTTCATCAGTTGCAATTTGACAGTTAACTGGATTCAGGCTTACCCATTAGAGCAAACTTGCTTAAATTACTTCAATGTACATCAAGGCTTTGTGCTTTAAGCAGGCATGGTTTATTTCACAAATAAAGGTCTAAGAGTATCTACATGACTGGATTTTACAGCTTGACTGATAAGCTAAGCTTGCTTGACACACAATGGCAGGAGTCACATAACCATCATTTAATGCTTGTCATTTTAGTTATTGCAATTAAAGTAGTTTGCATTATCATTCTTTTTCTCCTTTTTCTGAATTTCCCCTTAATACAGTATATCTGTTCTCTACAAATGCAGATATGTGTCAGAATTACTGCAAGTTTCTTTCTTTGCAACAAACCTTACACATTTTCAGATTTTTTCAGACTCCCTTTGAAAAAGAGCATCTTAACCTCATTGTTACCTGTGCCTATAAGAACTCATGTTCAGCACTCACATTCATTTTGAGAGAAATTCTCAGAAAATTTTTTATTGATTGCAGTGTGTGCTTAATTGGTTGGTTTTACTGCTGCTCTTCTCTGTGTATTAAGCATATTTTGTCAATATTCTGTGTATATTCTTAGTAATTAAGATATAAATAAGCAGTGCATTTAACACTAGGTCTCCACTGAAGGCCTGTTTCGCCAAAGTACCTGGAATTTTGTGATGGTCTTTTATGTAGTGTTGCAAGTTCATTCAACGATATAGAAAATAACTTTCCATGTAATAATTTGGCCTCTTAAATATTGCAAGTTACAAATACAGTACAGATTCCATAGTAAAATGTATTATTCCTGTAGGTGTTCTTAGCCTGATAGTTATAATTGACTTGTGGTCAAGGATGCCCTTGGACACCTCTGGATTTGAGATTTCAGTTTTTGGAGTGGAACTTTAGCTTGAGTTAGGTAGCAAACATTCCTTCTCCTCTTTTACTTTCCCAGAATCTGGCCACACAGGATGGCACTGACTCACGAATTCTGAAGCCCTTTTGAGATGCCCGAGGAAAAGAGCAAATGGGAAAAGTGGCACAGCACATTTTTCTTCAGTGTTGACAGAGCAGAGAGATTGAGACTCCCCTGCCCAACATGATAAATTGTGTTATTTAGAACTTCTTTGTAAAGGATGAAAAGTTGACATTGTTTATGTCTCAAAGTGTGAGTTACAGGAGGTAGAACCTGAGAAATAGATTACTTCTGAGATCACCATAGAATGGTCTGTAAAGTGTAGGCAAGGAATGCAAGAAAGAATAATAATTTTTTTAAAAGTAGCACTTTCTGGTCTAGAATTAAGGTTTGAAAAGTGAGGGGTTACCAAAACATAATTCTTTTAAGAGATAAAAAGTGGTTTGCCAGGATTTGTGGAGCATCTGAAGAAGAGACATGAAGAAAACTACGTTCTTAACTGTAGTGGTTGTTAAAGTTAGAATTCCAGTATCATCTTAAAATCAGAGGAATTAAAAATTAAATTTCTTAAAAACATAGTTTTGGGTCACAATAGTGTTAGACCTGGCAATGCATGCACTGGATCAAACTTGTCATGATCTTTAGTCTCTGCAGGCACAGCAGTTATTTTCAATTTCCAATAAATAACATCTTTATTGATCAGCAAACAAAACAATGTTGCAAGAACATGAGCATGAGGGAGCCTCTCTTTGGATGTTTAGAGGTTTTCTTTTTTGGATAGGTTTTTAACCCATCTCCCTGGTTCTCTATTCACTTTTTTCAATGAAAATACATCAGTTTTTTATGTTAACATTTATCTCTCAAGCACTGTCCCTGGAGCTTGGAATTGACTGCAAACCTGTACAAGTTTCATTTACACCCAGCTAGTACTTGTTCATGGCTTTGTATGGGAAGGAAAACAATTCACAAATGCACAGAATGAGTATGTAGAATTTCTATTACATATGCACATGCAACATCAAAACCATATTCCAATACATTTTATCTCTAATTTGTCTAATTTGTAATATGACTACAATGTGACTCATTTCTCTGCAGAGTTTTGTAACCTGTATCCCTGTTTTTCATTTGTATCTCAGTAAGATAAATGATGAGGTCACTTGAATGAGGAAACTCTCAAAAATTTAAAGATTGTCTAAGAAAATTATTTCTGAAACAGTAGGAATTTGTCTATTTGACAATAAGTCTTTAACAGTTGGCTGTGTTATTAATGTACTCATCTATTAAATCATTTTTGTTTGCTATTATAGTGATATTAATTTTAATTGAAAAAAGCTCTAAAGTCCTTTAATGCTTTTGGATAAATTGTCTTACTATTTACATACAATATAGGAAATATTTATACACAGTTAATGTATTAACAATTAAAAAATCAAATAGAAAAAATAGAGGAATTTTTAAATCAGAATTTAATTTCCTATTTCAGATGTGTTTCTGAACTGCAATGTTTTATTAATTGCTCTTTAAACTGAGATAGCTGGTCAGGCTGTGTTGGCGATAATTCATTCTTTTTCTTTAAACATCCTTCACAAATAATGTGCCTTCTCACCTTGTTACAGTACATAACTGCTATTGATTACCTGCTCTCTGTTAAATTCAGCTTCTGTGCAGCACTGAAGGGCACATACAGGAGTTCTGACAGATTGATCAGGACATTCAGAATGAAGTTTAAGGAGATGATAGCTCTGACCTTCAACCAAGAGACCAATCCAAGCTGCTGTGTGAAGTGTGTTCTTTAATTACCCAAGTTTTGCACTGTTATTTTCTCTAGATTTAGAAATATATATTTATGGCATTTATGAATGTTGTTATAGAAATACAATATACAAAGGTACAAAAAAGGGTGTTAATTATGCCTGGACAAAAAGAAAACCAAAAAAAACTCAAACATCGAGGAAAAAAAATAAAAGCCGCTTTTCCTCACAAAAAAAACCAAAAAAATGAACCTTAATTTTTAAATTTTGAATTTTAGTTTCTTTTTAATGGTTCAGTTCCTACAAATAATACAGAAATACAATGCTGTTATGGTTTAACCCCAGCTGGCAGCTAATTATCATGCAACCACTTGCTCGCTTCCCCTTCCCTGCCACATGTGCTGGGATGGGGAGGAAAATCAAGAAGGAAAAGTAGATAAAACCCTTGGGTTGTGATATGAACAGTTCAAGAGTAATTATTGTTTTATCATTAATAATTATAATTATCGTAATAATAAGGATGATGATACTACTAATAATAATAACAATAGGGAGGAAGAGGAGGAGGCAAAACTGAAGGCAAGTGATGCTCAATACAATTCCTCACCACCTTCTGACTGATGCCAAAACTTTCCCCAAGCTTCAACCAGTCCTCTTTCAGGTAACTCCCCCATTTTATATGCTGGGCATCCCATTTTATGGTATGGAATATCCTGCTGGCCAGTTTGGGTCAGCTGTCCTGGCCATGCTCCCTCACACCTTCTTGTGCAGCTCCTCCCTGGCAGAGCATGGAAAACTGAAAAGTCTATGACTTGGGCAGAGTAAGCATTCCATAAAATAACTAAAACATCAGTGTGTCATCAAAGATATTCTCATACTAAATCCAAAACCCAGTATTGTACCAGATGCTAAGAAGGAAATAAGCTCTGTCCCAGCTGAAACCAGGACAAAAGCAAAGAACTAGGAAAGTTATAATGAACTTGATTTGACAGTATTGTAAATTATCTGGTAGACGAAGCTGTTGACTTACACAAATTGGTTAAAGGGAGAATAAAGTTGGGATTGACTCTTGCAAGAAAGTGCAAAATAACAAATCTCAACCTTGTGTTCAAAACTGTTGATGTTAAGATTGTATGTGGGAGTGAAACAGGTTAAAAATGGGAACAAAAAGAAGTTTAATTTGTGCATATATAATGGGCAGAACATGTAAAATGCAACAAAAAAGCGGACTAGACGAGTGTAGTATTTATTGAGTACTCAATGACCTCTGAATATCTCACAAAAGAAAATGAACAGGTACATAGAGATGTTTAATTTGTTAATTTTCTGCCAACCTTTAGGTGCCATGAAAATGTGGTCACTGAGAAAGAGCAGTAAGAAGTGATTGTAAGCAGTTTAGTTACCTGCCTGTTGAAAATATCTTGGAAGTGTCTTCAATCTGTATGTTAAAATTTCAAAAAGAACCTTGAAATCTGTGCTATCCTTCAGAACATATCAGGGTACAAGTGTTGTGGTATGTACATCATAAAATAGCTCAGTTTGCTAATGGTTGGGCACCTGAGACTCCTCTGTGGAGGAAAAAAAAGGAGGACTCTCCTGGATATAATGAGATGTTCTCTTCTGGCTCTGTAACTTGGGACATAACACATGAATATAGCATTACATAAAGAGTAGAGATACAGAAGAAGGGAGAAGAGGAAAAAAAAAAAAAAGGCAAAAAACCTCTGCCCCTGTCAAAACCAGACCAGAACAAATTTAGCAAAATGTCTTGTGCTAACCATTTATTGTATGTTTTGCTAGACTTGCTGTTGAAATTATTGAAATCATGCAAGGTTCATAGATAAGAATGAAGAAAAGAATATAACCACAGTCCTTGAGCTATTTTCCTGCTTATAATATAGTGTGATTCCAAAATGTTAGGACTGATGTGCTCAGAATTTCTATTTTGACATTGGAAGTTCAGAGAGGTTCAGCGATTGTTTCATCATTTTAATGAAGCGTGGTAATAGTGTTTAACTTCCAGCAAGTGCTAGCATAGCAAACAGCAGGAAAAAAGTTCAGACACTGATTCCCTGATTGCTGAGTCCTCATTGTGAGCAAAAGATAAGATATTGGCAAAAAATGACCTGGGTATTGGTTTACTGTGTCCTAGTTTATGCTGGCTCTTCTTGTTACACATAAGACTTCGTATGCTGGTCACCAGAATCCATTTATGCGGCAATATCAGATGCTGTTGTTTTCATATCAGTGCTATTTGTTGTTGCCTTCAGTGTTACAGAATAAATGGTGTTATGATGAGATGAGTAACATCTACCGAAAGTTTTCACCCTGTCCTGTCTAAGAGAGCAGTGTCTATTATTCAGCAAAACATTCTGTTTCTGGGCTAAAACTGGCTTAGGTCTCATACTCAGCAATAGCTCCCCTGCATGCTTTAAAGAAAGAAAGAGTTTGCATTTTTTCCTGTTCTGTGCTGTCCATGTAGAGATATAGAAAAATCCAGATAATTTTTCTGCACACTAATCACAGGAGAAACAAAGATCTACTGCAGGTAAGAAAGTTCTCTTCATTTTGGTTCTTCTCCTCTTTGATAACATATGGCTTTATTTCAAGCTAGAAGTCATTAGAGGACTCTTGGTGATGCAGGAAAAAAATACTCTTGACCCTATCAGTCCTATTACTGCATGTGGTTGGTAACTACTGGATAAGCTTTGGCACTGGTGTCTACCAAATGTGATGTAGAAAACCTCAGATAGGTATCTACATTGAGTAGAGTCAAATAGTGGACTTGGAGGATACTATTACAGGTGGGAAGAGATTACTGGAACAAAGTACAAGAAAAGATGTGGGAAATTAGAAGTGGAGATGACTTCCTTGTTGAATTAAAAAACCACAAAACTGTCTTCTTACTTCTCTGATATCTTGAAGTATATGTTGAATCAGCTGATACATGCCTGATGTTTAGAGATCTTTGAATTTCAGCTCTGATTCCAAGAAATGTGTGTTGTACTGGAACTGAAAATATTTGCATATAAATCTTTGCATTGTTTGATTGACTTTTTAGAAATAAACCTAAGTACTTGTATGCTGTAGAAAACTCATCTGAGTAAAGTAACCAAGTTGCAAACTGAAAAATGCTGCTTCAAGTAGTTGCAGGCATTTTATTCCCTGACACCATCATCAACATCATCATCATCATCATCTGTGATTGAAAAAACCCAACACTATTTTAGGGTGTAGACAACCACACCCTTATGGCCTGCATATTTTTTTTAATTCTTACTCCTTTTACAGTACTTTGGACACATATTTACAAGGAGGACATTTTGGTGCTGGAGCATGTCCAAAAAAGGGCATGAAAAAGGGCAAAAAATTGAGCTGGTGAAGGGTCAGAAGCACAAATCCGATGAGGAACCGCTGAGGGAGATGGATTGTTAAGTCTGGAGAAAAGGAGGCTCAGGAGGGACTTTACACTCTCTACAGCTGCCTGAAAGGAGGGTATAGCCAGGTGAGGGCTGGTCTTTTCTCCCAGGTAGCACCCGACAGAACAAGAGGAAATGCAAATTGCACTAGGGGACATTCAGATAGGATATTAGATAAAATGTTTCACTGACAAGAGTGATCACGAACTAGAAAAATACTGCCCAGAGAAGCAGTGTAATCACCATCCCTGGAAGCCTTTGAAAGAAATGTTGATGTGGCACTTGGGGACATGGTTTAGTGATGACCATGATGGTGCTGGGTTGGATTCAGTGATCTTACAGGTCTTTTCCAGCCTAAACTGTTCTGTGATTTATCAAGTGGTTACTTTTCTGCTGTTGCCTGTTAAAGCAAGGCTCAGCAGCAAGAAGCCTCTGTGGTCTGATCTATTATTAGACGCCAATCACTGGCTGGTGCTGTGCAGTTGGGAAGATTACTCCTCTATCAGCAAATTGGAAGCACAGCAGCTTGGTAAATGCACAAGAGGAGGAAGGAATATTGCTGCAATGTCTGATGTCTTTACCTAAAGAAGCCTTTGTGTGCACCCAGGTTGTCTGGTTGGCCCAAAAAACAAAAGGCCGGTGAAGCTGTTCAGTTTTTGTAGTTTTATTGTAGTCATATGGAAAGATCGGGGACACTGTACAGGGAATTGCTCAAGATCTGGTAATTCTTCAAAAGAATACCTTTCTAACACTAATCTAAACAGCCATGTTGTCTGCATCAAATATTTTTGAAGGACCTTGCAATGATGGTTTGATTTTTAACAGAGATGAGATTTTTGTTTTAGACAGCTGCATCATGTATTTGACCAGCAGAAGAATATATGGCTAGAAAGCACGCAAGTTAAAGCCTCATCATGACAAGGAATATGAAATAAAACCACCTGGGGTATTACTTACTTTTGAATGATTTTTTTTTCTGCAAAAATTTACAAATTAGGTCAAACAGATGCAATTTTCTCTCAATATAGTTCTGTTGGCAAATTTCTTACCTGTTTTGCTTGGTTTTGGGGGGTTTTTGTATCTTACCTGAGCAATAATTTGTTTTTTCTGGGACAGTTCCTTTCCCCCAAGTGTATCCAACATTCAAACTATCAGTGCTAGAGTGCTCTGCCATTATCCTTATTACCACCCCTTTTGCTTAATACAGGTTTGGCATCCTTCAATCCCCAGCACACTCCTCTTCTTCATTTCTCTTTCACTACAAAACAAACTGTAAAATTCCTATGATTTGGGGTTTTTTTCTAATTCTTTAGTTTTCCAGGTAAAAAAACCAAACAAGTTATTGTTCACAAAGTCACAAAACCTTTTTGCTACTTTTATTAAGTAAAAGTAAAAAAATTCAATATCTATTATGCACTCATTCTCTCTTCCACAAAGAGAGGTCTGACACAAGCAAAGAGTAGCCCAAAACTGAAGGGCAACAAAAATGGTCGGTAAAATATAAGCAATGGGAAAAGTCTGCATGTATCCAAGTCATTTACTGAAGAAAAGAAAATCAGAGAATGATATGATTACTTTCAAATATATAAAAAGATAATATGAAGAACAAAGGAATAAAGTGTTTCATAATAGACAGCTCTAGAAGCTAGAATTGTAATGGTATTACAATTGCAGAAAAGCAGATTTAAGTTAGACAATAGAAAATATTCATTAATGGTGCAAATACAGTTGAATGGGCATTACCAAAAGTTCTAAAAACCAGAAATGATGGAGCTATGATTTATTTTCTCTCAGGGCAGATAACCTCAATATCCTTTTCATCCATATCATTAATGGTTCCATGACTTCTGATCTCTTTTCTATTAACTGTTCACTTCAATAGACTCAATCAAACTGGATTTCACATCATCATTATCCTTGTACTGGCTCCCCAAATGTACTCATTACATCATGAATTAAATTAGATTGTAAGTGACCTTTTCTTGAGGTCTGCTATAAAGTGTCACTTCAGCACAAGGCACAGTAGAAAAATCTATTGAAGTTCCTCTGAAATTCATCTCTCTCTAAGGCTCCTTGGAAATTAGGAGGAATGAAAAGTATGAAGATCAAGGATGAGGGAAGAAAAGTAGAATTGATTGCTTGTCACACTTCTGAATAGTCTTGGACTATGTCACTGAACACTGTAAGCCGGGTCTGAAGTACACAGTTGCCTTTAATCAAAACTGGCTTGTTAAGATCTTTGTGAATGTAACTGAACAGCTAAGTTGTAACAGTACAAAACATGGATGGGTCTCCATGCCTAGCAGCATTAGTATGTTATTTTTCTCTACTTTCCTTATCTTGTTCACACTTAATAGTGAGCATGAATGTCAAAACTCCTGTGAAGTTTTTTCTGAATGTAAAAAAGTGTAAAAATTCTCAGAAAGGAATTGTTAGACTGGGTTTTTTTCCCCCACTACATGCAGAACATTTTAATAAATTAGTATTTTGGATTGCATCTCCAAATATCAAGAGCAAAAGAAAGATAGAAGAGTGAAGCTTATATATTTATATTAAATACCTCCACCTTACCTACCTTATATGCAGTTGGATACCTTTCACAGTTTTAGAACTCATGTTTGAATTAGATGTTTCACTTGCAGTTTGTGTGCATCAATGTCTGTTGTTGCCTAGTGGGTCGAAAGTAGTAGGCTAGAGATTTTGATCTACAAGATTTTCTGATGTCAATTTTTTCAGAAGCCACTGATGTTTAAGGAACATCTCGGGATGTCCCACTCCCAGCCGTGTTTTCTCCTGTAACTATGGAATATTATCTCAGCTAACAGATAAGGATATCCTGATAACATTGACAGGCCTTCAGGAGCTAAGCTACATGGCAGGTAAGAAAAACTTCTATTTCTGTTCTTTCTTATGTATCTGCTCCTTATAGTCAAAGAAACTGACTTCTTTCTGAACATCTGATACTGTATGATGAGCCTTAGTCACTTTTTAAAGTAAATACACAAAACTTTAAATTTTGATAATTCAAAATTAAAGAAAATAGACAAGATTCCAAGAAATACTAGCATCATTTCTTCATTTTTAAAATAGGCTTCAGATGGCTTAAATCATAATTTTTAACAAGAAATCATTTGTCGATCATTTTAACTGAGTCCTACAGCCATCAATCTACATCTTGTGCATTTATTTCCTATATTGTATACTATCAAGTTTTAGAACTAGTTGATGATCAAATATATACCTCTAGTTATAAATCTGTTTAAAACAGATTAACCATGCAATGAAATGTGAACTCTGACCTGTAATCCAATGCACCATAAGCTTTAACTCCTGTGAATGAACGTAAGGGAAGTTAGTGAATGCCAAAATATTAAATTCAATTGCTCTTAGCTTTATTTCACAAAAACAAGTGTTCAGAAATTAGTGAATTAGTGGCTGTGATTGGTTTCTTTTCACTTTCTGAGTGAAACAAGATTAATTGCCTGATAAGACAGTGCAATTAAAGAATTATTATTAAGTTTAAATATTTGAACTTTGTGCTCTTATTTTATGCATTTTTCTTAGCTATATTTTAACATGAGAATTACTTCATTATATTTTTGAGTTTTAAATAGGAAGTCATGCTTGGTAAAGGTCTGCTTTAAATCACTTTAAATAAAGTCCATTAAAATGACTCCTACTGTTTTGCAAGTGATTGAAACAGTGGGTACTTTTGCTGAGATCTATTTTTCCTCTTTCTGTTAGAATTTATCAAAGAATCAAGAGTAAAAAATTGTCCTTTCTACTAAAGGTGTTCAAATTTAACAGGATAACACTTTAAAGCTATTTTCAGAAATATGCTTAAGAGGTTACATTTCTACCTGATACAGCCCTATGGCTGATGGTGGATGATTTTGTCACATAACACTTACTGAGTTCAGGCATTCTGGATTTTTACTTGCCATTGTGAACCTGCTGTTTTCATAAATAAAATCCTGCTTTTTGGAGAAGATGGTAATTCAAATCTGAAGGTATAAATCACCTTTGGGTTTTTAGAACTAAGCCTACACATTTTAATTAACTTTGTTCATGATTAAAACCACTTCCATGTTATCTTTGGTGAGTGATGTGTTTGCACTAATGTACACGAGGGGAGAGTTTGGCTTAAGATCTCCTGATTAACAGCTTTGCCCTCCTAGCTGACTGTGCAGAAGCAGAAGAGAACTCTACCCTTTCTTATACAAAATTGCAATTTATAGAGTATAGACCAGGAAGCAAATTCTGTCAGAAATTAAATTATACATCCTTGTAAGAGATAGTTCAAATGTTAGGCACAAAAATTATGACAGATTTTCTTGTTTGCTCTCTCAGTTTCCTTTAGGCTTTTCCCATTCAGTTGCTTAAATAATTTCACTCTAGTCTTGGCTATTAACGGTGAAATATGTGGGTAGTATCTAGGCAGGAGATTCAAGCTAAATTCTGACCAGATTTGGTTTCCTAGGACCCCATTATACATTTTTTAAAAGCAAGACTGTCATCTTCAATAGGCTTGATAATAATGTATAATCGCATTCTCTCTGATCAAATTCTCACTGCAATTTTTGTTGGATGTAATATTCTTTATCACCAATGTTCAAAGAGATGAAAGATATTTATACAGTAAACAAATAGTAATTTTGTTAATACCTTCAAGTCTGTATTTTTGAGAGGTTTCTGTGAGTATGCAAGTTTGATATAAATATGCAGATAAAACGTACATGTGGGTATCTATATTTGTACATAGACACTAAATTTGCAAGATCATGCTTCTTGTGGAGAGTTGTGTGGGAAGCTGGCTAGCAGAGCACGGCCGTAATGGAATTCAGCTAGTTAAGCGATAAGTGGCAAGGACACTGGGCAAGGTATCCTTGCATAGAGCGAAAACAGGATGTGTGAGAAAAAGGAGAGAACTCAACACCTGCAGACCACAATAACATACGAATAGGTGGAGATGACTTTTAGCTAAGAGACCAATGATGAGCTTAGCCTTGCAATATGTATGAGCCTCATTATTGTATCTATATAAAGAACAGAGTTGTTGATAATAAACTGAGACTTGTTGATCATCATCGGATGTGCTTGTCTCCCGTCGTTCCCGACAGCTTCTGATAGAAAGAGCCAGTCTGTGTATGGGCTATCAATTGTAGCTAACTTTCTTAGGTTTGTGATTCAGTATTTGTAGTCATGTCACCAATTTTTCTCCACAGAACTCTGGCTTAGTTCCAGGCATGATAATATTGCAGACATAACTGTGGAATTTTCATCCATCTTTTTGCCCTCTTCAACATAGTGGCTGAAGAATCAGAAAAGATGACTGCAGGGCTCAGGCAGGTATTGATTTTTTGGGGGAATGGGTTTCTGTCCCTATGATTCCATCTGATGTGTGTGTGCTTCTGTCCCTATTTCATCCAATGCACTTCTTTCTAATGCCTCAAGGTGCACTGTTCCAAGTATACACTGATACAGCTCTGCTTCAACCACAGTGGGTGTTAGAAAATGTTTTGCTGCTCAAAAACTGAGGTCCCATAAATTTTCCAATTCATGAGTCTAAAAGTAATAATATAAGGGTTTTTTTAGCCTACCAATGAAGTGGGAAGTAATGTTTCACACCCTAGTAAGTACTCTGAAAATCAATACTATTTGTGTAGGACTTGGACTATATTCAGGGATAAACACCACAGAGAAATTGTAGCCAAACTCATCATTCACATTTCAGAACAGTGTTTGGATGATGGATCACATACAAGGTAGGGACTGACAGCTTAAACATTACATTAAAGACAAAACCAAAAATTGCTGCTTTGTTGCTTCCTTACATGCAATCAAGTGCCAAACAGTAAATGTGCCTTATTAAAAGCATAAAATACCACAGATCTGCAAAGAAATGGTTCTTGCAGTAATATGTGGTTTCTGGCAAAATTTAGAACCAAAAAAGTCACTTAGTTGATTCTTTTTTCTTTGGGAGTGATTTTGGATGAAAATCTCCAGAACATTTGGCAATGTGTGCTCACAGCCCAGAAAGCCAACTGCATCCTGGGCTGCATCCAAAGCAACGTGGCCAGCAGGGTGAGGGAAGGGATTCTGGCTCTCTAGTCCACTCTTGTGTGGACTCCTACTTGGAGTGCCGCATTCAGCTCTGGAGCCCCTGGCACAAGAAAGACATTCACCTATTGCACCAAGTCCAGAGAAGGGCCACCAAGTTCATCACCAGGCTGGAGCACCTCTTCCTATATGAAGACAGGTCTACAGCAACTAAAATTTTAAGAGACGTATCAAATATTTTGAAGCCAGTAACTTTATCTCAATAATTATTGACAATTCTTTTTCTAAAACAATAGACTTCTATTAAATGCTGTAATTAAATTGGTGTTGTCAGCACAGCTGAATTGTGAAAAACATCTGTATACAAGTACAACTCTCATGACATTAATGTGATTCAGCTTGCAGGACCTAACAAAGCATTCTTGTATACAGACTAACATCTCTATTATTCTATACTGTTACTGACTTATCCGTTAAGAGACCAACTAAGACTGGGTCTGTGAAAATAAGGGCTGTGACAACAGGTATTAAAAATGTTATTGATAATTTTCATTTTGCTTTTAGAAGTTCTCACAGAGGTCAGTTAAAAGAATATTCAGAATAGCTCTAATACTTTTAAAATTTAAAATTTACTTTCATATGTTTTGATTTTGCTATTCTGAAAACATTGAATTTCTTGATTTCCAGTCTGGTTAACCTATTTTAAAAAGAAAGAAATATATTAAAAAAAAATAATAGCCCTCAGGAAAAAAAAAAAAAAAGAAAAAGAAAAAAAAAGAAGAAAAAAAAAGTGGTGACCTTAGAATTCCAGTATAATAAAATGAAAGGCAGATACTGCCTCTCACTGAAGCTGGTTGAGACACATCTGAGATTTTTCTATTCTGTTTTGGAGTCGTAGTTCAGAAGCTCTGTATTCAATACTTACTCCAAATAAAATGAGTAAAGTAAAAGTCTTGCTGAATAAGGCTATTAGTCTTTTTTTTGTAAGAAGAACGAGTCAACTTCTAACTGTGCATTTTATTATAAAATACAGTCCTAGGCCCTGAAGATTCTGAAATAAAGTCTGTTTTGACATCCTGCTAATAGCTGTTCAGATTGAAAATTTTCTTGTGTCACCACACCACAGCCCTGCTGGTGCAAACAATATATGCTTTCTATTTTCTTAAATTGGTTTCCAGCCTCTGGATGATTTGCTATGCAAAGGCTGCTGTGCTAGATAGGTTCATAGCATCGTTTTAGAGACTTGATACCCTTGCATTAGTTCCCTCCATGATTTCTCTTTTTTTTTTTTTTTTTTTTTTTTTTTTTGTGAATTAAGTCTGGCACAATTTTAATTGTTTACTTTTGATTAAACATAGGGGACAAGGACTGCAGTTCATTTACTACATCTCAAGTAACCATGTCAAAGTGCATTATAGAGCATGATGTCTGAGGAGGTGTTCCTGCTATCTGCACTAAGCAGGCATATTTGCAAATTCATGAGCTATTTTTGAAATTCATGAGCCATTCTCTGCCCAGTTTTTCCTTTTGTTTTCTACAGTATAACATTCAGAAGATTTGCATTTTTTTTCTGAAAACACATTATTGAATCTTTTAAAATATAAAACAAACAATAAAAATAAAATATGTATATGATAAAAAGGTAAACCAAGCATATATGAATGGTCTTCTTCCTTAGCCACATTTTTTCTTCATTCAATGCATTTCCAAATGAAGTCATGGGACATATGCAATTTCTATTCATTTCATCATCTTTCACTCACCTGATTTTTTTTTTTAAAGAACAAATTATTGTGCTCTGTCCTATGTTCCAGTGACAAAGTACTTGTCTATGCTCATACATTAGCACAGGAATTGTTCCTGATTATGAATACATGATGATGAATAAAGGTGTGTGTTTTTGTTCTGTCCCATTCCCATGTCTGGGCATCTCACCCGATAATCCCATCTGGTTTCCACATCGGAAACTTTTCCTGGTCTCAGGAGAAGGGTGTGGGGACAGCAGTAATCACCAGATAATTTATTGGATCTAACTGTAGGACAAATGAACAGCATGTAATTAATTAATTAGAAGAACACAGAAATGAAAAAATAAAGTTACATTTAAAATACCTTAGCTTATGTTTCAACTGCTGGCTGATTTATATTTTTAAGCATTCAGAGACTGATTCCTTTCATGTATTTCAAATGGTTTTTCAGCCCAGTTTAGAAATTTCCCAGCCTCAGGGAATATAGTAGAAAATCTAAGAGAATAGCTTTTCAGCTTCATGACTCCTAAGAATGCAAGATAGTTCTCATTTTAAGCATATCTATTTGCTGGATGGTTTATTCTTTCTATTTTGCAAGATACCATGATATCAAATGAACAATATGCACTTGAGTGACTGCATCTCTCAAATTACTTTATCAGTGTGGAGAATTTATCCTCTGGAAAGGATTGTATGGAAGGCAAGATTGTAATTTCAATGATTGTTCTTGCTGAAGAACATATCTTCAAATATGTTTCCAAACATTTATTCAAATTAATGTTCAACTAGTGTACCAAGGTTGCTGAGGACTTCTTGTGGCTGCACTGTCTGTTTTTGAAAAAGAGTTTAGAAACCCAAACACCTAAGACACAGCAGAAGAAATTTCAGTTTTGCTCTTCTCTCTGCTGAGAGTGCAGGCAAAATATTCTTTTACTAAGGGAACATTTGAACTGAAGAGTACAAAATAATGAATAGCTTGCACAACAGTAAGAGCATTATTATTTTTTGTCAGGATTCCGCATGCAGTGAATCCTGGGAAAGATACATTTAAAAGCAAATTAGTGACATTTCATATGTTAATTTTTTGCCTTCCCCTCCACCCCCAGCATGTCAATGTTCTACACTTCTGTAATATTGGTTCCTTTAAATGTTTTCTAATGTAGAGCACTGGAAATTTGTTTGTTTTGCACACTTATTCCTTTTGAATAACAATATTGGTGGGAGCCAGACATTTTGAGAAGATACTTCACAGGCTTTCTTTCACTGTGATTTTAGTGTGCCTGAAGGTTGACTCATAATATCCCAGTCACTGTCCTCAGTAGAAGAGACTTTCAGACATGATAAGGAAGATTGGTGTGCTTGGGTGGTTTACTCCATGGCTAAAAAGTTTACAATGGCCTTTAAGGAAATGAATTATGACCGTGTTCAAATATTGCTCTCCAGACCTGCAGCGTAAACACGTCTGTGGACAGTCCCAGCTTTTATATACCTTAAAAGCAGACATATTATTAATGTCACTACTACACCACATAGGTGTTCTCAAAATGTAAAACAGAGCACTGCATAGACTACATGGTGATAATTACATAGTTTGGTGTCTTAAGAGGCTTAAAAATGCAGTAAGACCTAAATTAATTTGTCATATTGAATCCCAGGCACAATGAAAATTTATTTCGTGTCTAGATAAGTTAAAATACTCTATCTGAATATTCATCACAAGTCTACTTTCGATGCCCTGAAATGACACAGGAGGAAAAACTCAATTCCACATCCATTAGGGTGGTGAAACACCAGTTTTGGGAAGTTCATCTGCTGTGACTGAAAGGTGACCTTGATGAGAGCCAGCCCTTGCTGCCAAGGCACTCGTTGCCATTATCACACTTTAGCTGCAGCTTGCAGCAGCACTGTAATATTGTCACTCCTGGCAGAATTCCCTATATGCATTAGTATGAAATGGTATTTTAAAAGCCTGCATAGTCAATAAAGATGTAAAATCTGGAAAACTTGCAGGAAAACCTGGTTAATTTGCTTAGTTCCTTAGGCTCATTAAATTGGCTCAATGACTGGATTTAAAATAACTGAGCTGATATATCAGCCCCAAATAATTTTTATGCCAGGAACAGCAGCAGTGTACTCTGTAACTCCAGTGCTAGATTTCCCTGTAACACACTGCCCTCTTGTGCATCAGTAGGTTTGTGATAGAGATAATCTAAGAGCAAGACATCCATTTAGTAAAACAAAGTTCTCAGTCTCTCTCTTGATCTCCTTTGACATTTTTTATTTTTATCCAGAATGAATGCAGCCTAAGGGTCATGATGGAAAGGCAACATGGACTGGGCTTGTGCAGCCTGGAGAAGTGAAGACCAAGAGGAGATACTACTGCCATGAGGGGAAGTGGGGAGCAGATTGGACAGAATTGAGGGAGGAGGAACTCCCTCACAACCAGCAAGAACTGCACCGAGTTTTCTGTGACCTGGGAAGCCCATGAATTGTCTGGAATCAGACCTGATTTTCCATCATCAGTTTTATTCTATTTACAATGTTAAAAACTGTAATTTATATTCTATGACAGCTTGAAAAATTTTGCATTTTAAATCCCTTTTGCTTATCTACAGACAAAGCACTACAAGGAGGCTTTTGTAACCTTAGCAGTTCAGCTGAGTGATCACACTCTCATACCTGGGATTCTGTTCCTGTGTCAGTGATATTTGTTTTGTACAAAATGGAAAGCCTTCAACCGAGAGAGATTGTGCTGTTTTAGATTTTTCCTGGCAGGAAAGTCACTTTTCTACTTGAAGGCTGATGTTGAATCAAGCCTTCCCAGACCAGAGGAAAAAAGAAAAAAAAAGAGGAAAAAAAATAATTCTGCTGTAACTTCCCAATACAATCGTTGTCCATTAAGCTCTAGGTGAAGGAATGTCCTCTTTCACACTTATTGAAAAAGTGATTCTAAGTAATGCCAAGTACCAAAGATGAAATGAACTATACTTTTACCTCCTAAGAGGTTAGATGAGAGTTACGTTTGGCAAGGATTTGCCGCACTGAGGCAAGCGCCCTGTGGCACAAATAAGAGCACATGAAAATTACTGTGTCTTAACTTAGTCTGTCAAGTTTGGCAGTAAGCACTTAAGCAGCCACATTAGATATCAACATATTTTAGTTGATATAGCCCCTTTGTAACACTAACATATGGAAAAGATATTGAGGCTTTAGAGCTTTTGAAAAATGTTTTACTGTCTTTGGATTGAACTTAGAAAACTATCTGGTAATTTAAAAAAACCAACACATTTCCCTTCCTTGTGACTCCTAGACCTTTATGAGGAAGGAAAAAATGGTAGTACAGCTATTCTACCATCAGTAATGTACCACACCTCTATGAACATGCTAGGAGCTTTCAGAAACACAAGAGTTTAGATTTCTTAAATAATAATAATAATAATAATAATAATAATAATAATAATAATAATAATA
>JAHLSL010000007.1:26089381-26209647 GCA_025920805.1 Petroica traversi
TAATAATAATAATAATAATAATAATAATAATAATAATAATAATAATAGTAATAATAGTAATAGTAGTAGTAGAAAGAAGAAGGAGAAGAAGAAAAAGAAGAAGAAGATGATGATGATGATGATGATGATTTGGAAAGAAAATTTTTCTCATTCAAAAATACGCAGGGAAAAAGTATTCTATGCATCAGGTACTGCTGCTATATATTTTGCAAGCTTTTTTAGCTGGAAAGGCCTGCACGTATTTCAGGCATCTGCCAAGTGCCAAAACAAGGATAATGAAAGGTGTAAAACTGGGGATTAAGTCAGGATGCCTGTGAGGTTATTGACAGGAACCAGAAATTATGTTAAACCAGCGTGTGGATTGTCTAGCTCAGGCTGAAGTGTGGAATAGTGTCTGGAACCTAAAGGCTGGAAGTCTTGAACTCCACTTCCCTGTTTTTAACTGTGAAGGGACTGGACTCAGCCTGTGCACAGTAGCAAAAATGCTCTGGGTCCTCTAGAGGATAATTCAGAACAGAAGTATTGCCTATTACTGTATAAAAGAATCCTACAGACAGTTGCTTTCTAATTTAAAGTTCTTTGTTATGTGTCTAAAATTTTACAAGGTGAACTTTACCGACATCTTAGCAAAATGAACTCTGACAGCTCACACAACATCCCCCAGCTCCTAGTTCATTCCAATGTAATATCATTAGCATCACCAATAGCATTTACCAAGAGGATTTGGTGCTAAGTTATATCCATTAATATAATACTGAACAATAATTTTAAAACAGTTAGTGTTATTTTCAGAAGCCATTTTAAACATCATTGTTGGTATCAGAAATAAACTCTATCTCCAGTGTATTGTTCTTCTGTATGCTTAGCAGACTTGTCACAAGAAGTTCTATTTAATTTACTCCATTTCAAGCTGTGATTAAGGGAGAGCCAGTGAGAAATAAAAGAAAGATTGTAAGCCCAGGAGTAAGAAAGTAAATCTCTGAAGTTAGTTTTAAATTCTGACATGTAAGTTGATATACGTCCAAGACAACTGGAAAACAATGGGGATGAAGTATTGAAAAAAAAATTATAAAAGAGCCTCTAGTATCTTAAGAAAAAAAAAGAGAACCAACATAAAACTTGCCTATTTACTTGAATCAAAACAGCATCTCAGTTATGCTACGATAAAAAAGACAGCAAAGCTGCCCCTATTGTAGCTACTTTTAGTAATTTGTTTTATGCAAATAACGTCCCTACTTTATGCATTGTATTTTCCCCAGCTCTGAAAAAACCTGTCAGTGCTTAACCTCATCTGTGTGTGTAGTTGTACTAACTATTTTAAGAATCAGAGCCATTGCACACAGCAGAATTTGGCTCTGTCCTGAAACTTGTCTCAGTACAATTTGGCCTCATCTTCTACTGTCACTTATCTACTACTGCACTTGTTCTGCAAAGATATTATCTGGCCTGTGAAGTGAAATCTGTCCAATAACTCTGAATTAATTGGTAAAATCACATTTTCTTCCATCAGAACACATAGCATTCCCAATTACGGAGCTTATTTACTGCCTGCTTTCTAAGCTACTTGCACTGGGTATTAGTAATCTTGGGGTAGTTTCACATTTCAGTTATGATAGGTTTAAAAAAGTGGTGTTTATTAAAATCTACTCTAGCTGCCAAATTACGGTGGGTATTTACATGTCATGAGACTAACTTAGTGACCTGGTGCCAGATGTACAAAAAGAAGCAGTAGTCAAGCTCAGTGTGCTAATATGCATGAAGAAACCCTGGGGATAGGAGGTCTACAATCCACTTATACAGTATTTATGTTTACTATTATGGGATAAAATATCTCAATATAAACTATGAAATGTGGTGACACATGAGAGAAACCTTTGTATTTATTTTCATGCAGTGTGAGTAAATGTTACAAAAACACATTTTAAAGAAACAGAATATTTCTTATTTGTAAATTAAAGTGACGTGTACAGACGGAACCTTGCAATATGAATATAAATTAAATTTCCCCGAGAATTTTAAAGTACAATTTGCCTTATGACAAAAAATGATGATGACACTAAGTTTTTTGAAGGACTGACTACCCTGGGGAGATGTTTGCTTCACAGCTCACCTCTGCTGATGCAGGTGATCCCCCCAGTGCCCTACTGCCTGAACCAGGCAGGGCCAAGGAAATACAGGGGATGACTCTGGGACATCTAATAAATTTATTTCCTACAAGAATCAGGAAAACTAAGCCTATGAAATGGTTTAAATTATCCCTTTGCTTTGAAAGAGTGAGTATTTCAGTTCTGTCACTGTTTCTAATGGAACAGAGAAACTAGCATGGGCTCTTTCCAAAACCAGAGGTGTGTGTTCTTTCCATTATAAACCAGTCTCTTATTTGCATATTTGGTAGCATACACTCCTCATTCCAGCTGTGTAGATGAATAGGTTGAGGTTTTATTTTCATACATGGCCTATGTGAGAGCGCCGATGTAGTTCTGAGTTGTTGTAGAACAGGTATTAATTTTTTGTGTGCCCCAAGTTGCAATGGGTATTTTAAAATAAGGGAAGTGACTCTTCCAACAAGAAACTCATGGTTGGAGGGCTCTATAGTTTGATGAAATGCATTGCACAATGATTTTTTTTGGTGATAAACCTGAAGAATATACTGTCTGTTAAATGTTCCAATCATACGGGTCAGAAACTGTATTTTCTTTGATATTTTGCCCTCCCAAGCACTGCTTAGTGTCAGTTGATGTCAAAATCATCTTCATTTTACTGGCATAGTTACATTACTGTGATACCAATAAGTAGCATCAGTGGTGCGTGCACTTCCAGAATGGGCTGAGATTCTTCTTTGCATGTGTAGCTCTGTCACATGTTTTGGGACCATTTGTTGTTGGCAGCATGTCTCTGGCAAAATTTTTTACTGCGTCCAAAACAAACACATATGGAACAAAACCCAGTTTTGGGTTTTCTGGTGTTGCTAACGTTGGCCATTATAAATCTTATAAATACAGAGAGCAGGGCTTTTACTGAAGTGTACCTCTATTTTCCTGCCTCACATGACCATATTGTTGAGAGAGCATCACATTTCCGTGTTTGCCAATGGGAACATTCATAATGGATGCACAGGTTTTATGCATGAAGAGGCTGTCTTTGCAGCTTTGTCAGAGAGGGACTAGAGAGACTCATGGTGGAAAGCAAGAAGGAATCATCACTCAGTATATGCTGCTGCACAAGCAATATCTTAGAGCAAGTATCTCTGGAGCAAGTTGAAAGAGAAAATATTTCTGGTAAAAGATTAATTGCCCTGAAGGAGACTTATTTGCCAAATGGAAATGGATGATTGAA
This sequence comes from Petroica traversi, assembly GCA_025920805.1. NCBI lineage: Eukaryota > Metazoa > Chordata > Aves > Passeriformes > Petroicidae > Petroica > Petroica traversi. The sequence continues at coordinate 26,092,718 of JAHLSL010000007.1, forward strand.
CCATACCCATGTGCAGTGGTGAAGATTGCTATCACAACTGTTGGCAGTTCCATCTCTGTAATTACCAGATGCCCAAGCCAAACATCACACAGAGCCAAATTCTTGCGGCAATGATGTCACTTAACATTCCGGAGTGACAGGCAAAAGGTGCTGACTTTTAGAAAAGCTGTTGATTTTTCCAACAGCTGTTTCTTCATGGCACAGAATGAAATGCTAATTGCCATGACATTTTTTGAAAGCTTCAATCCTCATATTGAAACAGGAGCAACCACTGAACTAACTCATAGCAGCATGTTCCACTGCAGACCTGTTAACAGTGGTTTTAAGATAATTAAATTATAACAAGAAGCATGTGCCATTTTCCAGTCAGAATTAACCACATACAGTTTTATCTTTTGAGTAGTCCACTTCACATATTATCTGGACCCAGACCCAATATTTATTAGTATTTCTTTCAGATCTTTTTTCTTCAGCATGTAAATGAAATATCTCAGAATTACTTCAGTGAAGAAAGAATCAAGAACACGATTATCTCTAACTATTCAGAAAACGCGAAAATACCATTGTAGTTCCCAGCAGATGTTCATCTGTTTGTCCATCTCTGAATTGCTTCTTTTTTGGTTTAGAGCAGATTCAGGAGCTCACACTTGGTTTTTTTGCAGTATCCTCTGTGTCACTGGTATATTCTATAAACAAACAAACTTTTAAAGTTTTATAGTCATTCAGAATAATACAGTTTTTTCCTATTTATAACTCAAAAACATGATTAACAGTGAGACAGCTCCCCAGTGAAATTTCTAAGCCTGGAATATTAATTTTATAGAGCATATCTGCCAAGGCAGGGGGCAGCTGTCGGCCCAGACCATGTAGGCAGTTGCCTAAGGAAGCAAAAGAGAGACACAAAAGTCACAGTGATAACAGAGCAGCTCCCCCAGGCACCACCTGGCCTGTTGAGATTATACAATCTTCTCAGCCTCAATAATGAGAAAATTTATCCCACTCCCTGGCTTTGTTTTCCCTCATCCTCCTGCTGGTAGACAAAGGAGGTCTGGAAAGATCCCAGCATGGAGCCAGAGAAGAGCTGCTCTTCCTTTCATCTCCCTTCTCTCAGGCAGTCATGCTACATTGGGTCAGAAAGTCCAAGCAGGTGTTTGCAATTTTAACCTCATTAATTTTGAAACACTGCTGCGAAACCTTGAGTCTGCCTGTGACAAAATCGTTATATTATTAAATAATTTCTGTATGACTGTAATGGTTTGGACTAAGATAGTGCTATTTTTCTTCATCTTATGGAACTGTATTTCATGAAAACAACACTGGTAACTCGGGAATGCTTTAGCCATTGTTGAGCAGTGCTTGCACCAAGATTCTTTCTGTTTCTCACACCGCCTTTACAGCAAGTGGGCTGGGGGACTACATGAAGCTGGGAGGGGACATAGCCAGGACAGCTGACCCCAAATGACCAAAGGGATATTCCATATTGTACAACATCGTGCTCAACGATAAAACCTGGGTGAAAGAGAGGAAAGGGGAAACATCCCGAGATACAGTGTTTTCCCAAGTAGCCATCATGTGTGATAGGAGTCTGCTTTCCTGGGGATGGCTGAACACCTGCCTGCCCAGGGGAAGCTGTGAATCAATTCTCACTTTACTTTTCAACCATTCCCAGCTTCTTCTTTACCTATCAAACTGTCTTCACCGCAATGCACAATTTTTCTTACTTTTACTCTCCCAATTCTCTTCCCCAGTTTTGGAAAGAATAAGTGGCTAAGTAGGACTCAGCTGCTGACTGGGGTTATCCCACACAGAATTTAAGACTGTAACTCCTGAACAAGAGTGGATTTGGTCATTCTGATCATTTGGTCATTTGGTTATTGTTTGTGATACTTGTAGCTTCACATTTTCACTAATATAAACAAGGCTTCATATCAGCCCGGCAGGTTTTATTCCAATGTGCCTCAGGTTTCAGCACTGTATGCAAGTGCAAAGGGAATTTACACTGGCTAGTTCCTGCTGCCATTTCTCTCTCCCAGTCTTTATAGGATCATTGTGAGTAGCACTAGGCAGCAAGACAGACAAAAAAACCCAAGGTCTGCATCAGTTGGCATCCCAAACCCTTATGAGCCTTATGAATCCAGCCCCACAATCTAGCAACTGAGAAAATCATGTGCTCCTGCAAATGAATTGCTATTAACTTTACATGAAGTTTGCTCAGCTGATTTCTAAAAGCTTCAGCAAAGTTGATGTGGGGAACCATAATGAATTCATATTAGGATTTGAAATCTCAAGTAATTTAGCAAACAACTTCTAGTATTGGATTCCTTGGAATTTTCTCCAGAGGAGTAAGGAAAATTTTAATAAGACTAAATATATGCAAGAATTGTACCAGTATTCCATTTGGAATGTTCAAATTACTTATTTTAACTGTCATTACTCTGATTTTCACATCTGTTTTTTTCACATAGAGATATTCTATATTAATATCCTCCCAAAATTAAGTATTCATAAAGGCTTCTGAGGTCTGTACTTTATACCTTTTGCCACCTCTGGATTTGTTTCAACCTTCTTTTCAATTGCCTCTTTAGCAAAGTCATGAATATTTGTTGCTTGCAGAAAGGAGTCTCATTGTTCAACCCAGCTACATGGCCATCTGTGGTGTTTTCAGGCTACTAGAATTTATTTTTACCTATGCAGGGAGTTTCTACATGTTTCTGAATCAGATAATTCCCACTTGTCAGCACTCATTACCGTGCCCTTGCCTAAGTTGAATCTAATGTAGCAGCAAAGCCAACAGGGAGCTGTGTTAGTATCAAAATGCTTTAAATAAGGGGAGAATGCATGTATCTGGGCTTGACTATGAGGTAGCTAAGTTTTTATAAAGGTTTTACTTAAATTACTTTTCATTTAATTGGTCATTGTTATTTGATGATGGAAAAATTACCTTAGTAAGAGATCAAATTTAGAAATATTTAGAAATCAATGAGACGGAGTTGTGTTTTATACTGTAGGAATTCTAGAGAAAAATAATTGTACAATAATTATATTTGAAGGCAACTGCAGACTAGTACAGACTGCAAATATGAGAAAAGGCAGAGAGATTTTTTTCAGAAAATCAAGATTGTAAATGCATCTCAAGCCCTGGGGGTGTCCGGCTATGCAGGATGATGCGACCTTCTGAAAGCGTCTCCCCAGCCTGGGGCAGCAGGACGATGCAGGAGCTCACACTCACAGTGAGCAGCACACACGGGCACGGGGGAGAAGCAATCACAGCGGCACAAAAAGCACACGGGGGGCTCTGTGTGGGTTCCAAGGGTCCGCTTTATTCCATAGCCTGAAAGGTCCAGCGACAAGGGCCTCAAATAGGGAGAGGGCTGGGGCAGGACAATGCTGATGGATTGAAGAGGGGCAGGAGGAGGGACGAAGGAGAAGGGGCCAATGGGGCCTCGAACTGGGGAGAACATTCCAGAGAAATTCCATATACGGACAAAAGGGGCGGGAAGGCCAATGGGCCAACTGGGAGAATGGAATTAAAATAAATGTATGTAAGGCCTTGGGGTGTCTTGGGGAAGAACTTTGGATCACCCAAACTGCTGAGGATAATACAGCCCAAGGGGCCCTTTCCGAATCCTGGTCAGCAGGCCTACTGGCCACCACATAAATAGGAGCTATTTCAAGCATGACTGCTGAACCCACACACTGTATTTCGCTCAGAAAAGGAGATTTAGGACAAACCAGCTCCATAGCATAGGACAAAGTAAAAATGTCTCCAAATTGGCTACCTCCAAGCTAGATAGAAGCAGTGGAGCAGAGTAAATGTAGCACATCACAAGAGCTGGTTGGTTTTTCTGAGAGATTGACTATTTCTAACCTGAAGGTAAGTTGCTCCAAAGTACAGGCCGAGCGAGACTGGGATTGTCTGCACCACACCATGTGCACATGCAGCAGAAATATTGAAGCAAACTTCCTTAACTGTTCATAGGTTTAAGTACTCTAACGTTTTGTTATGAAGGTAATTTTAACCTTAGTCTATCACTTTGTCAGCCCGCATGAACTGCCCTTCTAAAGACAGGAATTCATGAGTTTCCTTTTTATATATGTTTCTTTCACCATTCTAGTAGAGTTTGTAGCAGTTATATAATCACTCTACGGATTTTTAATAACCCTGCTCAGAAGCTTTTCATTCATGTGAAGGCTTTTGGGGGCTTACTAGTTGTTTAGGATTACAGATAACCTCATTATTTTAAGCACCTTCTCATAAACCCCACAAATGGACCAAAAAAAATATAAATGAGCACATTTGCTTTCTAATGATTTTGTGTAGGCTCACAGACTTAATGCAACTTGCAGTAGCAAGTAATTTCCATTCATGAAGACAGTTAAAAATTAAGATTTTGCAGTGACAATGAGATCTATTGCAGATCTTCATTGTATAGCTTGAAAATTTTCCCGTAACTTCACCTACTACTATGCACAAATACATTCTTGCTTTCATGCATCTTGTTCTGCGTAATACAGAAAGGCAATTCTATCAATCCTAAACAAGAACAGTGTTTTGTAGGAAAGCAGTAATTTAGTTTGTATTACTTGTATATATGAGGATGGTAAAATGTCGCGTGGCGGTCGGCGATGGAAGAGATGGGGCAGATTGCTGGGGTGCAATAAGCTGATTTTATTGATACAAAGCGGAGTTTTTATACCTTTTTTAGCAGTTACATAAGCTGTGATCACTATAGTAACCATATCTATGTTTTAATAACATTGCAAAACTAGAGGCTAGCACTAACCAGCACAGATAAACACCTCGCATACTTTTTACCTATGTCAGCTATTTTATGGTAGGCCTCACTGCCTGCCATGGTTTGCGGCCTAGCAATATTTCTGTGTTCACTGCTGTCATGAGTTCAGCAGTGCTCTCACTTCTTCTTTCTAGCTGTATCCCCACAATAAAACACAGAATTACCTGATCTATACCTAAGTATCTCATTAGAAGTCCCTAAAAACTACTTATAACACAGGTCACAATTTAAATAAATTTTTAAGAGGCCACTAGATGGCGCCACATTTATTGTAAATACCTCAGAAACCAAAGTTCTGGAGAAAACCAAAAGAATGAACAAGCAAATGAACAAGACATAATAGCGTTTCATGAAATAGCAAGGCTGTGTTTAGATATTATTTCCCAGAGTCTCCATCCTGTAATTTCCCTCTACTACCTCAAATTGTTCTGTTCTTTCATCTGTGTATTGGGTGAGACTATACACTTCAGAGGGATCATCACAACAGTGTCAGCTAACTTTAGTGTATATTATCAATAGTCTTCTGTTTCCTCACTGTAAATTTCGCAGCATAAATTTCAGTAATGTCTACAGATATTGTGAGAAAGTAACAAGTTTTTAATGTAGAGTGTTACTGTATAGTTGGCATGTCTTATCTATAAAGTCAGCCAACATTGGCTCCTGCTCAGTACTGAGCAGTGTAAGGCAGCAACTCTCCTGGGGTTTATATCCACTTAAATTTTGCACTGGAGTAAGCTGAACTATTCTATGGGTCGTCTTAAATTCGTGTATATGTTCCTTTCAGATCTGTCAGTGTGAACTCAGAGCACAACTACATTTGAAAAAAGGGATTGCACTTGTACACGGCACTTAATATAGCCCACAGCCTACTGTTATCTTGTAAAATGAAGGTGAACGTTGCACATTGTAGCAAGGTATATTCAGAGTTAATTCTGCAGTGAATATAAATTTCTAGCTGTTTAGTTCAGTTTACAAGTTGACACTTAATTGTGTGGTAGTGTCTGTGAGACCTTCTGACACATGACACATTATCAGCTTAAGAATACCTGAGAAGTAGCTATATAGTTTTATTTCTGATCTAATTTTAATTTTGAAAGTTTTGTTTATTTTGTTCTATGCAAAATATATATTTACATGCTTACTTAAGATTATGACCAGGGAAGTCAGTGAAGCTATAAACGGAGGAAAGCAAAAGTGATCAGTCATATAAATTGCTGAATATTGAAAAGGCCAAGGCAATAAAAAGTAGCACTATAATTCATAGAGTATGTGAGGCATTAAAAAGTAATGCAGGTTCAGATTTTGACCAAAATTTATCGCAGATAAAAATCAAATAGATTATTTTTTCATTGCAAAAATGGTAAAGATAGTAAAATAGTATAAATTTACTGCATCCTAAAAGACTTCCCAAAATCAGGCTGTTCACTTGCTGTTTTCCATCAGATTCAATCAAGGCTGGTATTTAATAGAAGACATTCTCTGTACTATAGAAAAATGATGAAGGATGTGGTCATCTAGTACTATTATTTCTAGCTCCATCCCAATACATGTTTACATGCCATAAGAAGTGCTTTTAGTTGGATTATTTTGATTGAGGATTACAGGCAGCTGCGTTTCTTCTCAATAATTCAGCAATTGCCAACTTAAGCAGTGACATATAATTTGTATATTAATTAAGTCATATTGAAGTAATGGAATAGAGTTCTATTTCACTTAGTGACGTACAAATAGGCAGAAAAAAGTAGGCCTTGACTGCAAAGCCTTACTGCTTCATTTCCATCAGAAATAATAGTTTTACTGCAGAGAAGTAGGCCACAGCATCAGATGATATTTTCCTAGCAGATATGGCTAGGTGCAAATTTAGATATTTTGCCTTAGGGATGAGGCAAGACAGTAGATAATGAAATGAATTCTCACAGCCCTCAAGTAGATGAAATAGAGGGAAGCTGCACCTTTGTCAGTGAATCATAGGACTATAGACACATATGTCACACCAGGAGCTCAGAGTTTCCATTGTCTGATTTATAAATCTATGATTGGGCATTTTCATTAAATATAAGCAACAATAAGTTGGAGCTTAAAAATATAGATGAGAAACTTATATTTGCTGAAGCAGATAAATAGCTGTCAAGTGAAAGCTGTGAATGATTGTATTAACAATAATTCCCATTCTGTTAATAACAGAAGGCAAAACTGAAGTGGTCATACCTACCTAAAGAAGAGAACCAGAGCATTAAAACTACACAAGCAGCCATAAAACTTAATATATGTTTAAGTCATCAGAGTTATTCCTCTTCCTGAACTCCTGCTCTGTCATCAATGGGAGTGAGACGTTGGCCATACTATCCAAACCTTGAGGTGGCTATTAGTGCAAGTAATAACACATTTGTCCAAACAGGTTAAAAATTCTCCTTTCCAAAGGTATCTTTCAGCTTAATCATCTGTCCCATTATGTCATTTCTGATCAGGAATGTGAGCTAAGTGGACAAATGTCAGTCAATTAAAACGGACCTTCAGCCTCTGATGCCTGACTGCTCTTGGTTCATTACCAGTGCTATTTGGTAAATCTTAAGAGTATGAAGAAGGCAATCCTTTATTACATATAAGCTAAATGCTTGCATTTGTTTATAATTCCTAAATTTTAGGAAACACATAAAGGGAGTGCCAGTTCTTTTACTCATAAACTAAACCCCAGATTTGTTTTCAGTTGCAGAATCTCTTCAACTCCCTTTCAGACAATCTTAGGAAGACTGCAGCTGCTCTCCTCAGCCTCTTCCTTAAAAGGTCAAGAAATCCAGCTCCTTCAGCTCCTTGTCAAAGAGCTGCTTTGCATCCTCTCTTGTCATCTTGGTGGTCCTCCAGAGGTCTTCTCCACCTGCTCTGTATCTTTGTTCTGAGGTCTCAGCCTAGACTGGATGCACCAGAATTGGTCTCCTGTGTACCAAGCAAGCAGCAGGGAGCAGCCACTTCCCTGGCCTGCTGGCTGTGATCCCTCTCTGTGCCTGTCACCACAAGAGAGCACTGCTGGCCCATGTTCAGCAAAAATCAGCACAATTATCTGCTGAGATCCCCTCAGTTGGATCCGAGATGTAACTTCAGACAACCAGATAATTTCCAAGCTATATGCTTATATCTTGGCCAGACCTTTCCTTACTGTAGCTTCTAACAGAGCTGTCGGATTGGCTACCAAGAGGTGCGCCAATGACTATTCAGACTCCATGCACAGAACAGGAGCTGTGAATAAACCCTAGTAAGTAATGTGCAGGAGAGAGCCGTTGGAGAAGGCATATTTTAATTTTGTAAAAGGAAAAAAAAATATTAGGCATCAAACTTTTTAATAGTGATTTTACAGTGGTCTTGAGATTTCTTGTTGTTTTGGATGCTTTTTGCATATAGGGGCAAAAATTTCACAGAATCACAGAATATGGTGAGTGACTTCAGCTGCTCCTCATACCTTGACACCCTTCACCATCTTTGTTGCTTTCCTTTGGATGCTCTCTAATAGCTCGATATCTCTCTTATATTGTGGTGCCCAAAAATGCACACAGGCCTGAAGCTGAGGCCCACCCCAGTGCAGAGCAGTGCAGGACAATCCCCTCCCTTGCCTGGCTGGAGATGCTGTGCCTGATGCCCCCAGGACACGGGTGGCCCTCCTGGGTTCGAGGGCACTGCTGACTCATGTTCATCTTGCCCCAGGGGCCCTGTCTGTGGCACTGATTTTCCATGGTGGGCTCTCAAGAGCTTGGGGCCGGTGTTTGGGTGTCCCTGAGCTCAGGAACCCCCTGTCCAGTTCGATCCAACTCTCAGCCCTGGACTTACCTCAGTCACCACCGCTGCCACTGCCACCTCACCTACTTCTGGTTTTCTGACTAGCCCTAGAGTATGCTGTAGCTTAATAAAACACTGATATCTTAGTAGCAGGCCAAAATCCAAGAGAAGCATCCTATGGCCAAAGCCTGAGGCAGCTGTCTTGGCCAGAAACCAAAGTTCTCCATTTTTTCAGGGCCTTCTATTCATGGTTTTACTAAGTGCCTTTATGGAAAATCAGCCCTAAACAGTGAGAAAAAATTGAGCTGAACAGATTTTCACTTGACCAGAGGTTATAAAAATGATTAAAATAGTTATTAAAGTTTAAAGCGATGTATCCAGAAAATGAAGGTCCTCTTTAGATGCCCAGTCTACTGAAATGTTCCATTTACTTGGATTTTTTATGAGTTATTCTCATGGCAAACCAACTGTCCTGTGGGAGGTGACCTCTGAGTGAGAGTTAAATTTTAAGCCTGGATAGGGCCATCAAGATTCAGCCATGTGTGAAAGGACTGCACAAACAAAACCTCTTACACAAACAAACATCCAGCTCAGTCTCCTACATTCACTGCCAGTCATGTCTACGATTTTTTTTTTTTTTCAGAGAATCCAAGCATGTTTCACAAATTTTTGTCCTGCTGGCAATAATGTGCCAGCTCTTTTTAGGACAAGTACATTATTTTGATTAGCCTGATGCCATTCCAGAAACGCTGCTTTCTCCTGAGGCATTATGCAGTTTTGTTTATCTCAAGTGTTAAAAATGCTTGAGTGACCTTTGGCCCCTTCAAAGCCCTGGCTTTACGGCATTTTAAAGCTTCACTTGTAAATTTAGGGAGTCAAGAAAGTATGTCTCAGGCTGCCAACTTCACACTTGTTACCTTCTTACTCTGAGCTATCTGTTCCCCATCCAGTCTTAGGTGTTTTTCAGCTGCTGACAATGGAAATATGCCTTTTCTTTTGTTTCTATTGTGTTGAGTTATTCAACTCTTAGATTATTCTGGATAATTTGACAACATTTCTGTGAATTTTACTCCTGATGAGCTAGACCAAAAACATTATTTTCATTGGTTTATTTCTAAACAATCTCAGGAATTTAAACCACTTTAAAATTACTACTTCCCACATTACCATCTATTTACCCTGTACATAAACAGAAGTGGAAAAGCATTTCTGCATTTTGATATTATGGTTTACCTAAAATTGCCATAGTACTAAAGAGGTTGTTTTGATATCCAAGACCTCAAAATAACTCTATGTTACAATGTGCAGACAATCTTGATAAGCAAGTTACTTCATTCTGAACTCCCCTTATTCACCCTCTCCAGTGCACAACACTTTCCTCATCTTTTCTTTCAAAAAGCACTCATGTATGGTCTCTTAAATTCTGCATAGCCTTCTCTAACCTGAAAACTTCACTTCTCTTGTAATTTTATTATCTAAATACTTTTATGTTAGAGATTTCTCCTCAGTTATCACAAATGAGAAGCATATGTAAAACATATGGGTGGGTGTTTGAAGAGAATTTTAAAACATAAAATCCTAGAAACTTGAATCTAGTTTTGTGAAACTGACATGTTAGTTCATGAATCCCCCATTTCCAGTCTTGATTAAGACAGTTTCCTGGAGAAGAGACGACACAAGAAGCAAAGTCCGACACCAGAAATGAGTAGTTTAGGAGTTGACCAGTGTAAGCTGGTGCCAGAGCATATAGCCTGCCTCTCATCATTGGTATCTTGGGAATGAGTCTAGAATTTATGGGGTCTTGCACTGAGTGCTTCTCTACTGCTAATATTGCAAAGGTGTGAGTATCAGTTTTAGGATTTTGATGAGAGACAAGCAGTGGGACAAATATTCAGCACATCTATTCAGCAAAACTTTATTAGGAATGGGAGGAAGGAATGTGGGAGTAAGCAGGTTTGGGATTACTGTGGTTAAGCAGGATAAAGCCAGTGGAGTAAATTAAATCAATAGCTGAGATGATGACAGAGCTCAAAACAGAGAGTAAGAATAACACTGTCACAAAATAGGGAGCATTTATAGTTTGAATGGGCCCTCAAAGGTCATCACTAGGTGCTGAATCACTTTAGCCGTGTGCATTCTACCATCATTTACCATGTCATGTTACCATCAAAATGCAGCATCAGCCTTCTAATTTAGTTATTTTGACAGCCAATGTAATTGCAGAGCTTGCACCTCAATTCAGACTGCAATCATATCACACCCCACTGTTGATTTTTAAGTCGATGTGAATCAAATAAACATTTGATTTTTGTATTTGGATTACTGCATTTCATATTCTTCTCACACTTTTGCTCCTTAACATTCAAAGCTCTGCCATCAGCATATCACAGCTACATTGTAACACTGCAGAGGGCACTATTGGTGCATATGAACAGCTGTTGAGCAAGCCCACAATTTCATCTGCATGAAATTAGGACAGGGGATGTCCGCAAGAATGTATTTATTCATTCACTAGTGTCAGACCTATTTGGTCTACTGATGCTAAAGGTCTGGTGATGAAAGCGCATCTGGCCAAACATCCTTAGACATAAAGAAAATAGAAATAAGATTCCAGTACTCAGTTCAAAATTCTTGTATATTTAGAACTTACTTTTAAAAAGGATGCAGAGGGAACTTCTCTCCTCATCCCTGAACCTCTTGCATTTAAGTGATGGCTAAACAATTAGTTTTAAATCTCTGTGCACTTTTCTCTGGAATGTCTTAGTTTTTAGATGCCATCATTTATGTTCACTTATACCTATTTAAATCATTATTTCAATATTTATATGAGAGATCAGCTTTTAAAAAGATTCACTTGAGGTTTAAATAGGTATACTTAACCACTTTATAGAACATCCTTGATGCACTCTCTGATAATCTTTTAAAGAGAAGGTTTGCTCTTATTTCCAGATCAGTTCCTGAACATTACTGTGACTTTAGGCAAGTGAATACTTAGTTCATGTATGACTGTAAATTGGGTACGATTGCTAGTAAAATTATTTATAATTCTTGAATTGAATGCTAGTATTTTTAGAAAAGTATTTTGGCATCTACAGTTGTTGAAAGTTTTGCTCTTAGACTGATTTCTGTTGTGTTTAAGATAAGAGTTTAGATGGAAAATGGGGATTTGGGCTCTTTGGAATTCACTATTCAAGTAATTGGTCTCCTGTTTTTTTTCTGCAGACCATAAGTGAGCGACCAAAGCCACAAGTGTTCATCCTAAAGGCATTTTGCTGGCATCAATTCTCTGCCTTATCTACTCTCTCAATGTCCAAAGAGGGCCTTTACCACAGCTATGATAAAAGAGTAGAAAAACATTCCCAGTAGAAAAATGTTTTAAATGTCTCTAAAAATGCAAATAAAACTACTGTGAAAATACCTGTTTTCAACTACCAGTTTCTGTATCCTTTCATACCTGACTAGCCTGAGAACACATTCTGTACCAGCTGTTCAGCCCTTTTCATCAAATAATCCTCTAACTTTTTTAGTTAGTGTGAACAACGAGCAACTGGAAAGACATGTCAAGATGGCTTCTCTCCATACCATTATATTCATGAATATATTTACTTTTATCCCTGAAAGATGTGCTCTTCTAAGGTTAGGAATTAATTCAGAGAGATTCTGTACTCCTCTACCACGGTCAATCCCATACACATTCAGATCTAGACCTAGATCTGCCATGTGATCCTAAAGGAGGGAGAACAAACTATTTTGCAAGTCTATTCCTAAGCTTCTCTTCGGCTTATGTAAGGCTTATTTTATACGATTGGCTCCTGACAGCCATTCATAAAACTTGCAGCATTTGCTATCCAAATAGCTTCCAGCCACTGACATTATATCCTCTAGCATATCTGCTTACATTCTGCTGTTGTCCTACTTCCAGACACCATTCATCTTTGAGTGCACAGTTTCACTAGATGCATTAGTTGCTTGCCCTGCTGATATCTTCATTGAAAGCACTCAGATATTAAAAACAGCAGCTGCCATTTAAGCAAGATATCCACGTGGTCCGATATGTTAAAATATTGTAGGTCTCTCTAAATCTGCTAATCTTAAACATTGCATAGGATTGCTTACTCACTGGCTGCTCATATTGCTTTTACCGGATTAGTGTAAACTATATAAAAATTAGTTGGCTTGAAGGAAAATTAACTGACAGCACTAAACATGATGTATTAACTATTTTACAGTTGAAGTGCTTGAGATGATCTTTTCATGAACACTAAAACCCCATAAATCAGCATATTCAAAAAGGGACGTGGACCCAAGATGTTCATACCTGTTTCTGTGCCTTTCCTTCCCATTTTACCTCCCTTCCCCACTCCAATGTCCTATGCCACATTTATAAAATTATCACTCTAAAATTATAGAGTAAATAGGCAGAGCTGATGCAGCACAAGACTAGATAAATGAATGGTTTCTACAAACTGTAGTTTCACTGTACATTTATTATGCAACTCCACAAACAGTTATTGTGATGTTAAGGGATAAAACAGAATAGGGTTGAAAACAAATATGAAGGGCAGTCAGAGACTCTTTTGTGTAGCTACTCATGCTCAAAACATTTATGAAACTCCTTGTTTTGTGCTGCCCTAGACATCATTGCCAGGCCTGGCCTCAGCATAAGATTTAAGAATAACACAGCTGAAATATTTGATACCTTCTTACCAAGGTACCATGTCAATCAGCATTTCGTATGTGCAGACTGGAAGATATTATAATAATCTTAATTCCCTGAAAACTTCAACAGGAAGTACTTAAATTTGATATAAAAAGGACACATGCAGCATTTTTTTAATGAAGCATATATAAATCACTTTCAAGATACTATTTCACGTGAATTTTTTAACGATGGGTAAGCAAGTGAAAGTTAGCATAATAAATCACTGAATTATTTCATTATCAACTACTGCTACCAGTAGTATGAATATCACCATGGAAAAAGAAATGTAAAGTTATATTACATTGCATTTAATATAAAATATTACATGTCTAAAGCCAAATTAGCTGTAAAGTAGAAGAAAATTATGCTTATATCTTCTTGAAGTCAATTTTTTTTCTGAATTATATAGAAAGTAAATTAGAATTTTATCAAGAAGGATCCTGAATCACTGTATTCTTAGTTGGAGGTCCTTATAACTTCCTTATACTTAACTCTTTTATATTATAATTTTACTTGGCAACCTTTGCACTTTTTTGTAAAGTAGGTTAAGTATGAGTCATATTGTTATAACATGATTGTTTCGCATTCCTGGCTAAGATGTTGAGCTTGCAGAAAATAAATGAAATCTATCTGGAAAGAAACAGTAAGTCACTTACTCTAATCTTTCAGATTTAAAACTTTTCTTAAGTGCTGAAAAAAATTATTTTCAACACAGGAAAAATACCTACAGAAAGTGTAGATTCAGGTAATAAATTACAGAGCTAGATCAAATGAGATCAGACTAGTTCTACCTTTGTTGCACATAATTGCAATGTGACCTTAAAGTCCATCTGCACAGTACTTTTCTTTGATTACCTATGAGTGAGCAATTCATCTCATTGAACCTTAGGTAGGTATCTGTTTTAAGTTATTAATCTGGAATGTATTTATCTCTTGCCAATACAGACATAAATACACCATTCAAATGGGTTGAACCTTCCTTGGGAATTTTCTCTGTTGGCAGTAGAGAAAATGTACCTTGCTCCAAATGCATCCATTTAAGCTAGGAGGCTAGGTAGGTTAAGAATTCCCCTTGTAGCTCACTGGTTGATACTGGTTTCTTTCTGGATGGTTTCTGTAAGAATTTCAGATGTCATTAAATTAGGAGGATGAAGTAGGACTGGAATTTAGGCTGAGTACTTTGTCTTTAGGAGCACTTAACCTTTATTTTTTAACCCCTCCTGGTTGCGATGTAGGAATGATATATATCTACTTTTGGGTTCTGGTTTCAGCTGGGATAAATTTAATTTTCTTCCCAGCGGCTGGTACCGCACTGTGTTTTAAATTCAGTATGAGGATAATGCCATGATGTTTTAGTTGTTGTTAAGTAATGCTTATCCTTAGTCATGGACTTTCAGGACTTTTAACTTCCCTGCTTTGCCAGTGAGGAGTCATAACCAGGACACCTGACTGGAATTGGCCAAAGGGATATTCCACACCACAGAACACCATGCCCAGTATATAAACAGGGAAGGGACAATTGGTTGGAATATGCTGTTCAAACTGGGCATTGGTCAGTAAGTGGCGAGAAATTTTAATATGTAGCACTTGTTTCCTCCCTCTCCTTTTCATTATAATTATTACTATTGTTATTATTTAATTTATTTATATTATTAGTCTGTTCTTATACCAAACCAAAGACTTTACCTTTTTCTGATTCTCCACCCCATCTCACCAGGGAGCAGGAGGAGTGAGCGAGGGTCTGTGTGGTCCTTAGTTGATGTCAGGAGTTAAAAGACGACATTTCTGTAAAACAGTTTCATTTTCCTGCCTCTTTTGCACTTTAAGCAATGAATAGTAAACAAATTAAAGGTTAATGTGATTTAATTGACATGGAATTTCTTGATGATTGATTCTGATATTGATCTCTATATGGACACTGACATACTGTACCTACTGACATGCTTTTTGTTGCTGTAAGGCCACAAAGGCCACATACTGCATTCTTAAAAATACTGCATTCCTATCTAATCTAATTGTAATTTTGGCTAAAACCGCAGTGCAGAATAAGCCCCCAGGTCTACATGCTTAGGATCAATATGAATATTAGTTTTAAAAAAATTAAGACAGAAATGACCATGTGCTAAAAGACAAAAACCTTTCTTCTAACTGAAATAAATCAGTTACTTTAGTAGCTCATCCCATGGGGACACCTAGAGGCAGTAGTTCTTATTATGGAGTAATGGGCTGCAAAATTTCAGTGTAATGACAGAAATTTGTTTCTGGCAGATTGACAGAATTTTGTTATTTTGGGGAAGGCTGTAGGGGTAACCATAGCATAAAAGTAAGGTCAACTCCAGTCAGACAATTTTTAGTAACTGGAAGATTGTGATGGTTGCCTGGCAACTACAGCAGATATAAACTAGCTTTTCCAGGTGACTTGGGAGACTTACGGCATTTTCACTTGCTGTATTGAAGAGATTGCCTTTTAAAGGGGCCTGGCAGTTAGAAAGGTAAATTAGTCATGGTTAACGTAGATACAGAGAGTGGCTGATCTGGCTTTTTTTTAGCATGTTTTTTTCCATGTTTCCATGAAGTGTCAATATATCATCTAACTCTTGAAATTAAGAGACACAGGCTTGATTCCTTTGTTGCATTTGAACAGACCAAAAACATATGTGGGCTCAAAACATATCTCCAGCTTCCCAGTATCATCCCTTAAACATTTTCCATAACCTGCAGAGGTTCAACGGGTAGTAGGTGGGACTCACCCTCTACATTTACACCAATGGTTATACATCAACAGGAAATTAATGCAGAGAGCAAAGTCACCCCTTCCAATCTAGGAAGAACACTTATAAGAATGTTATTTACATTTTAAAGCTTCTCTGTTTTGTTGGGTTTCTCCCAGTCACTGGGAAATTTCTCAATATTTCCCACTATTTCATTAAAGAAGTAATTCAACTTTCAGATAGGAAAGTTCAAATTTTTTTTAACAAAGGTTTGCTCACTATTTTGTCCCAGGCATAGGCATAGCATACATTTTATAAGGATTCTCCATACTGAGGCCTTTCTGAATAAACTCTTAAATAGATGGTATTGACGGACGTCATTTGTTGTACCTATTCACAGCTGAAGTTACTTTCTCTTCTGGGATGTTTTCATCCATCTGAAAAGAATCATAGAATATTCTGAGTTAGAAGGGACCCACAGGGATCAATCAAATCCAGCTTCTGGCTATGCACAGGACAACCCCAACAATCAAACCATCATATCTGAGAGCATTGTCCAAATGCTTGGTGCTGTGAGGACTTCTGTGGGGGGCCTGTTCCAGTGCCCAATGACACTCAGTGAAAAACCTTTTCTAATACCTAAGCTGAACCTCCCCTGACATAGCTTCATCCCATTCCCTCAGGTCCCTGTTGCCATAGGATATCTGGTAACAATTTCACAGATGATGCAGAAACATGTCCATGGTAAGGAATATTACTGCTGAATATCTGCTTTGTTTCATTCTAATTCTGCCAATATAATCTGGATATCAGCTGTTCTGAAAAAGTCCATTTAGTCTTGTTTTCTGATAGTGTATATCATTGATGCTTCACCAATCTGTGGTTCTAGCTGATATTTTGTACTTCTTCTGAATGCTTCCTCTCAGGTAAGAGTTTCTGAGATACTATATATTTTACACAGGGCTCCAAACAGTCAAATGCTTAACTGCTCATAACTGCAAGGTTTAAATACCATACACCCATTCTGTTTCTTTAGGAAAGCTGTGGGGAAATTTTTTTTCAACTTTTTTTTATTTTGACAATCTCTGTGAGTTTATTTTCTTTAACAGACTGCCACCAGGATATTTGCCTTGATAACTTTCTCCCTGATTCTTACCCATAAACACTCAAGCCTATCGGCACCATCATCAGGTTCTAGACAACCAAACCCCCCCTACCTCTCCTTCCTTGTCTATCCCTTCTGAAGAGTTTAGAGCCACACAAAAAAAAATGCCTGTAGAAAAAGTAAGTTTTCAATAACAATAATCAAGTATGTGTACTAGACTACTACTCCCTGTACATGATTCTCCATCATTAATGCTGTGTTTCTTAGCATTTCCAATCCTTTTTGCTTTACCAGTTATGTTGTCAAATTTGACCATCAGTTACAGCTCATTTGCCAAAAATGGTAGGTAAAATAGCACCTTCTCGGAGACCTGGATGCTATTTCACTTGTCAGTGAATTGACTTTTTTCCTAACAGATTTAGGGTTTCCAAAAGGATTTCATTCATGCATCTCTCATTTTGTGCTCGAAATTGTCCATGTACATACTTCTTCAGAGTATTGTTCTGATTATAACTTGTGTTAAATGTGTTGCACTAATCCATCACCTAATTTGAAGATAGGATATTTGGACAGCTGCTGAAAATCACAGTACCTAGTATTATGGAATGCAGTCACAGATGTGACTGTTAAATAACTAATGTGTAAAAATAAAATATAAGATTAGTCAATTGTATGTACCACACCCAAGGCATGGCAAGCATTTTAAACAGTCATGTCTGTGTTGAGCAAATTTACAAAACACATTTCTGGTCACAAGAGTGTTGGCAGAATTAGAGAGCCTTGCATTTGCTTACACAATCAAGCTTCCCTGAAAATATCTTCACTGTAAGTCTTAACACAACTGTGCTGGGGGACTGATGAATTTGGGGGCCCATCTGGAGGTGAGAGAGAGAGTAAGTAGGTGGTATAAGGTTACAATAGCCTTCATTCAAAGCAGTAGTTCATAAATAGTCCATAAATAGTAATAGATTCACAGATAGCATTCATCAGACTACTGAAAATGGCAGAACTAACTTGGTTTTTTCAGGAACAAAAAAAAAATTAGTTATACATGCTAGCACTAAATTTTTCCTCTCAAGATATATTTTTAAATACTGCATCTAAGATACACTTAGAATCTATCATAGATTTAAACTTTCATTCCTGATCTCTAGTCTAAAATGTGTCAAATTTTACAGTTATTTCAATACTTTACCCTTCTTCAGACATATTTCAACAAAAGTAGCTGCAGTCCTTGTGGTAGAGGAAAATATTGAGACAAGACAGGCTTAACTTGGTTAAACTTAGCTCCTCTTGGAATGTGTAGCTGGTTTTCTGCCTCCTCTGTGGACATCAGGGAGCTGGCACAAAGTGGTGTCATGCTGTGAAAAA
Organism: Petroica traversi; assembly: GCA_025920805.1. Classification (NCBI taxonomy): domain Eukaryota; kingdom Metazoa; phylum Chordata; class Aves; order Passeriformes; family Petroicidae; genus Petroica; species Petroica traversi. The sequence goes on from JAHLSL010000007.1 coordinate 26,111,171, forward strand.
AATTATTTCCCAGTGCCACTGCAGGGAACTAGGAGGTGAATGTAAGTTAACCTACACATTGACAATTAACAAAGTGCAATCACACACAAGAGAATAAATTGCAGCATATAATGTTTAGCACTTCAGTGGGAAGTTTGTGGAAAGTCATCTCAAAGACACTTTTTTCCAATGTCAGTTTTATTTCTCTAATACTTTTGCATTAAACATTCTTGTAAGTCAGTGATGTCTCATAATGAATTACACATCTTACAGCAGACTACCCAAAGAATCAAGAAAAGGTTTTTGCATTAAACTGGAAGACTTCATTTTTTTTCTCCCCTCATTTTTTCCCCTCCTATTAGCTTAAAGCTACTTATAGACCATGCTTTTTGGTATCAGATACTAACATATTTATTCATCTGTTGTGTCCTAGCAAAATGTTAAGTAGGTGATATTCATTTAGAATTCTGATTAAATCAGAAATTATCTGTACATGGTTTACAGTGCAGTATTTAGGGGGGAAAAAAAGAAGTAGAGGAAACTTTAAGTGCTGGAATATGCCTTAGTGCAGAAGAGCTACAGAAACATTTCAGTAAAGTTAAAAATAGATTATTTTAAGAAAAATTCAGACAAAATATGGCAATTCCTATTTCCTACTTATTCATGTGATGACTTTGCAAATCACCAAGGTAGTAAAGATTTCAAGCACAAGGAAAAAGAAAAGAAAAAAATAGATTAAATAAAAAATATAAAAAGGTTCCTACATAGGCACATTTGCTATTTTAAATATGTGGTAAAACTAAGAGGTCCCACTGATAGACAATCACAAGACACATCCTATGCATTCAAAAACTATAAACAGCACAATGAAAAGGGCTGTCTTGAGTCTCCCATTCCTTGGAAGGCTGACTACATGTCTGAGAGTTTGCACCTGGGTTTCCTCCTGTCTGTGTGATTGGCTTTGTTGCAGGAACATGAAGATTCTTGTTTCTTTTGTTCTTCTTGAAATGTTTCTTTACAGCTGATAGTTACTGAGGAGGAGCATGGTATATGATGTTGCATATAAAATATTGACAGTGCATACAAAAAAAAATTCACTCTAAATACTTCCTGGAGAGTAATCAAAAGAAGACCAAGCATGAAATACACAGGATTGGTGCTTTGGTACTTGTACCTGGAACCCAGCAATGCTGATCTTGAGACAAGAGCCCTTGTTCTTTCTTTTTCCAGCCTTCAGTACTGAGCAGCTATCATTCTAAGTTCTCTTTCTGAGATCATCTCCCAGTCTGTCACATAGTTGATACTATCTGCCTCTAAGAAGACAGATCTTTGCTAGTAGCTTGACAATAAAATAATATGACATTTTCTTTCAAACTCTTCTTCTAGGCCCCTTAAAAGCAATATAATATTGCTGCAGTGTAGGTCTGCCTTTTTCCCTAATATTCATGAGTAAAATTTGATTAAAAATTATTCAACAAATCTTAGATCTCTGTCTATAAGCCTCAGTACACAGACTATGGTTCCACATAAGTGGTTACTCATATAATTTGCCAAATATTTTGTATTTCTATATGCTCTCTTCGTACTTAAAAAACATTGTATAGCTTTCAGTGTCAGCGTACGTTTAGTTTCCTCCTGCAGCCACAAAAGAACTCTTCTAAGACAAGAAAAATAAGTTTAAAAAAAAAGATGCAAAATGGTAACTCTGACTGACCTCTCACAAACACTTCTCTTTAACTTAAGGAACAAACTGAGTGACACAATGAGGCATTAACCTAAGCATTTTGATGAAAAATACTTACTTCACAAATAGTATTCTTTATAGTGTACTTGCTTAAACCAGATGACCTAACCTTATTTAACATACTCCTCAATATAAACTCAGTCACTTTTTGTTAACTTCAAACCTCTGGCTACTCCCTCAGATTGTCTCATGACTATTTGAGAGCCCGAAGCCAGAGCCATGGAACTGACAAATATTGCCAGCACTGTGTGTCAAAGGATGCCTTTCATCTGCACACAAGGGCAAGCACCAAGGGTGCCACAGATTTAGATAGGAAAATGTACATCTGTAATCCAGACAAAATCTCTTGTACTAAGGGCATAGGTATTCTTGTGCCAAGGTGTTAAACATTTATGAAGGCTTTTGAGGAGTTATGTTGATTTTCTGAATGGTTTTGAAAGTAAGTTTTATCAGGATGCATCAATCGGTTTTGACTGTTTCTAGTTTAGGAAACATACTGTGCTTTTCACCCCAAATCAACTTGCAATTCTCACATTCATCCTTATGTGACATAATGCAGCAGAAACCAGCCCTGGAGCTATTATGCAATGCTAATGCCTTTTTTGTTTATAGTGAAAATCAGCCATTTTCTGTGGAGCCTGGTTGTTGCCATTCTGAAGCGTCCTACAAAATGGCATAGACATTTTCTCTGTTCATCCTAACAGCCCTACAAATAGAGTTTCATGGAAACTCAGAGAGAAGGGCTTAGCCTAGTTAATGCTGCTGATATTTCAAAACTAATTATAATTAATAATTGTTCTATTTTAGGTTATATCTTCTGTATTTGGAAATAGCAACAAAACTGTTATGCAGCCTTTTCTAAAAATATTTCTTAATTACTATTAGAAAAGCAGCTCTTTTAGAAAAAATTTTAAAATCTATGATGATGTCAGAAATCAGAAGCCTGTGGCAAGAAGAAACTTTAACTAGAATTTACAGTTATTCGCTCCCAGAGAAAATCAAGAGGACTTTTACCCTTGAGTGCAGCAGAAAGGAAGGTAGGCCTCCAACAAAATGCTTTTTAAAATCTCTATCACAGGTATTGGGGAACCTACAAGGAAGGCAAAAACAACAGCACTCTGCAGGTGAATGAGCAGATTAATTATTTGCTTTAAAATTGAAAAAGCTATTCCTGAAACATTAATCACCAGTGTTCCCTTTCTAAGGGTTGTTGGGGTGCTATAACTGAACATTTTCAAGAGGCACGTCTGCTCTGCTGCAGTGGGCTTTCTTTCTTCAACAAGTAAGCTTGCTAATAATGTACTGGGAAGAATAAAAATTCCTGCTGTTGTGCTATGTTGATCTTTTATGTTAAAATACTTCTTTTGTGGTCATTTTCCCAGACTAGTCTGAGTTACTGGGCTCCATCTGCTGTGTAAGTGGCATATTACTTCAGGCATGATGTGTTACTGCATCTATCTTTATGCTAACCTGGAACATGATCCTGCATTTAGAGAATGGGGAGAGCACAAATAAAATGTCTTTTCTGACAACATAACATTACAGAGGAGGGTGTAGACAGAGAGGTTTTTTCCTAACTAAATAATTTACTTTCAAATATTTTTGTAGTAATTTGATAGTTATTAGATTCTTTTGAACTTTGGTTTTTACATGTATACCATTTTTCAGTATAAATTTTCAATTTTAATACTTTACATGTCATTTGAGAATTTTTCAAGGGAATATATGATTTTGTCCTGTGAATTGGTCATTTATATTATACCATAGGCAATGTACAGCACTGTACAATTCTTTATTATATATGTTTTCGTCATCTGTTCATTTGAATTTTTTTTAAGACGACATGGAGAATGGCATCTAGATGGCAAATTTTTCAATAAAAGAATGTTTTCTTTTTTATCCACTAATGTGATGTAATTCTTAAAGATAAATTTTCATTATTCTCATTGCTAATGATCTGGGCAATTGTTCCTACCTTTGGATAACACATCATCATTTTATTTTGCCTGCAGAAGCTTGGTCACTAGCAATAGAAGGCAGTACTTTCTAAATTGTCATTTGTTAGTCAGTATTTCTAACTGATAACAACATGGACTCTAGATAATTTTTGGTGACTTAAGCTTGCTTTAGTTCTCCAAAGTCTCAAGAAGTGATAGATGTGGTCAAAGTCAAAAAAGAGTCATGAGATAGTGAGCCCACAGGATGTTAAGACATATGGACATTCATTTTATACATCTGCTTTTAATCTAATGTTAAACTAAAGAGCAGAAGTGGTCTTTCAGGCATAGTATTCAGTTGATTCTGAAATATTATGCAGATTAATCTTTATTTTCAGTTGATTCTTTACTGGGGTATTTATAGTAGCTCTTCAGGTCAGGATAAACCTTAGCAGCTCATGAATAGTCATGATTGGTTATAAAAAATGCCAAATTTAGGTAGGTTGGAAGCAACATAATATGAATTATTACATTACCAGGTTTATAGTTTTGCTGCTAGTAGACAGATAGCCTCTAATGTATCTGTTGCAACACTAGGGTTACTGCTTATATTCCATGTCAAATTGAAACAATCAAAGAAAGTAGAGAAAAGGGATATTGAATTGTATTTGTGGTTACCTAGCAGTGTGCAGTACTTGCCTGTCCTTATGTAGGTGGCAGAAATGTTATTCAGGTTCCCATAATACATTTTCACAAACTGATCTCAGTTGCACATATTAAATAATGATAAATAAAAAAAATATTTTAGAAAACTGATCCACTAAGCACCAGAAGCATTGACTACAGGTTTAAACATATTTGAATATGCAGTTCTGTATAGGACATAAGTTTTCTACAAACCTTGAAGGTTTAATTACTCATTAGAATTAGCTGAGGAGTTTCTATGAAATTGAAAAAATATTGGATCATTAGACATGGACAAAGTTTTTACTCTTTGTTGAACAGGCTTTAATAAAATTAGTTAAATGTATGATATATCCACCTTCATGAATTTTATGCCTTACATTTTCTTCAAAAGGGATATTTCCAAAGAGCCTTGCCTATTGCAAAAGGTAAAATAAATCCTGTTTGTGCAGAGCTAAGAGATCAGAGAAAACAGTGAGAAACTTGAAGAATTTAGAGACTGCAGATAGGGTTGGGTTGCTCTGTTTATAAGAATAGTAAGGAAGATAAATTATGTAGCTGAATTTAAAGAGAGATTACTGAGGAGAAAGTGTTTTACATAAAAAGATCCAGAAACACTGCTTTGTGAGAAAGAAAATAAATCTAACCCTTTTTTTCCCTCAGATACTTTGGAGCTGTTTTTGCAAGGTTTCAGAATTCTGAATTTCTAACATATCTATGTTTTTATTATTTCTAAAGTGAAGAGAAATATTGGCAGTTATCGTATATCCAGGTTTCCAAAATGTGCTTTTGTTCCTAGCCAGAAAATAATGACAGTTCATGGCTGGGGATGGAAGGGGAAGAAGAGTTTGTTGCTTTTTTCCATTCCCACTAACAGGGAGGAAAGACAAGTCAGTGATAATATTCAGTTGTTTTTTTTTTTTTTTTGACAGTTGTGTTTTATTTACATTTACATTCAATAATTCTTCTTTTCTACAGGGAAATAAAATGGGAAGAAAAGCACCCAACCTTGCAATGACATTTTGGTCATCTGAGAAAAGTGGAGTCAGCTTGGACCAACAGAAAAAGCCAAGAACGGTGAAGAACATGGGAAAAAAGGTAAGTACTTGCCATTAAATTTGTACCTCTCATGGTTCCTATTAGATAATTAGTTCAGCATTATGAAATATAAGAAGTATAATATTTTCCTCTGAAGAAAAGGAGAAATTATAAATTATGTCAGCTGTCTTTTGAAAAAAAGACATCTTTCCTTTTTCAATAATTATTTCATAACATATCAGCTTTCACTGAGTAGCTTTTAGCAAACAACAGTTTATATAGGGGTGAGTCACTTGGGTTTTTGGGTTTTTTTGTTCTGGATCTTAGACAAACCAAAGTAGCTGAAGCCTAAAGACACTGAACTGAGAGATACAGGCCAGGAAAACCAGCTTTGTCTTGTCTTTTCTGCATGGGCCATATGGAGGTGTTGCTGTGCCCACTGTAGGAGGCATCCATCCCATCCATCCATCCTTCTGCCCATGTGGAGGAAGCCATGGCAGCTCTTCTGGGGAAAAGGCAGCTGGCCAAGCAGGATCATCCCCTGGGCTCCATCCAGCTCCCATGATAGCAGAGACCATCCCGGCCAGAGCTGCTCATGGCTGCATTAGTTAGAGCTCTGAAAATACCATGAGCCTTGGCAGAGCCCAGGAACTGGCATTTTGCAGAAGAATATTCTTGTCCTAATACTTGTTGGGAAAAACAAACAGCACCACCACCACACACACACCCCTGCATGTTAATTCCTCTGAATTTCTTTAATTTAATGTATCAGACTGCGCAGGTCCTGTGAAAAATTGAGTAAAATTACTGCATTTTGGAGGGATTTCCTTCTACAATTATTACTGTGTCTACTGCATTTGGTTAATTGAGCAAACAATGCCCTTGATAGCCATTTCCTTTCACCATAGTCAAAGGCAAGATAATTAGTTGATTGCCAGAAGGGGTTGTTAACTGCTGGTAATGAACCATTTTTGAGGAAATTACTGCTACAATACCATTAGATACTGCAGGCATGCATGAAGGGGAGAAATACTGGTTTTGATATTTCTCCACTTTTTCTCCTGCAAGGAAGTTGTAGTAGATGTGTTGTTGAGCAAGAAAACAATCACCATTTAGAGCAAACAAATTATCCACTTGCTAAGAATTATTCTTGATGTGGCAGAATTCACCTGAATGTAATGAATTTTCAATTTTCAATAGAATATTACAAATCCATTAATCTTTCATCTTGAAATGTTGACTGCTTGATCCAGCAGTATATAGAATAATAACACTCTCCTACTATTACATGATGATGTACAGTGTAATGCATTTCTTTGTCATTTACACAGGAGAATTTTAAAGAAAACCCTCATTCTAATCAACACCTGTTTTTGTAAATAGATTTGGACTGTACCTAAAGGATGGATGATTGTCAAAAAGATAATCATAATTATCACTAATGACTGTTTTCTGTGGTCAGATTTAGCAGTAGCCCTGGTGTGTATCTCAAAACAAATCAGAAAAGATTAGGTTATGCTTGATTCAAGTATATATGAATCAAAATAGTTGTTAGAAGGCTAACTTATGGTGTAACGACAATAAAAAGAGGAATTAAGCATTCACTCAAATTTTCAATAATTCTAAAAAATCTTAGTAGCACACTAAAACACCGTTCAATCTGAATAAAAATGTCCCTATGTACTGTGTTTCAGATATTCATACAGAATCTTATAACCTTTTCAGTGTATAAAACTTAATTACACATAAGAATTATCTTTGCAGAGTAAACGCAATGCAAAATACATCATATCTTATTAAAAAAAATATACCTTCAACATTTTAATGACCATGTAATTTCTTAAATATACTATGTTTCAAAAACTATATATTTAGTTTCAGACCAGAAATTAGATTGAGTTTTGGTTTGTTTGGTTTTAGATTTTTTTTTAATGGGTTCATCAGAATAGAAGATTAACTCCCTACCTCTGTCACATAGCTTTGCAATGAAATTTAGGCAGCATTTTAGCTCTCTAAATTTAGGCTGCCACTTTAGTTCTCCAATCCAGCTGCAAGACCCTCAGAAAGCCCTGCTTAGCCACTGCTTAATCTGAAAAGCACTGAATTTATCTCACTGCCAAAATACACTGATGAATTCTTCTAGGTGCCCATATTTCTAATGCTAGATACTGATATCCTGAACATATCCTGAAGATGCCAAGTATCTGCAAATGTGAGCATGGAAGATTCTCAAATTAGGCATCCCGCCACTTTGCTTCTCTGTTGGGATTAATCGCAGAGTCATCCTTATATGCCATAAATGCCTTCAGATTTCAGATCTTCTATTGTCAGAAGAAGGATGTCAGGTTATCTCTGAATAATTCAATTCTGGATCATTTTTTTGTAGGTGGGAGATCTGCTTTCCGAATCAGACACACAAAGTGTGTAAAGTTAAGTAAGGACCTGAATCTTTTCATTGGGATACGGTATAAAAGAGAAACATTGTTTCTGCCTGTTTTATCAGAGAAAGATCATTAGAAACAACGATTAATAATCTAGATCCAATTTTCTTGTGACTACCTTAGCAGTGTTGCTGCTCAGAAGCATTTTCTTTTTCTTCATTGGTCTTTCTTACAGATTGTCTTGGGGGACTTCTTAGTATCATAATGCCTGCCTAAGAATAGGACCCTGACAATTATTATGTGCAAGAGGTTCCTAGATCTGGACAGACAATTTCACTAGAGAACAAGCACCTACCAATTAGTCTTGGTAAAGCTAACGTCACTTGGAAACTGGAGTTCTTGCTGCTCCATGTTCCATGTTCAGTACTGCCTCTCCTCGGGTTTGTGTTGCTGTTTTGCTGTGATAAATCGAATCCCTGCAGCAGACAGGAGGTTTTTTCCACTCCGATTCAATACCAAAGTCCTGCTGCTTTAAATGATACAGGATCAAATGTAGTTCAGGATCAGAGTTTCTGGGACTGTCACAGAGCAAATCTGAGCAGGTGCAGAGCAGTTTGCAAGCCCATAGCCTCAGCTAAAAGCTCCTTCAGACAATTATTTTCTTTAATTTCCATTCATCATGCTATGTACACCTGCAGAACTTAAAAATATAGTTGTAAGAGGATGGAGAAAAGTTTTAGAGGACAAAAGGAGTTTCTTACAAGTGACCATAAATAGTGAATTAAAAAATAGTCAGCTGACCTTAACATGCCATACAGAAAATGGATTTAGCCTGGAAAATCAGCTGTTGCCATGATTGTCTGGCCAACTGGCATTCAGTCAAAGTGCAGTCCACTATATAACCTCTGCAATAATATAAAATCAAGGATTATCCTTATGTGAGATTTAACTTGCTAGTGATCTAAAATGGTTACTCCGCAGAATAATTCTGGATCATACAGATAGATAATATATATCAATAGATATGGGCTGCAAATAGAAAAGAAAGAAATTAAAGTAATTTTATTAACTTTAAAGATGTTAGGGAATATGCAGATTTTCTGGTTTTAAATGAATTTCAGATAATACATACTTTTTTTTTCATAGCTGCAAGAATAAACCCACAGTTAAGAAAAATAATCATTCCTGTTGCAGATTTCCAAGTTGTGCAGTGAACATGAGTGACCATGAAGTGCAGCATAACTGAAAGTCAAATTAGGCATTAGCATAACATTAACCTATAACAGCAAATAACAAATTTATTTTCAAGTGTGATTATTACAAGTCAATTTCGTTGAAGAATTTTGAGGGAAAATATTATTTTAGAATAATTTTTTGATTTAGCAATTTTCAATATGTAAAATACCTTAATATCTTATTTTATTTATAATACATCCTCATGATAAAAAGAATAGCTGATTTTTTTCATTGTATGTTGACATTGACAACCCAGATTGGTAAATAATGTAGCTGACTTTGGTACCATGTCATAACTCAGTTCATCAAGCTGCTTTGCAGTGTGTCCTATTAGTCTGGATGCAGAACTGAAGTACCACTGTATTGTTTTCAAATACTGTTGGAAAGTCACAGCTGTAGCTTTGCATTGTGCTGAAGAATCACATGAGCAAGCCTGGAGCTAGCTCAGAGACCTTCAGGAGGAAAGCACACTTCACCCTGTTTTGGCCTAGTCAGAACACAATAGGTTTTGTGAGCACAGGGGGAGTTAATTTTGCAAAATTTAATCTTGTTGGAGAAATTATGGCTATAGGAGGAATCTGTAGCTTATATTATTGCCAGAGCTAAATTGATGCTTTTATTTCCTGTATTCCCCTTTTATAATTTAAACAACAAACTCCAAGTTCTTTGCTTACAATGTAAACTGGTCTGCCAAACAAAAGGATCATTTCAAAGAGAATGCGATTGTATTTGACCAGGAAAAAATGTAATATTGACAGAAATACTACACTGTGGGTTATGAATGTTCTTGATATTTCATCCAGGGTTATTTCCTGTTCTAGTTCAGTTTGATCACATAATCAGACATCTAGGCTGGAAAAGACCTTTATAAATATCAAGTCCAATCGTAAACTGAATGTAAGTTGTTCTAATGCAAACAGTCCCTTATATAGGAACCATACCATAGGCACCTTACATTGCAGAACCACGTAGGTAAGATGGCCCAGGAGGTGAATATAGTTGACTTTTACTGGCAAAGCAGTCCTTTTACTCTTGGAACATGACAAAAATCCACATGTATTTTAATATGTGTTAATAACACATTCCTACAAAATTCAAAAGGATAATAGTATAAACAGTGATCCTCTGTAAAAAGCTTTGAAAGCAATCAAAGTACTTATCTAGAGAATTTGCTACCCCTCATTCCAAAATTATATTTGGCTTATGGAGGATGTTCTATATATTATTCTTTATTTTATGTTGAGGAAAGAAAACCTTTCCAAGAAGTGATTTTCATTAAACAAAATTTCAGTGTCACGGACTGGCAATAATTCTGGGTTGTGAACACGTACTATGAATTATAGCATTTGAATAAGTTAATTTTTCACAATAAATTCAGCCACCAAATGTAGCCTGTGAAATTTAGAGAAAAGGAAAAAGCAATTGAAAAAATGTAAGAGAAATATTCCAAAATTGCAGTTTCTTAGTCCAGTTTATATTACCTAAAGTTGAGGTTCCTCAGTATTAAGTGGCAATTATTCAGTACTTCGTCATTGTAAAATTTGATATCTCGTACTCTATGCCAGTACAGAACAAGAAAAGTAAGCTGAGTGCTGCTGGAAATGGGAGGAAACTTAGCTTTTAACCCTGGGGTGTTATATAAGAACTGCATCACTCTGCTTGTCCAAGTTCTGCTGGCATCAGCTGAAATGCTGCAGGAGGAGCTACCTACCACCTTGACATCCCACGTGAATCCATAGCTAACAGCAACCACATCCAGAGTAAAACAGGTCTACTCTGCAAAAAAGAAAGAATCAAAGCAGCCAAAAGTGGAAGTAGGGCAAAAGCATTTGACAGTTCATATTTAACAAACTGCATGTAGTGACTTTTTTCCTTGAAATTTAACTGGTCTTTGATTCAGCACTTACAAATTTATTTTTTTCCACATTTTGACCTTCTAGAAAATGTCACTTACATTTGTAGATGACATTTTGTTTAAAATATTGTTAGCCTAGATTGTTTTCATTTTGATAATTATGCATGATAAGTATGGGAAGGTCTATCTTTTTGTTTGCTAGTGTGCCTATTAGAATCACAGAATAGTTTGAGTTGAAAGGAAATCTTTAAACATCACCTAGTCTCACCTCCCTGCCATGGGCAGGGACGCATTTTCCTAGACCAGGCTACTCAGAGTCCCATCCAATTTGGCCTTAAATATTTCCAGGGATATGATACCCACAACTTCTCTGGGGAACATGTTCCTGTGTTTGATCATCCTCATTGTTAAAAATATCTTACTCATATCTACTCTAAACCTACCCTTCTAAAATTTAAAATCACTGCCCCTTTTCCTGTCACTCCAGGCCCTTGTAAAAACTCTCTCTCCCTCTTTCTTGGTAAGCTTCCTTCTCCTGGAAGGCTGCAATAAGATCTTTATAAAGCCTTCTATTTTCCAGGCTGAACAACCCCAATTCTCTCAGCTTTTTTTTCACAGGAGAGGTTTTCCATCCCTCTGATCACCTTGGTGCCCCTCCTCTGGACTCACTCCAGCAGGTCCATGTCCTTCCTGTGCTGGCACCCAGAGCTGATGCAACTCTGCAGGTGGGGTCTCAGCAGAGCAGAGGGGCAGAATCCCCTCCCTCTCCTACTGCCCACACTGCTTTGGATGCAGCCCAGGACATGTTTGGCTCTCTGGGCTGGGAGTGCCCATGACTGGGTCATGTCCAGCCTCTCAGCCCCAGCACCCCCAAGTCCTTCTGGGCAGGGCTGCTCTCCATCTGTTCATCCCCCATTGATATGAGGGATTTCCCTGACCCAGGTTCAGCATCTTGCACTTTGTCTTGTTAAACCTCATGAGTTTCCCATGGGCCCGTTCCTTGAGCTTGTCCAGGTCCCTCTGGATGGCATCTTGTCCTCCAAGTGTGTTAACTCCATCACTAAGCTTTACAGGTGTCATCTGCCATCCCTGTGTCATTAATGAAGGCATTAACTAACACTGGTCCCAGTACAGACCCCTCAGGAAAGTACAGATCACTTATCATTGATGTCCATCAGAACACTGAGCCATTGATCACTCCCTTCTGGTTGTGACTGTCCAACTAATTTGTCACCTACCACACTGTCCATCTATCAAATCCTTCCCTCTCCAATTTAGACAGAAGGATTTTGTGGGGGAAAATTTCAAAGGCCTTACAGAAGTTCAGACAGATTAATAGATCCATATCTGTGAGAGATCCATAGCCCTTCCCCTGTCCCTGGACAGAGCCACTCCATCACAGAAGGCCACAGCGTTGTTCAGGCAGGACTTGCCCTGAGTGAAGCTGTGTTGGCTATCTCAAATCACCTCCCTGTCCTCAGTGTGCCTTAGCACAGCTTCTAGGAGGGTCTGTTCCATGGCACAGAGGTGAGTCAGTAGTTCCCAGGGTCCTCTTTACCTTTCTAAGAGATGGGTACAATATTTCCCTTTTTCCAGTCACCTGGGACTTCACCTGACTGCCATCACTTTTTAAATATCTTGCAGAGTGACTTGGCAAGTTGGTTCTCTCTGGCAAACATCTTACTGGGTGCCAAAAGTTTCTATGTATCCTTGTTCCTTAGGGGGTCATGAACCTGATCTTCTCTTACAGTGAAGGGGAATTTGCTCACAGTCCCTGTCTTGCAGTCTATCCACTTGACAGCATAGGGCTTCTCTATATTTAATACAGCTGTTAACTCCTAGAGAAATGTCATTATTAATTTATTTGCTGTTTAATGTGTCAGTGTACTTTTGAGAAAGCATCTGCATGAGTATAAGGATATGAGAAATTATCAGAGCAATAATTTTTCCAGTTTGTCACAAAGTCCTATTGTCTGGCATTTTCATGGTTAGGTTTTTTTCCTGCCATGCATTTCCCAACTTAAGGAAAATGAGAGGGCATGCAAAATTTTACACCAAGATTTCCATTCTACTGTGAATAAAACAGATTTGAACTTTGAAACAAATGCAGTACTGAGAGACGTGTATTTACATATTAAAGCAAGGGGTTATTAAAACTAATAAAGACTAGGTTTTTTAAATTGTGTTCTAACATATAGGAATATGGGTAATAATGGAACTGAAAAAATGTTATGGTGAAAACAAAAATATCTTTGATGTTAAAAGATGAACAAACAGTTTTATTTGATCATGACTAGGAACTCATGAAGTTTGTATACAGACCTGAGAAGATAAAAACTGCGTTAGTACTGATCAGTATTGTAATGCTAGTATACTGTGTTGATGGGACTGTGATAGAAATTAAGTCATTAGATTGAGTGGAACGTGTTTGACTAAAATCTTTAATTTCATGTGACAATACAGATTCTAATTAGTTGTGATACAGACCTGCCAAAGAGCTATGTTGATCTCTGATCTTGAATGTTTGGATTAGAGTAAATATTCAAATTATTTTGGGGCGTGTGTAATTTATACAGTTTCAAACTCCCCCCTTGGCCTCTGATCTCTAAAATATATATCAACATACTCCATACTGATTTTTTTTGGAAGGAGAGAAGCACAATTTGAACCATTGCCCAGACAAAAGGTGAAACAGTGAGTCTCTTCTAATCTTGCCAGTATTGTTACTGAGGAGCTGCACTACAAAATTTATCACAAATTCAATGCCTCCAAGGATAATACAAAATTTTACATGAATAAAAGACAGTCCAGAGACTATAGTATCAATTTTATTTAAATATTTGAGAGTCATTAATACACAGAAAGGCAGTTTACTAATGCTTTATCCATTTGTAGATTAAACAAAGGCTCATTAGCTCACATGAGACAGTTCAGTTTTATTTTTAGCTACAGTATGGCTGGTGCAATGTCTCTTCTTTTAGCATTTTCATTTTGCATTGCCTTCAGTCCTGACATGAAAGTTAACATTAATCTGCCAACTCATTCTGATTGGATTGCTTTGGAAGTCACTCCAAAGTCACAATGGCTAAATGGGATGAAGCTGTAAGACAGAAATGCATTGCAGTTAATACCTCTGCAGTACTGAAGCTAAGCCAAGGCCAGCCCTAATTCCTGAAAGAAAACAAATCCACAATAATCCATCCCTCAATTCTGAACAGAGTGGCATAATGCCAAAAAATATAAATATAAAACATGTATTTCTTACTAAAACACTGCATCTTATTCCACTACGGTTTCTCTTGGCCTTTTATTCATGTAGTTTGAGGTCAGCGAGCAGCATACATGCGAAGGTATTATCTGTGCTGACACATACAGCATTCCAGTGTTCTCCTGAAATAAGAGGACTTGGGGAGAGAATGCTGGCTGGAACAAATAATTTCAGTTTTTGTTGCAACAATTAGAAGGCAAAAATTAAGATAACTCCTAATTCCCTGCCCTCCGAATTCCTCTGAGAATAGTTTAAATCCATCTAATGTCCATCTGGCTAAAACTACAGCTGGTATTGATTTTTCATAGTCTGGGTCAAAATTTGTTTCTGCAAAAAACACGGATCATCCCATTCATGTCTAATTAGTTTCGGTTTGGAGATTTTTATTAGCATGCTGATTTTAGCCCAAGCCTAGACAGTGTTACTTAGAACTTAGTCTTCCCTAATGTGCTTTTATGATGATAACTTATTGTGACAAAAAGAACCAGTTTAGACATTTCTAACTTCATCCAAAAATGTGTCCTTATGTAGAAATAAGCCTTAAAAATATCTTACTAACATGAAATGTCCCAAAGAAACAGATAATCACATCGGGTTGAATTAGGTGGCTAGAAAGTATTTCTAGAAGTTAGGACTAATTTAGGACCCCTTAGGATGTCATTGCAATAGTCTTTTGGTAATGTAAGCCTCATAAATTATTAAAATATATTTTTAATCTTGTGTCAAATCAAAATATATAAAGAGTTTGTTTATTCCCTCCTGAGAGCTGAAAAACAAGAATAAAGTCGTGAAGTGCCTCACTCGTTTCAGGGTTGGCAGACCTTGCTGTGCATGAAATCCTGGTAACTACTGTAAGGCCTTGAAGCTGCACATCTCCTCAGAGTGTCAAGTGCTTCAAGAAATTAATTCTATCTTGCTTTACAGAGTACTGAAAAAAAAAATCTGTTTTCAAGCTTTAGATATTCACATATAGAAAAAAATATTTTTGCATATTATTCTTTACAAATCCAGTTTGAATCCCTTTCTTTCCCCTAGTCAACTTTGTATTATTTCTGCTGTCTTTGGTGAGACTGCCAGATTGTCTTCATTACAGGAAAAAAAAAAAATCTGTGTGCCTACAGAACTTAATACAAGAAGAATACTTACTTCAAACATCTCAAAAGGAGCCAAGACTTGGCATGACTTGACTTGGCATGACTTGTCAAATCTGGTGCAGAAAGCTGAACAAAGTTGACCTTTCCCCTCCCACCATGATTTAACACCTTGGTTAAAACTTGAGTTTGGTGCCATTTTCAGTACGTGACTGGGTGGCTGCAGAGTGGCACAAAACAGAAAGTAGCCATAAACCAGTCCTTCAGTTCTATGTGATAGCCTGGCCAAACTTGATGAGAAAAGAAATATAACTTCATGTAGAACCTATAATTGAAACTGGTGTGGTCAACACATCAGTACTGTGCTGATGTAGGCACTCACCTATATATCTGAATGTAAGATAACATTCAGGCCTAACATCTAATTTGAAAGGTTGAAAACCCTACTTTCCTCCAGCAAGTGTTGCAAACAATTGATTCACAAGTGAACTATAAATAATGTTCACAACACAGAGCACATGCAACATACTGCTGTAGTGTTACTGAATATTCAGAACCTGCTGCCTCTGGTAGCTGTATACATCATGCTCCTGACAGGTTTAGGCTCTAGTAGCCAAGAGCCTAAGATCTGGCATGTGTTCTGGAGCTAGAGAATTTGCAGATTAGGGAATACCAGCCACAGGGTCAGGTATGATGTGGAAACTTGAAAATATGAAGTGTCTGTACTGACGTACTAAATACTACTGCAAAATAATAATATATATGCTGGGAGGAGATGAGGGGAATGACTGACAAATGTTGCCACATATAAAGCAATTTAGGCAGCTAGAGGCCCAGCCTCCATCATGTGCAGGACTAATGTTGTAGAGAGATTTTTGAAAGAAATACTGCAGGCATGGAAAATGGTATGAAATTGGGTTTAGCAAGGATAAATTTTAGCAGATAAAGCTGCTAAAACATTCATCGGCATCAAAGCAAGTGTGGTAGAAAATGGGAGCACCCCGGAAGAGCAGCTGCATATTTCAGCCATGCTGATTTGTCTCCCTTGAAGTTAGTGAACCGGGCCTTGTGCTGTTTCCATGTACCATTCCACATATTTCAAGCCAGTAAGTCTCCAGCACCACCATCACACCAGTACAGGCTTGCAAGTTCCCTATTTTGCAGGAACAGAATAAGAAGGAAATGGAGCACATGGTTAAGAAAGCTACCCCAGACTGGTGTACACAGGGTCAGCTCAATACTGCATTATCCTCCATTCCAGGAAGATTTATTGCCTTGGAGGCAGAAGCATATGAGATCATGGAGCAAAGAGTTGAGTAGGGATGTGGCTCTCTCTTTACTATGCTGCATCTCACACAGGAAATTCCACCAGAACCTGGAGTGCTGTGGTGCACACACACCTTGATGGCCTCTACGTGAAGTTCATCTCGTATTCACTCACATCTAGTAGCTCTTGATCAGTGTGATGAGAATGTGTCTGCTTTTATAGATGTTGGAAAATAATCACTACTTTTGCACTGTGTTTCTTGTCAGCAAGCTTGGCACTATCACAGGCTGATCTGACCTGTCCTGAAGTCTGTGCAACTGCAACACCTGCACAATCTCGGTGACCAAGTTAATGCCCAGATCTGTGTATATCAAAGAGCTGACTAGTGTTAAAATTTCAGTACCCAAATCAAGCTAAAGACTAAATATATGGGGTTTGAGCATTTGTTCTGAGGAATTCAACAAACAAAATCCTTTTCTGATTATTCAATTTTTTTAATATTTGCCCAGGCAAAGCTATCTTGAAGATGACTCAGATATTGCTGTCAAAGCCCAAGGTTATAGTAATTTTCATAACTTATAAATTATGCCTTTGTTATATGGGAATGAAAAATTGCATATAGCAACACTGTAATCTTGAGTTACAATTGGTAAAAAAATTCAGATCTTGCAGTCCATAGCAAATTTTCAAAATGGTTTTACTTCCTTGTGATGCTGAAAAATCCCTCCATAAGTTCTGTGGGAAAATTTCTGTTTAATCAGCTGAAGCTGATTAAACAGAAATGCCACCAAATGTGTAAAAGCTTTAATTGCATTATTTTGATCTGAATCCTAAAAATGTGTAAGTGCATTCTTTTACTACCCTGACATAGCAAATTGAAATTTGAGGTCTGTATTCCAGACTGTTTTTGACTTCTGTAGTAACGACAAGAAGTTTAAATAAATATAAAGTCCTGACTTGAACCTTTGCCCTCTGCCTTACCCCATTCTACTCATTATTCTGTTTCAATCTGCTGTTAGGGGATTCTCCCATCAGCTTTCAAATATCTAAGCATTACATATAAAACTGTGTGTGCTCAAATAAAATTAATCTCCAATGTGCCACTTTATTTTTAGCTTACCAGTTGCTAACAGAGAAAAATGTTCTTGAAGTCAGTGAAAAGCTTCAACTATTCTCCCCTGAGATTTGTCTGTTGTGGGGTTAACATTTGCAGAAGAAGATTTAAAATCTCTGCTAATTCTGGCTGGCAAAGGATTACAATATGGTCTTTTCACAGAAATACTGTAGATTGTTTATGTTCTTTTGGCTTTTCTAGGGCATGGTTGAGGACTCCTAAACCTGTTGTTTCTTACAGGATATTGAATTTTGTTAAATTATGGCTTCACTGAGGGCTTTTGAGATATTTTTAGCATAAGTGGAAGAAAAAGAGGTTATTGAAAGGGCAACTAGCAGATGATTTGGCAGCATTACATGCAAAGCATAAACACTGTCTTCCACTGTCGCTTCTTGCTGTTCGTGTTGCTCTAACCAAAATATGACTGATATTTACATTGATCTATTTAATGCCACAGAAAGGGAAGGGGAAAGGATCAAACAGCTGTGATTTTAATTATAAAATAAAGGTGTTTGTTATGGTTATTCATCAAATTATTTCTGCACCTGAAATGACTCCACATTTATGTGGTTTGTCTGATATACCCCCATATTGCAATTATTGCAATGACATAGAATCAATTAAAACATGCTACAAAACAATAGAAGAAAAAGGCTTCTGTCTAGAACATTGATAAGTGGTGCTAGTTATAGGAAAAAGTTAGGGATGTTCCCTAAGGACTGTCAGATACTTTGTAAAAGAACCTGAAGAATACCACTTCATTTTCCTTTAATTATTTTCTTACAGACAAACACACGAAGAAAAAGCTACAGGTATGTATTGTAAGGTATAGAAACCTTGACATTTTGAGGTATTCATGTGGATTGTCTGATTGTCACTTAAAAAAATCTAATTTGTATTGAGATTTGGTTTGCTAAACAGGAGGAATATATTCTATAAGCACCTGAAATATGTACAGTAATTCAAATTCCTCCAGGTGATTTGGAAAAAGAATACTTGGACTCCTCATTGCCCTGAGCCTTCAGTGATATTATCTGTGTATAAGACACTACTAAATTACAATAGAGTCCTCCAGTGGTTTAGAAAACTTTGTAAGAGCTTGGCAAGAGGCAACCTCCCTGATGGTGATCTCCGTAGCACCTCACATGGCTGTGGTTCAGATAAGTGGCTGAAGAGCAATGACTGCACAGGGTACTTCAAAACTGCAGGGACATAGAGAAGAGCTTAAAGAAGCTTGAGACTAACTGGGAAATCAGTGAAAATGAAAATATTCCAATAGTATCTGACAGATTTTTTTTTTGTAGGATGTAGGATTAGCTATGGTAAAAAAATTACATAAAACCCTTCAAAGTTTTATCTGTAAGTTCAATGATATAAGTTAATTTAAATGCTAGGATCTGGAATGGGTGGTTTTTACCATGTAAACTGATAGATGCAAAAAATTGAATTAGAAAGTTATTATATACATGAAAGAGTTGTATTTTGGTACAAAATGGTATTAGATGTTAAGAGGTATTTTGCCTAGAAAAAAATGCTGTAAAATCAGGGAATTATTTAGTTTGAAAAAGACCTTTAACATCATCCAGTCTAACCATTAACCTAACACTGCCAAGTTCACCACTAAACCATGTCCGTAAGCGCCACATCTCCGTGTCTTTTAAACACCTCCAGGGACAGTAACTGCCACTTCCTTGGGCAGCCTGTTTCAATGCCTCATAACCCTGTTGGTGAAAATGTTTTACCTAACATGCAATCTACACCTGCCCAGCATAACTTGAGGCCATTTCGTCTTGTCCTGTCACTTGCTACCTGGGAGCAGAGAGCAACCCCCAGCTGGCCACAACCTCCTTTCAGGGAGTTGAAGAGTGTGATAAGGTCTCCTGGAGAGTCCTTTACTCCAGGATAAACAATCCCAGTTCACTCAGTCACTTCTCATAGGACTTATTCTATAGACACCTCACTGGCTTTGTTGCTCTACTGATTTCCTCTTGCTGTATTGAAATGTAATTTCATTTCCTATCACTAATACTCTCCAAAGTTTTTAATATAGAATAATGGACCTCAAGAAAGTTTTCTCAATATTAATTACTATAATGAGAGAAAAATGTCATTGCAGTAGTATTTTCAGAATTGAAAACTATACTTTCAGTGCTACAGAAATGTATGCTGCATAATCAGGTGCTCCCAGTGCTAGAAAAGTTTAAAGGTAATAAATGGAGCTGTAACAAAACATTAAGAAGAAGCTGAGAAAACTGAAATTTATTAAAGCTACTTCAAGTGTTGATTTTGTTGTTGCTGAGAGCCATTCCAAAAAGGCTTATTAGATATTTGTTAATAACACGTCACTTCCCTTGGTATCCAGAATTTTCTTTGTGCAGAGTTTTTATCATCCAACTCTCCACACAGAAGTGGAGTAAAATACTGCACATTTCCTAAAGAACCCAGTGACAAAGTCTTTCTGAAAAACATAAAAATAAAAAACCAAACTTACCTGCATACCTTAATGATACACAAAACAAGAATATCCCACAACTCAAGGATTAGAGTGTGAATTGCTGCACCATGGTCAGAACAACGCCAAGGACAAACAGAGGCTGGGCAGAGAATGGATTGAGAGCAGCCCTTCCCAGAAGGACTTACTTGGGGGTGCTATGGCTGAGAGACTGGACATGACCCAGCCATGGGCACTCCCAGCCCAGAGAGCCAAACGTGTCCTGGGCTGCATGCAGCTCTGGGGGTCCCAGCATAAGAATGATGTAGACCTGCTGGAGTCAGTCCAGAGAAGGGCCAAAAATATGGTGAGAGGACTGAGCACCTCTCCAAAATGGACATACTGAGAAAGTTGGGGTTGTTCAGCCTGGAGAAGGCTCTGGGAAGAGCTCATTGTGGCTTTCCACCACATAAAGGGGGCTACAAGAAAGCTAGAGACAGATTTTTCAGGAGGACATGTAGTGATTGGACAAGCAGGGATGGATTTAAACTAAAAGAGTGGAGATTTAGTATAGATATAAGGAAGAAATAGGTTTACTCTGTGGTAGCTGAGGCACTGGCAAAGGTAGCCCAGAAAAGCTGTGGATGACCCATCCCTGGATCATCCCTCCAAGGCCAGATTGGATTGAGGTCTGAGCAACCTGGTCTAGTGGAATTTGTCCCTGTCCATGGCAGGGGGCTTGGATCTAGATATTATTTAAGGTCCCTTCCAACCAAAACCATTCTATGATTCCTGGTTTCTTGGCTTCAGGAAACTTTTTTATTATAGACAGGAAGCACAGGAGACATTAACACTTATTTTCTTCCTCTTTGTTTCTTGTTATATCCTACCTGGATTAATTTCTGGCACCTTAAAATCTCATATAAATCTTCTTGCTGCAGCAACAGAAGATGCCAACTAGCTTTGCTGGAAATGGCATCCTAGCATCAAGTGCAGCTGTCTGACCATGTCAAGGGCCAGGATTAGCAGAAGTGAATAATGATTCTGTTACCCAAATGAAACCTCTCCATGTGTCAGAGAGCAGGTAGAGCCATATCTTCAAAATCAGTATCTAGATAAGTCGGAAGGAGCATATTTCACATCTTTGGAATATCTTATCAATTAGGACAAGGGCTGCTGTTAGGCAATGATAAAGCCAGTGAGTGTTGTCTTATGGTCTTCTGCCTTTGCCATACAGACTTTATCCTGTGAGGAACGCTTGCAAAAATCCCTGATCAGGTATTATATTTCTTGTGCCACAAAACTAATTGGAAATACTTTGTGAGGTTTCATAGCTTACAAGATACTCCATACTTTCATCTTTATGAATTCAGTTTTTGGAAAGAAGCATGATTCTTTCACTTATTTTGAGTGAAAAGGTTTGAAAATGTATCTCTCTCCTTCTGTGTCAAAGTTATACTATAGGAAAACACTGGACAGCTGAACTAAATTAATGGTTGACAAAAATCAGCTCAGAACTGGTCAGTCATAACTGTATCATTACCCCTCTAAAAAAACCCTTGAAAAGTCAATTACTCTGTAATTCCATAAAAAATCTGACTATTTTTTTTTAATGGAATGTCATTGCATTGTGTCGTGAATGCCAAATGTGGCAACTTCAGCACAAGCAAACCTGGAATCACTTGTCAATCATTTCTTCCAAACCAATGTAGAGAGATTGTCTAAGAGACAACACATGCCAAATGATCCTTCTGTGTAATGTGGAAGAAAAAAAACCCACTCTGTGCTCCTAAACATTATGATTCAGATTTTTATTATGCAGGAAAAAGTGGTTTTGTAGAAATAAAACCATCACCACCACCAAAACCCAAATAATTGAATGTGCTCTAATGTCAATTTTTTCTATGTAAATTCAGTATGCCAGATATGGAAGAAAATACTCATTTGAAAGGAGCAGGCTATTTCATACCGAGCCTACACTTTCAACTCACAGAAGAAAATTTTCTTTCAGAAGGGAGGATTTTATATCTTAAAGAATTAGAAATGGATTCAGGAATGAGATCATGCAGTGGAACACTCAGTTTTCTTACAGAGCTGATGTGAAAGAGGTAGGAAATGTGAAAGACAGAATAGCATATGAGTACTTTTCACAACCCGTTGTGGGAAAAGTCTCTACTGCTCACAGTCTTTAGCCTTTTTGCAAGACCATATGTTTTTAAACAGATTGTTTTTAAATAATCTCATGTTTTTAAAGGGGAAATAACAATCTAAGATAGCAAGTCAGCAACTCACAAGTATTTCTGGTAAGCAAGAAGTCATATGTAATGATATGCCTAATCTTTCAAGTCATAATGTAGTAGGGCATTGATATGTTTTCTGAAATTAATCTAATAAAGAACTTTCTATTATTAACACAGATTCTAGAAGTATGTGCATGAAAATATTATATAATTAGAGACATATTCTGAACCAGATTATTTGGATAACTGAGCATAAGTTCAGTTTTACAAAAACAGTTTTGGAAAGCTGAAAAGAATACAAGAGAACTAAATACAGAAAGGAAAGACACCTGTGTCAGTATTTTTAATGCTGGCCTCCTTCTCAGTGTAGAATGGTGATTTTCTTTTCAAATGATTACTAATGAGATGGAGATTGCATGCTTCTATTTTTAAATCAAAAGGTGTAATTGTGTCCTTAAGGAATGCCACTGGGTAGTGCATAGTAAGAGATCCTCTGTGTGAAAGGACTGTTTTAGTTTCACTAATCTTTTGGGCATCAATATTTCTTTATTAATAAATACACAGTCAAAGTTCTAAGATTGCATTAGATTAGAGCAGGGTTTAGGAAGAGGGTTTAATCTCCTCTTTTCACTCCAAAACATATTTTTTTGTTTCCTCCAGACCCAAGG
This sequence comes from Petroica traversi, assembly GCA_025920805.1. Lineage (NCBI taxonomy): Eukaryota > Metazoa > Chordata > Aves > Passeriformes > Petroicidae > Petroica > Petroica traversi. The sequence goes on from JAHLSL010000007.1 coordinate 26,134,104, forward strand.
ACTGAAAATCTAACCATTCTCATTCTCATGTGGGTGAGTACTGGATTTACTGTCCACTGACTTGCCTTGACCGTTTATTTCCTTGCACTAAACTGTCTGTACACCTCCTTACTCAATGAGATTGGAAGAAAGAAACACTGGGAATCTGCTGCTTGAAGTCACTTGGTGTCAAATCTCGTGAGGAAGTTGCTAAAATAACCTGTCTTATAGAGAAAAATGGAGCAGAATCTGTCTCAGAAGTGTGGAGGAGAAGTTTAAAACTCAAGATGTGCTTGTGCCACCCCCAAGAGCAAATATCAGCCCCTAAAGTGTGTGGGAGGCCTCAGGAAATCGTCACTGGATACTTAAGGAATTTACTGACCTTCAGATTGAAGAGAATACCGAGGAAGGGCAAGATGTAGAAGGTGGGCCAGCAGCACTGAACTCTTTATTATGTTGTAACAGCTGTTCCTATCAGAGCAAAAACGTTTCCGTTTCTCTGATTCTCACTCTGAGCCTGAATATAACCCTATGGCCTGCCCAAGGTAAATGGGGCATAGATCAGACAGACCATCACAACACTTTTAGCAGAGGGCAGTTGTATGGATTGCATTGCTTGAAATATCCACAAAAATAATTTATCTCTTAATGACTATAATGATCTATTTGTTTGACTAATTATTTTTGTGAAGAAAATCTTCTCTTTTCCTATGCCATAAAATTACCATGAAAATGTCCTCAAGTTGGTGCACTACACTATATATATTGAGAAAAAATTCTCCACCAGTATAAAGAAAGGCTTTAAACATGTCACTCCTGATTAATATCACAGCATTAGAAACGAGAGACAAAAGAGAGGAGGGCAAAATTGTTGTTTCTTTATTTAGAAACAAAGTACATGGGGGAAAAAATGTCTCACTTGTTACAAGGCACTTGGTAATGTCACATTCCACAAACATTTTGGTGCAAGGAATATAACAGTCTGAATCTGTTAATTTTTATAGCACTTAACTGGAGCAGAAGGAAAATACAGTATTTCCCTTTACTGCTAAATATAGGAATTCTATGGAGCCTGTAGGTAAAATCTTGTTATCTAAAGAATCACTCATTACTCAGTCAAATCCACACAGGAAGACAAGTCTATCACACACTTTTGAGATGCCTGATAGAGGCTGCTTAGAAAAGTCTGACCTGAGCTCATTCTTTAGAAAAATTACTTCCTTCAGTGTGTTCCCAGGCAAACCATGATCTGCATGTCAGCTATAGGGCAGATGTCCTTGTAACAGGATGGTACCTGTAAGATTATGGTGCCTCCCACAGACTCCTTTCCTTTAAAAAGAAACTTGAGTGGTCAAGAAAGAAAACTGCTGCAGTGTAGACCCAAGTTTTCCATGGTCTATGTGGCTGCAAACTGAAGCTGCAGAAGGAGGTAGTCAGCCTGCCATGTAAGTGCAGCCGAACAAAGGTAATGGAACCTCAGTGCACCGAATTATTGTGTACATAATGGCGTGCAATCTTACATGACATGAGTACTCAGAGGAAAGGTGTTTTATTGATATGGATCATAAACACCTTCTGGCAATATCATCATGTTGACAAGATATTCAATTCTCTATTCACGTTATAATCCTTCATACGCATTTTTTTAATCAAAAGGCTACTAGTTTTTATGTAACTTTCTTGCCACACTTTTTCACCTTGCCAGACTTATAACAGCATTGTTTTTGACAGAAATTTTGAAAATTGTAATAATTTGTCATCCACGTATGCAGCAGACATGAGAACAGAATCGACACCTTCAGATACTGGTAGGTAAATTATCAGTGCTTTAAATAAGTTATTTATTCTGCCAGTTCATAAAGGGGTTTGATAGAAACTGCTGATACCAGGAAGCATGATGTTATTCAGTGCATACATATAAACAAAATATGCAAGACAGAGAGTTCTGCCTGGTTGAAATCTATTTCACTGTTTTGAAACAAAAGTATGAAGTGATAAATAGTCTATAGAGTATGATCTACTTCACTGTTTGCAGTTCATGGGTCATAACTACTTCTTAATAACCATGAAAGCTGACGGACATTTGGAACATAACACTGTGCTTTTCACACGATTCCATCATGCTTTCTCTGATTTGTGCAGATTTTGCAATTAGCAAAGGTTCAGTCATAGATTTGAAAGCATACAGTGCTATTTCTGCCTCCAGCATCTTCAAGACCACTAGAACACCATGTGACTGCAGTTATTGACTACGGGACAACATCACTTGTAGGTTATTTGAAGTGTTTCAGTGAATTTTCTGTTCTTGTGTATGTTCTAAAATAGTACCGTACCAAGTCTGCTGAACTTTAGGGTTATGTGCTATAAAAAGGACAGTACAAACATTTTTGTTTGTAAGTGGAAAGTGGACAGTTCAAAGTCATGTATCAAAGAGAAGGAATCTCTGGCTTTTGGAGCACATTTCTTAGGTGGAGGTTAACTATTGCTGACCCTGGGGGTGTCCGGCTGGGGAGGGCTGTGACCTTCCGAGAGCGTCTCCCCAGCCTGGGGCAGCAGGACAATGCAGGAGCTCACACTCACACTCACAGTGCCCAGCACACACGGGCATGGGGGAGAAGCAATCACAGCAGCACAAGGAGCACGCAGGGGGCTCTGTGTAGGTTCCAAGGGTCCAGTTTATTCCACAGCCTAGAGGATCCAGGGACAAAGACCCCAAAAAGGGGAACCCTGTCCTTAAGTACCAACGGGGGGCAGGGTTTACAACAACCAATAGGGAGAGGGCTGGGGCGGTACAAGGCTGATGGATGGGTTGGGGAACCAATGAAGAGGGGCAGGAGGAGGGACCAAGGAGAAGGGGCCAATGGGGCCTCAAACTGGGGAGAACATTCCAGAGAAATTCCGTATAAGGACAAAAGGGACGGGAAGGCCAACAGGCCAGCTGGGAGAATGGAATTAAAATAAATGTATATAAGGCCTCGGGGTGTCTTGGTGGAGATCTTTGGATCACCCAAGCTGGGAGGATAACACAGCCCTAGGGGCTGAGTTACCAGTAGGCCCTTTCAGAATCCTGGTCAGCCAGACCCACTGGCCTTCTCAGCTAACAATTGTCTAAAGACTGGCATAGTGAGATGGACTGTGCTGAGCATAGCTAAACAATGAATCACAGTGCTGTGGCAGGGAGATTGAGTGCCTTAATTTATAATGATAAACAGAATCACAACGCAGAATACTATAAAAAGTTGAAGACCAGTCTGTGGTTAGTGAATTCAAAGAAGGATGCAATGATTTCTAAGTTGTCATGTTAGTCCAGAGGATTGGGGCAGTTTGATGCATTCAGTAGATACTCAAAAACAAATTATTTTTTACCCTGGGCCTGACTGCATAAAGACCTACACAAATGTTTAATATTACATAGATGCTGTAGACATTTTTTTAAAATTTTGACAAATACATGTCTGCTTCCCCCTTCTACATCAGAAACTGGGCGTAAATATTGACGGACAAGCCATCTGACAATAGATTATAGACTGAGGATTTAATGTCATAAGTGAATAAGTTTCCCAGTCCTCAGAAGAACTACAGAAGTTAAAAATTTCTCATTCTAATGCCTCCAAGGATTGAAATGTCCAGGCTCAGTTTTCCCCAGCTGCATACACTCTTATGTGAGTGATGATGGGCTCAACCATCCATGCAATGCAGAGAGAGACAGTGCTCACATTACTCCACCACAAATGTGTTGTATCCTCATGCCTCGTGGAAGAGGGAAATTTGGTAACCAAAGCTCTTCATAGCGAAAAGCTGACTGCTTGGCAAACTACTGGTTATGCTCTTTAATTTCCTCAGTGGTGCTGAAATACTAATGGGAATACTGATTCCTACTACAGGCATTTTAGAAATGGCTTTGATACCGGGAAAAAAGGTGCCCAGCCCTTCCCAATATTTGGAGTGCTGTGTTGGTTCAATATTTCTTCTGTACCGGAGAGGCCCAAATGCACATTTACTGAGTGTTAAAGGTGGAGTAAAGGCATTTCTGCTTTGTGGATTAAGGTCAGTTAATTTGCTGATTTGGTGAGGGAGAAGAATGATAATATGCTGAAAGCACAGCTGTAAGAGTGAGAAGAATGGATTCTATTTTCTCTCTTCATGTTAGTTTAAATTTCTCCCTTCCGTTTCTATAAAGAAAGTGGTAGTTTTGGTTTACATGTGTTGAAAGACTTGGTGCATTTTTTTTTTTAAAGAGAGTATTTTGATACTTGTATAAACAGGGCCTAAAAATATTTTGGCATGCTATTTTCATTTTTAATTTGTACTGTTCAGCCAATTTCCATTTATTCAGAGATTTTGCAAACATTTTCTCTCTATTTTTAAGGGAACCATGAGAAATCTAAATAAACCCAAATAAATTTAGAAAAATCTAAAATTTATCTCTGCCTTAACATTTCCTGGTAAAGTCATGCAAAACAACATGACTCTTGGGATAGCTACAAAGTGGGGTTCATAATTGTACCCTGCTTCGTGTTTTTTGCATACAAAAGTTACACACAGGCTAAGAGCATTGAATTATATAAAAATATTGAGACATGTAAATATCTGGACTCCAGTCAACTAAGAGAAAAAGGAGCTTGGAGTGATCCATTCATTTCACTTAAAAGATTAGTTGCTTGAGACTTGCAGAAATAATTGTCCACCCCTTTCTCTTCCCCAGAGATGGACAACTAGCTTAGAAATTGCACTTAATTTTCAGCATATGAAATGTGTTAAAATGGAAAAGAAAGTAGAATTAATGTTCAGTTTTTCTTATAAAAACCACAAAGATCAAAGTGATCAATGTTTGAGAGGTTTCTACCCTCTTTGATGTAAATATTTTATTTTTCTGCTTCACATACTATTTCTGTCAGTTTGTTCTAGGTTTCTTCAGATTGGCTGTTAGTTCTTGGCTGCATGCTAATACAGCTTGAAATTAGGTCCCATATGGTTCTGGACACCACCCAATACTAAAGTCAGAAGGAACGGTTATTTCTATTGGGGGAATTTTCTATCCCGTACTCAGAAATCTGAAAGCACTCGGATTCAAAGTTCCTTTTTGTCTGGACTCTACTTCATCACGAGTCTAAATGTAAAATACATGACAAGAGGAAGACAGTGCAGAGTTAGGAATGAGTGAGTAGGCAGAATTCCACTCTGCAAGGCCAGGAATAGATTTGCTGCTCTTAGCAGATCTGCCACTAAACACAGCGCCCAATGCTGTAAATATCACAGCATGGCACTCTCTGCATCTTACAAAAGATCACACCAGGGCAGTACTGATGTGGTCTCTCTACTGTATGCAGCTCCAGCAAGAAGAGGCGGGAGAGTTGCCATCATGCCCATATATTTTATGCTGTGGAAAGAGTGCAAGATATTTTTATAGCTGTCTGGTTTCCCTGTTTTCCTTTAGGCATCTTTCCTCAGGCAGCCTTCCAAATGCAAGGCCATCATATGAGAAAAATAAACAAATAAAATAACTGGATTAGCACTGCTCATACAAAATGTAGGAATTTTAAAGGAACGGGTTAGAAATATGGGGTTTGCATCGCTTGCAGTTTGAAAGGTCAGAGAGCAGCTAAAACCTGGCAGTTAATCTCCGGTGCTCACTGACAATGTCCTAAACCTACCTTTTAATGATTTATTCTTGAAAGGCATATAAAACAGTCAGTAATTACAAAAAGTTGGGGAACTGCTTATTTTCACTTTTTCTTCAGTGATGATTCATTCAGGATCAAGCTTTTATAATCCATGTGTTTTGCAGGTACATGGAGTGAAAAAGGTTTGCAAAGCTCTTCAAAATAGATTAGATAGGATTGAAATGAGAGACATCCTTGACCATGGTGAAAGCCCATTATCATTGGCCAAACTGTTTTTAATGGAATTGGATCCAAGTAAGAATTTTAGAGGCCAAAACTAGCATTTCTTCAAGATTTACTGGGAAGTATGCATTGTTGCTATTGTTCTTGCTTCACTACTGCCCGTGACTCATCTTCTAGAGCATTACAACTGCTGGAACTCCAGAGAAAAATGTTTCCAACCCATTTTGTGCATGAGTGGGAGAACTGAGAGAATCCATAATGCTGCACTCTTCTGGGAATACAAGTATTGCCAGCACTAGGATTAGGATAGATGGGAATTATTAAGGCCAGCTGATTTAATGTAAGATTTCCACTCTCATCACATCTCTGAACAGACACATGTCCTTTTTGCAGGGCTCAAAAGGTTCATGCAAGGGACAGTATCACAACCCCATTTATCCTGAAACTACTGCTGTGACTAAAGACAGGATTTTCACTGATATAAGGCACCACTAAAGTTGTTTAGGTTTTTTTTTTCCTGGAGCAACAGAAAGAGCCAGTTAGGTAAATGAAGATATTTGTAAAGACAATTGGAATATAGAAGAAATCTCCTACATGAAAAGAGATGAGAAATGGACAGAAAATGAGTGAGTTAAGCTCGAATGGGAAGTAGAATAATAATAATATTAGAAAAGAGTATGATTGAGGTATACACAACTAGGGATGGAGATGTGTCTTAGGTAGGCAAGAGTGAGGTGAATGCCAGCATTTAGACACTATTCCAAAAGGGAGAGAAAAATCCGAAAATTCTTTCTGAAAGGTATGAAGAGAAATTGTAGAGAAAGAATGAGATGAGAAATTGGGTAGAAAAATTCAGGAAAGCTAAATAATTCTAGGAAACCTTTACTACTGTTCAAGGAATCCGAGTTGAAGTTATTAATACTATGGTGTGAATCCTACTTTGCATCTTATTTTGTTTTTCATGTCTCGTCATGTAGAATCTTTCTGGTACTCATCATTCTACATGATGAGACATGAAAAACAAAATAAGATGCAAATTAGGATTCACACCATAGTATTAATAACTTCAATACTTCATTGTGGTATTGGGAAGGCAAGAACACACATTTTGCTGCTGATCCCAAACCCTCCAGTTAGTCTGAATTTTGTCAGTTTTTGTATTTATGCACTGTCTTTGTGCACTGCAGTACAGCCTCACCAGAGAGCTCATGATAATATGTAGAAAATCTTTTCACACAACTCTGCATCATATGTGCCCTGAAAAATCAAGACTTGACTGTTTCTGTGTACACATATCTAACTAGGACTTTCTCACTGAGGAAAGAAAAAAATGGCTGTGAGAACTCATTATTTGAGACCTGATGGACTTTGGCAGCTCTACAAGAATGACAGACTTGTTTCTTGAAGAGCAGAAGGTCATGAACAAACAGAAGATGGATGTAAAAGAAGTATAGAATATATAAGACTATAATATCACATATTTAATTGCACATATCAGAGGAATTACACAAATTGATTGACCAGGAGAGACAGGAAGAAACATAGACTTTCTGCAGAAGTATTCATCAAGTGGGAAACAGAGCAAATGGTGTTGCTGAATGCGGGGTGAGAGAACACACAGCTGAGGGAGATAACAGGAGGAATAATGTATGTTGGTAGATTAAAGAGTACAGAACTGATTAATTAAGTGGAACTTGCAATATTGCACAATGGCATTACTGCAGGCAAAATGCAGTAATGGTGTGATCAGCCAGTTGGGTTTTTCTCAGATTTTTAACTTAAAATGTGCTATAATATTCTTGTATCAGGGAAGACAGTACAGATCACAATTTCACATCCTCAGTAAAGTAGTAAAAGGTCCAGTGCCAAGTGCTGTGGGTTAATCCTGACCAGCAGCTCAGCCACACAGAGTCTCTTGCTCACTCACTCCAGTGGGATAGAGGGGAAAATTGGAAAAGTGAGAACACCTAGGGCTTGAGATAGGGGCAGTTTAATAAGGAAAGGGAAACAAAACCTGTTTATACAAGCAAAGTAAGGAATTAATTCAATAGCATGCAGCTATTCAGCCATTTCCAAGAAAGAAGGGCTCCATTATGCATAGGAGTTACTTGTGAAGACAAATGCTCTAACTCCAAATATCTCTCCCACCCTTCCTCATTCTTTCCCTAGCTTTTTATTACTGAGCATGACATCATGTGGCATGGAATACTCCTCTGGTCAACTAGCGACAGCTATCATAGCTGTGTCCTCCCTTTCTTGTGTACCCTCAGTCTAACTGCTGTTAGGATGAGGGTAAGAAATCCCAGAAACACAGAAAGGGTCATGTTGGAAGCGACCACAATGGGTCATCTGTTCCAACCTCCCTGCTCAAGCAGAGTCATCCCAGAGTACATGGCACAACATTGATCCAGACAGTTATTGAATATCTCCAAGGTGGAGAATCCACAACCTCTCTGGCCAATCTATTGCAGTGCTCTGTCACTCTCACAGCAAAGTTCTTCCTCACAGTAAAGAGGAGCTTCCTGTGCATCAGTTTCTGCCCATGGCCTCTTGTCCGATTGTTTGGCTGCTCCGAGAAGAGCTTTATGCTGTGTAAGCACTGCTCAGCAGTTCAGTAACTAAAACAGTGCTGTGTTATCCATTCTGTTTAGTTCACAAATGTGAAAAACAGCAACCTACCAGCTGATATGAAGAAAATGATCCTTCAGCTCTGTGAAAAGAAATAGTGTCTCTTCATGTAATCTTTTTGCTACAAAATGTCAGAACTTATTGACAATTAACTTGGCAAACAAAGGCTAAGGAGAGGAAACAGACATCTGCATGTGCAAGAGAGGACTTGCAACATCTGCCCCTTACTTTTTGAGCATGCTTTTTTTGATGATCTGTGGGGAGCTCTCTGTCACACAAACGGAACTTTCTTTTCAGTATGGGTCTGGAACTGCCACCATCAATATTGCCAGCTCACGGGACAGTGATTGTCACGCAATGGGGGAAATGGCTGAAGCAAAACCAACCCCTTAGCACTTCTCCCCTCTGCACTTGCCTTCAGGGATGCCTTGGATGAGTGCTCAAAGATTATATAACCTGGCAGCAGCTCTTTAGGCTGGTTTGTGAGCCTACAATATCTGCTATAACTTGCTCTGAGTAAAAAGGGTGTGCTTGTTCAGAGTTATTTAAATATTTCTGTCATGGATGTAGCTTCTCTCAGAAGCCAGGCATCATCAAAAGTTCACTTTTTTTTCCTAATTAAAACAGTTTGCAATAATTAAATGGCATGTGCCTGTGCTTCTACTTCGAAAAGGCTAAATAGTTGGCAAGCATCCTAAAGGAGGATTAGACTGCAGACCAGCTCAGACAATGCTTCCAGGCATCGAGGATGTACTGCAGAATCAGTTTAATAAAGTCTGATTAGATTACTTTCTCTGGTCAATTTGAAGCACTGTGGCCACAGGATAAATCATCTTTTTATCTCACCACATTGCTCTTTTTCTTTGCTGAATCATATTTTTAAAGCACTAAACATATTTTTTTAATATCTATTTATTTAAAGATGCAAAGAAGCATAACCCCATGAATTCCCTGTTATCACAATGCAGTTTGATATTATATCAGCTGCAAGGATCAACTTTACTCACAAAGTCTGTACTCAGGTTTCCCTTCTTAATATATCTCTTTTTCCTCTACATAAATAACTTTGTTAGTATTACAAGAAAACAGTCCTGAATCTCTTACCTTAATTTGTCAAGATAATAGCCATAAAGTCAGATGGTTCTGATGAATTACTATTATAAGCATTTGAGTTAACATGTGCATGGATCTGAATAGCTTTAAGCTTGATTTATTGCATGTTGTGTGGAACACATAAAGAGTTATTCAGAATGGCTAAGTCTAGAACTCCTTTGTTTTCCTTTTCAATGCCACAGCATCGGAGATTGCATTTTGCCAGTTTTCTACCTAACACCATGGCTAGTAGAAGCTGTATTTAAGGATTTAACTCAACACAAAGCATGCCTTACTGTGACTTCTTCTTATGATTCTGTTATGCCAACAGACTTCAGCAGCTGGTTCAGCTCCTTGAAAATGCATTATTCCAATCAGGTTTGGCTTTCACTGGTCTGTGCCCAGTCAGTTTTTGGTCTAGACTTTCTCAGGTTGATACTAAAATTCTGTTGTATTGTGTACATTTGTGTTCCATTTTCCATTGGAATAAAGAAACATTTCATCTTCTTCCAAGGGTATTATTTCTATATAATACCATATTAAGAAATAAATAGTGTTGTCCATGGACTCCTGAATAACATTCAGTAAAACTACTTGTAGTACTTGGAGATGATAGGAATATTCAGTGTCCAAACCAGAGGCCATCATTCATGTCAAGGATCAAACCTATAAAATGCTGGTTAAATTTCTGCCTCATTGTTAAATTCCGAACAAGGATTTTCAGTGGTTTGCAGGCTCATTCAAGCCTAGAATGAGCTAAAAATAATTTGAAAATTGCAATATAATTGTCTACTGTCACAAGAATGAAGACTTGTGAAAAATAAAGGGGAAAAATAAAATCAAGTACTTCCAATTAAAATGCATTGCTAATGTTTGTATCATTAAGATGATAATTTCAAACAGATTATGCCCACTGGACAATGATCTGTCCATTCATTCTTGTGTTCATACATTCTTCTTACTTAATTAACATATAATTTCCCTCAAATTACATTTATGCACTGTTTTCAAATAGTTCAGCAACATATGGACAAAGAAATTAGGGGAAAAGAAAGAGAAGTAAAACCATTCCCTCATATTTTCTGAGGAGTCCTCAAGGACTAGACAAGAAGTCCTGACACATCCTGGGAGGCTGCTACTAAAATTTTTTTTAAAAAAATCAGCCTGTAGTACTCATGTGGTGGCTTTTTAAATAAGCTTTTTACAATGTTTTCACTTGGCAGTAGGTACCATTAATAGCTGGTACACAGCAAAAAAAGACAAATCTCAAGCCTGAACAGGGATATGCAACAACCCAGACATATATATAGTTTGAAAATCTGAGATGTCTAGTCTGGCAAACCATGTTTCCGTAGTTTCCCCTGAGAACTTCAGTCTCCTGTGAAACCTTATGAAAATTAAACATTGATGCACTTTGAAGCCTGGATTGTTGGGGTTCATCTGCTCACCAGTGAAATGTCACTAGATTCTGTAAAAACTTGGTTAAACCTTACAAACCAACTCACTCAGCAAAACATGTTAAAATAATCTGGATAGGAGCCAGAAGAGATGAGACAGGATTATTTAAATCTAATATGTGTTAGAATACAGCTTAAGTCCTCTGACCCTAATCACTTTCCACCGGACTACATCAAATTAGGATCCAGGGACAATTTACGTAGGAGTCTGAGTAAATGTACTAGCTTCGCCCTATGGAAGAATTCATGGAAAACTCCTCCATGAACAAATATGGATAGCCTCATATTAGTTCCAGAGACTATCTGTATGCATAAGAAAGCTGCAGCACTGGTTCTGACCCTGAAGTATAAATGCAGTGAATGATGAGATGTGCTGCACCTTTAACAGCCTCTCAGGCTGCTCTTTTTCACATTACTTCATAAAGTTAACTTTGTGCAATAATTACTGTGTAGTTCGCAGGCTTTCATTTTCTTTAAGCATTCTCTTAGAATTCTGTTTGCTTTCAAAACTGTCTTTCTCAGCTAATGGCCTGGAAAAAGCTGAGGTGGGCTTGGATAATATGATCCTCTCTGCTGTGCATTGTTGGAGAAATGTCAATCAGGTCATGGTAATGACATTGCTTTAATGAGGGAATTGAAATTCTTGGTAGAATTGTGACATGGCAATACTCAGAAGTGCTTTAGACCTCTCAAATTGCCTCTGTTACTCTAAATAAATGGTACCTTGAAGTAACTGGAGAAGATCATTAGTGCTGACACTTGGGGTTGTTTATTTTGCATGGATGCATTTATTTTTCTTTGTTCCTGATGAGGGTTATTAGATAGGTTGGAGTTAAAGTAAAATATACATCAATTCTTTCACAGTTCTTTACCTGATTTTCCAGTTTTCCATTATTGCATTTATTTTTCTTGGGGTGTTCAGAATAACAGTTCTCGAAGCAAGACTGGAGCAGCTTGCCATCAAACCACATTTCAGATCATTTAGTCATATGGGTGTAAATAAATAGTCTTCAACATTTTACTGTGTTTAAGTAATGGAAAACTAGTCTGATAAGCAATTATATTTATAGAGATAGTTCCTTAGGTACCTCCTAGCTGCTTTTTGCCTCTTCTGTGTCAAAGGAGTCACTGCAGCTAGCTTCTTCCAATTTAGGAATATTCTATGAAGCACACTAAAATTAGAAAGCCAGTTGAAATAGCTATTATCTGGATCTAACATATCTCTTTAAGATTTACAATGTATAGTTTAAAAAAAAAATCCTAGTAAGATTTGTGACCTATTTTGATACTGATAGAAAGAATAGAAGATGATTGTTCAGAGCAATGAGTTCAAAAAGAAATATATGTTTAGAAGATTAACATGTATATGGTGGTGCTATTTTAAACTGGCAGCAGCCAAATGTCTCTGCAGTCTTTGGCTTTCTGAATAAGATGAAATTGGTCATCTCTGACAAGCTTTTAAAAAGCAACTGCAGCTGTGACAGTCTGTTTTGTAAGTTAACATTTTCTGTTATTTTGTCTGAGTAAAGTCTCTTGCAGGGTAACAGAACTGTGGAAGAATTTCTGCACTCAAAACAAAAAGCCAAGAAACTCCTGGCTTTTCACCAGAACTGAAGCATTCTAGAAAGAATTTCACCTGAGACACTGCAGTGGCAGCATTTACTTTTGTGAATGAGAGCTACTATTTCCACTTAGGAAGCAATTCCCATCAGCCTGTACATTAAGGAGTTTTGAAAAGGTTCCCTATCCCCTCACAAAATCCTTCCATTTCTCAATAATTAAAGTAACGCATTTCTCAATGATCTAAATAATATAATAGAGATGAATAAATCATTTGATCATAAGGCCACATTTGAATTTTTATTTATAGTCTCACAAGGGACAGAAATGTTTACCCTAATCAGTATCTCCTATTGTTGTTGCTATGCATCAATGAGGCTGTGACTTCAAACTGTCTCTAGATCCAAATTCATATTTATTTTGAAACTTAGACTAGAATTCTACCAGAATCAGCCATACTACCATGACAATGAATGTAATTAATGTCAATCATCTGTTTCAGATACCCATCTCATTTCCATTCAACTCCTCTTCTGGAAGCAAGAAATCCTTCACAGACAATGAAAACAAACTTTGGTTAAATGCAATTCAGAACTGTGACTAACCACATAAAGCTGACGAATTTTCTGCTGCAGTGGTTGCTACAGTTCATCTCCAGCCGTGTAGAGAAATTCCTTTAACAACTGCAAAAATAATACTACAAAGCTTGCCGTGTTCCCTTTACAGAACTGATAAAGGTCCATTGGATCATCCTCTCTCCATCTACATTTATACCTTAAGCAGGTAATGAATTGTTGACAAAAAGGGTTCTCCTAGAAAATACTTGTTACGTAGAAGGTTTAATGGGGAACTTCTCAAATCTAAAATGACCAAATTCAAGAGATGACTTTAACACTCAAGGGGTCAGGACACTGCTTGGTCTCAGCTGTTAAATTAATCTCAGTCCACAATAGCCCCAGAAAGATAGCCAAACCAGGAATTTATAGCTTGCTTTCTTTCTCCCTTTCTTTTTCAGAATTCTTTGTGACTAATTCCTAACAGAATCAGTCCATGTGGACTAGTGGCTGACTCTGTTTTGATGGCCTTTCTCATGTCTCTGTTTTTTGTTTCAAAACTTCAGTCCTGTTCCTCTTCTGTCTTCTTCCCCTCTGTATAACTAGCTTTATTCACAACCAAATCCTTTTTTTCAGCACCTGTGGATGTTACTTTCAGTTATTACAAGTTTCACAGTTCTTTGGTAACTGTTAAATGTCTCCTTTGAAGTTCTGCTTTAAGTAGGTAAAAGGTTTTAAGGAGGTCTTGAAAGCTCAAGATTCTGTTCACATATGAATGAGCAGAACTGGGGCCCAGTCTTACCTGATAATTATGTACAGCATCACTGGGAAGGAACATCTGTAGCTGGGTGGAGGATGTGCCTCTACTTTCATTATTTCTTATATTTTGTTAGCAGAATTTCTAATGGTAAAATCCTCACCAAATAATTAAATTGCAGTTATTTAAATGAAGGAATATACAAGATTTTCATGAAGGAAATGAAACTTTTTTTTTCCCATCCTTTTAATTGTTTGTATTTATCTGAATTAGTAGATCAGATGTTTTAAATCTAAACTCCCCACTGTCCATAAAGTCATCTTGGTTGAACAAAAAAGTTGAAACAGACATTGTACCTTAAAATAGCAAATTGTCACAGCTGGAAAATGTTTGTTGCTTCTCCTCTGCAGTGTGAAAACAGAAAGAGAGAGAAAAACATCAGTCTATTTATTCTAGCTGCTAGTAATCTCAGCCCTGCTGCTGTCAGTCTGTCCCTTCCTTCAATCAGAGTGACTGGCAATAAAAAACATATATTCTTCCTTTCCAGAAGTCAGATCTGGGCACCCTGGCTAGAACTGCTGGCTGACAGGTAGAAATTATCCAAGGATGTGATATATTTACCATGATAAGAACTTTGTGCTAGGAGTGAACACTCTCAAGGCAAAAAGTGGAGTAGCTGGGTTCTGGGAGGCTCATTACACATGTCAGAAACCAAACCTTAATTCTGTGTCTTTGGATTTTTGCTACTTAATTGGAAACAGTTTTTCACAATTGTTTAATGTTTTGAAAAATCAGGGAAGTCAGTTGTAAGCACAATGCATTTGAAAATGAATATGTGATTATTGACATGGTATATAAACTTAGCTTTGGTGTGCCCTAGGGTTATAAGCAGGGATTAGAAATAAGCAAGTGTGCAGTGACACGAACAAAGACTGCCACAACACCACCTCTAGGACCATAGTTCTTCGGTAAGACAAAATCTCTCAAAAATAGATGTAATAAAATTGCACTCTTGTTTCTTAGCTGGAGCTCTCACATTTTTAACAGTATACTCTGAAGATGCCAGATAAACAACTCTGCTTACTGGCTGAGGAGGTGCAGGCAGTGGAGACGCAGGCACCAGATAAAGAGTGTACACCTTTTTAGCCAATCACTTTCACTAATGCATGGTATGTTTAAGAAATCCTTTTACCATAAGCTTGCTTGACACAACCTTAAGACTTATTACTAATCCCTCTAAAGGATTTTTTTTCTTGATTGTCTAACGAAAGAACTCAAGTAAGTATACTGAGCAAATTGTGCTAAGTATGAGGCAGGCAGAGGGAAGCAAGCCAGAAAATCACTGATGAAGTACAGGGGCTCAAGAGACTTTCAAGTGGGATGATTCACAAGGATAGGGGAGACAGTTGTTTAAAGCATAAAAATAAAGATGGGTTATGCAACTCCACGTTTTATTACCCAAATGCAGCTATAACACCATCTGTTCATAGTACTCTTTCTGCCCTTTGGGAGAGGACTACCTCTGTCTCCCAAGGAACTGGCCCGTGTCCTCCAGTTCCAAATGTAAATTTCCATTTCTTTTTTCAGTTGAGCTACATGAGTTTGGCTGTTTGAGAAGCTTCCACATTCAGAGAGCTGAGAACCATATTCTGTATTGAATACAACATTTTTACTACTTACTGAAATATTCCAGCACTTCCAGCATCATCAACACAAACTTTTCTTCCTTTGTATTAATTTCAAAATATTCAAGCTACAAAAATTGAATTAATTTGTGGTGGGTTGACCTTGGCTGGATGCTCACCAGGCCCACCAAAGCTACTTTATCACTCACCCCCTCAGCTGGACAGGGAAGAGAAAACTTAACAAAAGACTTGGGAGTTGAGATAAGGGCAGGGGGAGGTCACTCACCAATTTCCATCAACGGGCATAACAGACTTGACTTGGAGAAATTAGTTGAATTTATTACCAATCAAAATCAGAGCGAGATTATGGGACATAAATCAAAATACACCTTCTCCCCAGCCCTCCATCTTTCCCAAGACTCACTTGATAGGAATTAAGATTGCCTACTTCCTCCTGCCAGCCCTGCAGGACAATGGGGAATGGTGGTTACAGTCAGTTCTTTGCATGTTGTTTCTGCTGCGGTTTCCTGCTAAGGAAGAGGAGTCCTTTGCCTGCTCCAGTGAGTGCTCCAATTCCTCTGTGAGAATTTCCTCCACAAACTTCAGCTAAGTCCTTCCCATGGTCTGCAGTTCCACATGAACTGCTCCAGCATGGGTCCCCCACGAGGTCACAAGTCCTACCAGGAAACCTGCTCCAGACGGGGCTCCTCTCCCCACAGGTCCTGCCAGGAGCCTGATCCAGTGAAGGCTTACCATATGGTCACAGCCTCCTTCAGGAATCCACCTTCTCTGGCATGGGGTTCCTGCAAGCGGGTCTCTGCTCCCCCCTGAGCTCCCATGTGCTGAAGAGGTACATCCTGCTTCACCCTGTCTGCACCACAGGGGAATATCAGCTCCAGCAACTGCACCACCTTCTCCTCCTCCTTCTGCACTGACCTTGCTATCTGCAGAGTTGTTTCTCTCACATTTTCTCACTCCTGTATTCTCTGGCCACAATTACTTCTGCACAGTAACTTTTTACCCTTCTGAAATATGTTTTCAAAGAGGTGTTTCTGTAATTTCTGATGGGCTCAGCTTAAGCCACTGGCAGAACTGTCTTGGAACCTTGGGTTGGCATTGGCTCTCTCAAACATAGGAGATGCTCTTAGCAAAGCAAAGAAACCACCGTTGTAGCCTCCCCCACAGCAAAAGCCTGGCCCCACAAACCCAATACAAAATTATTGGTGATTAATAAAGGATGTGGGATTGTCATACCATTAGTGAAGTAAAAGGGATGTCTAAATAAAGGAGGTTAAAATTCTGAGATTAGGCTTGGTGATTCAAGTGAGGAAATTGTCAAATCAGGGTAGTAGGAGTTTACAGCTCCAGGCTTTTAAGTTCACTTTTGCCGAAGTATGGGTTGATAAGATTTAGCCACCATTACACGATAACAGCAGTGAGAAAAATTGTCAAGACAAGTTCTAAAAGGCTGGAGTGTGTCTGAACATGTGCCACACAAATTAATGAACAATATTCCAAGAAACACTCTAGAATGATGACTTCAATATTTGTTGTAAACTCAACATTTCAAGGTCAACAAAAAGCACAATGGCTTTCTGTTCACTTTTACAGATTGCCAAAAAGGAAAATCAATAGTTAAGTGTAGGAAATAGATGAGTTTATTGAAAGCAAAACAGACTGCATGAAGTATGACATACCAAAACTACCAAAAAATTTATCTCTGGCAATAAGCAACGCTGAAAAAATGGCCATAATTACTCCTATTCCAAAACTTAAGGATTCATTTATAATTTCATCTGTCCTCTGAGATGCATGTTGTACACCATCTTTTAGACTTCTTTCAGGCATTTCTCTTTGTGTCAGGCTTAAACGCATTTGACATTTGTGATTTGTCTTTCTCTACAAACTCTATCATGGATGAAGGGGAATGTAGAGGTACAAAGATTTTTATGAGGTTTTTTTTGAAGGGAGGAACATTTTTCAAAAACATCAAAAAATATTTACTTCCACTTCTATTGACATGTCCTATAACAACAGGAGGTGTGTAGATTTTTCAGGACACATAACTTGAGGAAAGCTGTAATGCCATAAGTACCACAGAAATGTGGACTTTTTTTTTGTTTTTGTAAGAAACCTTCTGGAGAGACTGTAACTGACATGCTGGTTAAATCTAAATGTAGAAAAGGGCAATAGCAGGCAATGAGGTTAAGCAGAGATCTAAAGATTAGTGGAAGCAATAAACAGAAGGCTTTTAAAAATGAAAACAATATTGAGAGTCTGGGAAGGAGAAAGATGTAGGAACCATTAAGTACAGAAAACAAAAAAATGTATTGCAAATTGAGTTACAGACAATACTCTGGTATACGTGTGTAAGTCATCAGAATACTCATTTTAATGTAAAAAACAATAAAAGACTCAAGAAAAGGTAGCTGATGAAGTAGGGACAATAAATATAGCTAGTTTCCTAAAATAAAATGTTTGCTGAAGTAATTTTTATATTTGGAAAAACAAATATATTTAGTAATAAAAGAGATCAGCTTGAAGAGAATAGAGAAGGCTAATGCAGGATGATAATATGGAACTGATATAAAATACTATTGAAAAACAACTTTATGATGCTTAAATAAAGGTCAGAAGTTTGCTATTTCACAGAAGATTTAAATGAGGGAAAATAAGGCTTCAAACATATTTATAGCTTTATTTTCTGGTTTGGGTTGGAATTTTTCCTCCTTTAGGTTATCTTGACTTTGAGCAATTTTTAATTCAGTAATTTAGTATTCTTAAAAATACAGTTTATTCTAAATTAAAAACTTGTATAAGAGATGATGATTTTGCTTCAGAGTGCTTTTTTTTAGACTGCAGAATCAATTTTGCAGTCATTTATATGGTTGCAATTTATTACCTCTGTACTATCAATATGCAAATGAGTTTTGCTCACAGAGGAAGTATAAGTAAGAATACAGAAGAAAAACAGGAGAATACTTTTCTGTTCTGAAATTGTTAAGTGAACATTGATGCTAAATTAATGAGCCAATTAAGTGGGTTCATTACACTCTCTTTAAGAAAACCAAGGAACTTTTTAGTAGATACAAATTGCAAAGTTGTTTTGTACGTCAGCCCTCTTTTGGAAATAAATAAGAGATATATTCACTAGTGTAAGTAGAAAAAAATTCTTATGAATTTGGCAAAATAAAGGTTAGGAAAGGCAGTGTTGCTGAGCATCATACACCACTGCCTGGAAACCACTGTTGCAAATTTATGACCTTGAGTGATCAGCTTAAGGCCAACTTTTCAATGTGTCCCTGCCTAATACAAACAAGAGTGTCTGTACTCTAAGAGCTTCATGACCTCTCCTTTTCTGTGCATTCATGTACACACACACGGTGTGGTGATGTTTTAATATTCTGTAGAGAGGTATATTTAGATGATGTCAGTGTTCTTCAAATATATAACAGGGATTGGGGCCACAAATTTTTTTGTGTGAAAAAATAACTACCAAAATAAAAGGCTCTTTATTTTTTTATATAAAAGCAAGTGCCCAACTTAAATTTCAGCTGATAAATCTTTGTATTCTCTAGCTTGCTATTTTTTCCTAATAAAAAATAGAAAAGAACAGCTGGTGCAAAAAATTAAGATTCAGCCTTTAATATATAAAGAAACCAAAACTTTTCCTTAGAAGTGCCTTCTCACTCTGATGAGTGGCCCAGATGTTTGTACCACTTAGTGATTCATGCAGCTTATGAAGGGAAGTCCCTTGTCTTGTTTCATGTTGAGGACCGGCTCCTATGTAGTTTCAAACTTGCTTTGTGCAGGTGCAATTACACATACTCAAATGGAATCAAGTTGTCTGCATTTCTGGCTGAGTAAGTATAGTGCAAAGGACCTTGTGCTCTTTGCCATTTTACATCCCATGGAGTTGTGCAAGAATTTTCACAAGAACTCTTGTGCTGTGTTTCAAACCCAGCCCTCAACTGAGCTCCCTGCAGATGCTTGTTCCCCCTCCCTGGGACCATGGAGGAGAGAATTCAGAAGAGAGAAAGAGGGAAAACTCCTGGGTTGAGATAAAGACAGTTCAATGGGGAAAGCAGAAGCTGCATGAGCAAGGAAAGCAAAAAACCAAGGAATCATTCACCACTTTCTGTGGGCAGGCAGGTGTTCAGCCATCCCTAGGAAAGAAGGACTCTGTCATGCATAAAGGAGCCTTAGGAAGACAGACACTGTCGCTGTCAACCTTCTCCCCTTCCTCCTTTTTGACCACTCTTAATATATTGAGCATGTTGCCCTATGGTATAAAACATTTCTTTGGTCACCTGGGGTCAGCTGTCCCAGCTGTGTCCCCTCCCAACTTCCTGTGCACCTGCAGTCCCCTCACTGGTGGGGTGGGGTGATAAGCAGAAAAGGACTTGGCTCCATGCAAGCCCTGCTGAGCAATAACAAAAACACCCCAGTATTATCAGTACCCTTTCCAGCACAAATCCAAAACATTACTAATTATTATTTAAGGTGAAGAAAATTTACTATATCCCAACCCAAACTAGCACACCATAGGTCAGAATCCTGGTGAGGCAGCTAAAGACTTCTCTCTTGTAGCCACTTGTCCTACTTATGCTTTAATATCTTTTCACATCAACTCTCAGAGGACAATGAAAAATTTGCAAAATTGCCTGGATTTGCACTGGCCCTGAGAGCACAGTATCAATATTTAATTTCCCCAACTCAATTCACTTCTCTGCTTTGGACAACACAGTATTTGATATTGATTCATTCATGTTTAAAAGGCAATTCTTGTATCATTTTCTCACTTCAAGGAAGGTTACAGAAGAGAGTAAAAAAAAAATTACATTAAGAAAAAATATTTGGTCAAAAGTGAAAACTTGAAAACTGTATGTCAGGTCTAGTAGAAAGAGATATTGAAGTGGTCAAGAATGGGAATCTAAAGGAAAAGGGAGAAAGAACATGGTGAAACACTGTTCCAAGCATGAGACATAGGAAAAATCCCAGCACAGCAAGGGTGAAGGTTTGAGAGGCATAAGAAATCAGCTTGGTTGAAGCCAATGACTAAACTGAGAGGTTCAGACATCTTAGTCTCTATGCAGAAGACTAGCTAATAGCATTGGTGATGTAATTCTCATTAGTGACACAGGAGAAAAATCATTTTACTTTTGAAACTTCCTGTGTTCCACTGACATTCATTTATGTAGGTAGAATTGTTACAGACATATTTTAGACAAAGAAGATACTACTTTACCTCAATAGAACAGAATACTCCAGTAAAAAGATTTCAATCTGATTACAAACCATTTACTAGATTAAACTACACAATTACCAGAAATAATTAAGAGTAAAAAATATTATGTAAGTAAATGAATGAAATCAATTATGTATTCATTGATTTATTTTAATTCTAATTTTTCACCAATCAAAACATACTTATCCTCCTTTGAAAGGCAAAATTTAATGTGAAAGTGAATAAATTAATCTTTCTCCATTTCTCTCTGTTCATGCGTAGCTCCTGTCTACAGAAGAAAATGGGACCAACTCGTAAATTTTCAGAGCACACTTCTAGACAAAGTAGCTTTCCATTCTTTTGCTTGTTTAGCTTTTCAGTACAATAAAAAGAGTCAAATAATAACTAATTTTGAATTGAAAGGTTAAAAAACCGATGTTCTGCCAACTGGTGGATACTTTGACTACTTTGGCAGAAGAAGTCAAATCTAAGAGGTCCAATAGGAAAGAGCCTAACACAGAACCACATAGAAAATTGCATTTTGAATAAATCCAAACAAATCTTTCAGTATGTCAGCCTCAAACACTGTTCAAAAGGAAAAAAGAAAAAAAACCAAAAAGATTGGAAAACATTTTCTAATGATCATGTTTGTTTTCCAACTGTCTATTAAAAAGATTATACTTGCTACATGTGTGTACTTTACAATGCAGCAGTCTAAGATTGTTTTACTAGGAGTCATATAGAACATAGCTGTGGGCTCATAATGACTCCAGCATAAAGGAGAGTTGGTATGTTGATTTGGTCATCTTTCTGGAACTACTTTTTCTGATATTATCAGCTACTTACTTTAACATTTCTTGGTAAAAATTCTTCTATCTCAGCTAAACAGTGAGGACCTTCTGAGAGGAAGAAAAAGAATTTTTGTGTGAGTGAAGTCTTTCTCTGAAATTTATTTTGGGAAGTTAGCTGAAGAAACTGATAAATAAGACTAAATAAAGTCCATGTTAATATGGTGTGGGTGGGCATGTGCCTGTCCACATGCACATGCACAAACACACGCGCACACAGACACACATAGAAGTCATACAGAGATAAAACATGTCCATCTCTTACCAACACTATTTTTTTCCAGTTTAAATAAGTTTTTAAAACAATGTGTCTCTGTGACCCTCTGAGTTTGCCAACATATAAAATTATGAATTTTGCCTATTGAATTATGCAATACTGAAGACACATTACCTGTAAGCTCGAATATAATTATTAATTGGTAGAAATACTTAAGTTTACAGAAAAACTACAGACATCTGTCATCTGTGCTGTACTACAAAGCCTTTCCAAAGGATTTTACAATTATACAATTTAGCTAACTGGCCCTGGTTTGAAAAATAAATTTGAAAACACTAAGAAGGATTAATCATTTAGAAAGAAATTATTAATATATGGTTGCAAGAAACCATTTAGATTTTCATGGGGTTTGACTTTAACACATGATGTCTAACATATTTGAAATTTTTTGTCTGGCTACTATATTATGAGTTCTCTGATAAATTTCTTTGGCAGTGATTATATTTCTTATATTATTTATCAAAGTAAAAACAAATTAAACAACATTTGAACATTAAATGGTATTTGGAATTAGATTGAGCAGTATAATTTTTATAAATTCATTGAGTTTATATACAAAAAAATTCATTGCATTTAAAGCAGAATACAGTTAAAAATTGCCTCTGGATAAGGATTTTAATCCATAATAATCCAATCATAGGTGTACCAATGCAATATATAACATTGGAAAAAAAGAAAAACCAGGAAATATCATAGTAAAACACAGTTCCACTTTTGGTTGTTTTTCTTTCTTTAATGTTTCCTAATGTCCCAAAGCTAAACAAATGTTGATAATACTCTCAAGGACATTGTAACAGGAAGGCTTCAGAAAGGTGACTCCAAAAAGGGAGGATTTTAATAATATTTAATCTGAAAAACTAGGATAAATTGAGCTTATCCCAATTTGTAAAATCATTTTAAATCTGATGCACTGGAAGAGGATAATTTAATTTCAAGACGTCAGGAGTTTGCTAGATATGTATGCTCTGTTTATATTTATAGGTGAAAAAGTCTGCATCAAAGGAAGTTTGTCCTTGTGTATTGTAGGATAATGCCAAATACCCTTGATAAAACCCAGGGCTGGACACACATTTTTAGGTGTGGTTTTGCAAAACTCATACAGAGGACTGATTTATGGAATGGTTTAGATCAAATCAAAATATCTACTCTTTTTCTTCAATTGCGCGTAATTGATGTGCAAATCTCAGGTGGCGTCTTGTACAAGGTAGTTGAGTAAGAGGTTTGACCTGAGAAGTGAGAAGTTTTTAAGGATGACTTCTAGACTAGAGTTACAGTCAAGACAATACGTTATGTAATCTCTTTCTTGACATGTTCAAAATATATTCATCCTTTAAAGAAGCATAACAGCTGGTGTTTTCAAGATGTCAGCAAAAACTAAGATTCAAAGGGTCAGCCTACAATTGAGCTCGACACATTTTATTTACAGCTGCTGCAGTGAGATGGAGGGAAACCCAGGTGAAGCTAAGAGGTTGAATACCTGACAATAAGTGCATTTTTAGTTGATGCAAGACCGAGCTGGTTTCAGATTTGCTTATCATTGGTTTTGATTAATTTCTGCTAACTTGCATAAACTTTTAGGCTACAGATGAAAAGATGGCAGGTTTTTGAGATGGTGCTCCTTTCTGCTTTTAGGCTGAAAAAATTCATCTCTATTATTTTTCTCAAATATTTATCTTCCATAAAAAGGGAGAGGGAAGAAACTAGGGCATTGTTTTCATCAAGCAGAAGCTTTATTATATTCCCTGAGGTAACAGAGGTCTGTTTTTCATCCTCCATAAGGCACTGACTTGGTTTCTAGGTTCACTTTTTTTTTTTCTGTTGATACTTCATCCTTTAAACTCGTGGTAGAAATTCAAGATCTGAACACAGGTCTTAAGAAATGGAAATGCCAATATGTGTTTTTCTTCAATTTGTTTTTCAGACAGACCTTAGAGAAAGTTCTCAGAGACAATAAATTTGCCTTATTTCATCATATTTTTTCTTCAAATGCCCCTTCCTTTGCCTGCAATAAATAGCAGATTCTTAGCTTGCAGCACCTTCTTCAACACCAAAAGTTAAACATATATTACCTGTACTATCATAAGCAACAGAAAGACTATGAGAGCTTTTCTACTTTCTGTGCTGTCAGGGATAGGTTTAGATGAGATAGATTGGATGTTGCTTAAACTTGCTACAGGCATTTTATCCCAATAGCTCTCATCTGTTTCCAGTGAACCATTTTATCAAGGTAGTATTTCACTGGAGTGTGAAGTGGCAAAAGTTATCTTCATACAAGCTGTTCAGTTGTAAATGTCATTTGTGTTTAGGCTTTTTTCATTGTTGTTTTATTTTATGCAAGTTAAAATATCTAATATTTACATGGAACTTTTATAATTGTTCCCTACAAAGTTATGAAAAACATTGTCTTGATAAGAGAAGCTTGGCTTAATGGAATGAGCCAGATTTGAAGTTCTGAGCTATACTCATCTAAATGCAAACTGCCTACAAAAGAAGAGACTGGAATTCTAGAAAAGATGTAATTTATTTGCTGTTTATTGCAGAACAGACTTTTTTTAAGTGTTTCTATTATTTACTAGAACAAAGGGGTTCTGAGCAATAAGCACTTTCTTCATTTGAAGTTTTGCTGTTTGAAGGTAGAGAAATGCAGTTGTGAAAGGAACAGAAATAAACCACACAAATACATAAATTGTTTTTTTAGTCCATACCAAAACCCACTGTGCTCTAGTTTACTTACATAATGTTTCCTTTTCAATTACTATGCAGTCAAGAAAAGCCAGTCATAAATATATTCACAGATACGATAGTATGTGACTTTACTCATAAACAGAAAAACTACATGCTTTTCATCTGACAAAGCTGCCTTCTGACATTTCCTGTTCTGAGACTGAAAAAATGGTGCCATCAATGGACAGAAAAATCCTCTACGATGCTTTTGAAACAATTTCTCAATTACAAGAGGAAAATCTTAATTATTGTTTCTCTCAGCAGGCTGGAAGTCTCATGTTTAATATTCAGCTGTTATTTTGTTCTTTAATGTTAATTCAACAAAGCTTATGTCTCTTTCTAGTGCATATCCTGTTAAAGTGTGTACAGTGTCAGGGAAGCCCAGCACACAGATGGCATTTCAGCATGAGTAGATGGTGCAGACTGCTAAAAGTGTGGGACAGGTCATATCAGAGCTTGAATCTCTGGGGAGATAGTGTAACTTGTCAATGAGACATTGGAAATCTCCCATGGAAAAAGGGACAAAAGCCACGACATCTACCTAAAGTGTGACTCTTTATATATGAAGAAAGCCTCATACATGAGGCTCTGAAAGAAAGTGATCTGAAGTATGTCCTGAATTTACTTCATGTTGAAATATGAGTCAAAAAGCAATTAGTCTCCTGGTCTAGTCATAATTACTGCTTGTCAACATAAAGAGCTATAAACTTTGGTGAACTATATTTGTTTCCTAGAAATAAGAAAACCTAAGTGAAAACTGTCTAACCTATTTTGGCAAATCCATCTTCTTTCATGTTAGCCAGAAATCCAGAGACCTTACCTGTCCCCCTGAAGAAATACTATTTTAAAGGAGTCTTTCTTTTCCATGCTATCATATGCGTTTTAAGTGGAACAGCTAGTAAAACTTTGAAAGTGGAACACAGTGGAGCTGAGCTGAATAATAAACTAAAATTTGCTTCTAGCCAAAAAAAGTTTAAACTCTTTTTTCTTCTTTTTTCTTCTAAGATTCCATGTCTTTGCTTCCTTGCAGTTCCCAAAGGACTGAAGATAATGGCCTTCAACACAGACACTGCAGAATGGGTAAGATGTCTGTAATGTATAATTCAGCTTGACTTATCCAGTCCGTAGTATAAGAAATGGCACTGTTATCACCTTTTAAAAAAAACCTAGCATTCATTTATTGGTTGCATCTCCTTTTTTTTTATCCTGTGTGTGCTAATCTGTATGGGAGAAAACATTGAAAGGAGTGATGAATAGACTGGACTCTCCAGGGAATAAGGATTATTTATGAAGTTACTCCAGTTCAGTGAACAGTGTAATTCATGTCAAAGTGTGTGCCTTAAGCCCAGTGAATTACAAACTTCACTCCAGGAGAGGATTTGAAACCTGGAGTTCAAAGGAAAGCTGTGACAAGGCAATGTTTAAAGTACATTTTCTAATAAACCTTTTCTACCACATGCTTAAAGAAGCCACAGCTCCAAAACTGTGCAGCTTTTTTATCATGGACATTATTTACTTTTTGCAACTACTTTTTGCATGTCACACAACTAGCTTTGAAGTGACAGGCAAGCTCATTTTTGCTCATTAACAAAATGATGTTTTGAAATGTTTACAATTGAAGTGTCTGTGTGAGAAGTCACTATAGATAACATTCTGCAGAGGGTGTTGGCAGATTTATGCATCCATGTGATATTTTAGGTTCAAAGATAGCATTTTATGGAAAAGCTTATCAATTTTGAGCATCATCCAGGCTATTACTTCCTGATTTTTTACAGACCATATCAATGGTCAACACAATGATGTCAGCAGGAACTCTTTTGGTTGTGTTTTAAATCATTCTATTCTATCTGTTTCTCATTCAGCTGCTGCCCTACAACAAAACAGGTTCTGCTTGTCTATGTTTTGTTTGCTGCAAAAGCAGGTAAGGTTCGCAAAATATTTAAGCTTACCATCATGTATTTGCATATGTTCCATGGATTTCATTTTGATGAGGATATCACCCTAAAAGTATTAAGGAAAAATAAATGAAACAAGCAGGTAACAGATTCACAGTAAAGGCAGTTCTTCTTCACAAAATGTGTCACTATGAGTGACTGAGTTGCCTCATGGGTTTCTTTACCTGGAATAAAAAGTCATATGGGCAAGTTGACACAAAAAATATGGGACATTGAAGACTCTGTCATTCTTTTCAATTCCTTCATATCCTAAGTTAGAAAGTTGCAGTGGTGGTCTATATATAACTTCTGAGCATCTCCCAGTCATCCAACAAGCAAGGCAGGATTTTTACAGGCAATCATCAAATATTCTACACAAAGAAGTCTGGTGCAGGTATCCTGAATGGAACTGGACTTCCCACCCTGTACCCTATTTTTCCAGGCTCTTGACATGTAAGCCATTCAGAACCAGACTAAACCTTTTTTTTTTCCCAGGCAGCTTCTTCCCTTCAGGTCTTTATTCCCCCTTCATTATTAAAATTATTTTTTTATCAGGGATGACAGGAAGGGTTATTTAGCTTTCCACACTTGTTTCTTTGTATTTTCAGTCTTCTCTCTTTTACCCTGACTCTGCCACCTGAGGTTTGAGCACATTGTGGCCTCTGAGTCTCTGGGCAGAGCCTGAATCTCTCTCCCGTGCATGGGAGTTGGCTGATTGCATTAGGGTGGCTGTCAGAGCATGGACAGAAGGTGGGTGGTTTTCAAGGATCTCTTCTCTCAGAAAATTGGCTGCAAGAGCACAGTCACCCTGAGGACTGGCAGATCTGGGACACACAATATTTTTGTTATTTTTTTCTGTATAGACCAGCAAGAAGAAGGTGAAAAAATCATGCTGTTGAAAAAACCAAATAAACCCTTGACACAGCATATTTAAGACAACCATCTAACTGTAAAAGTCTTTAAATAATGCACTGTTGTTCTCATTCTTGATATATGCTAGCATGATGTTCCAAATCACCTCTGCAAATGTGATTTTTAAATTCCTTTTAGATTCTCTTCAAGTTCTCTTCTGCTATAGGACACTCAGAAAGCAGAAATCTAGACAATAGAGCTTTCAAAGATCTGTTGTTCCTGCTCTTACTTCATCAGGAATTCATAATTTTTGTACTTCTGTTACTAATTTGTTTCTTTTCCCTTCTCTGACCTTTGTTACACCCACCTGCTTAGGGTTTGCAATCCCCGTGGCATTCTATTAGATTTTTCCCAGGGATCTAGATGGGTATGTCCTACAAGTTCCTCAGAAATAATAGAAAATTACTTATTGTTAATTAACACCTACATCCCAATAAGTGTTTAGACCAGATGACAAAGTGCCAGTATTTTGTCATGTTGAACATCATTAGGAGTCTTTAAACATTTAAAGCGGAAACAGAGGAAGTCTCAGATTATGGATCAAATTCCAGGATGTCTGTAAAACCATAAAACCATACAATTGTTACGGTTGGAAAAGACCTCTAAGATCATCAGACGCCCTGGCTAATCTAGCACCACTATGTTCACCACAAAACCATGTCCCTAAGTGTCACATCTACATATTTTAAATACCTCCAGGAATGGTGATTCCACCACTTCCCTGGGAAGCCAATGCCTGACCACCTTTTCCCAGAAGAAGTTTTTTCTCATATACAACATAAAAACCCCCTGGCAAAACTTGAGGCTATTTTATCTCTTTCTGACATTTTTACTTGGGAGAAGAGACCAACCTCCACCTCCTGCATCTCCTTTTCAGGTAGTTTTAGAGAACAGAATGTCCCCCCTGAGCCTCCTTTTCTCCAGGCTAAACACTCCCAGCTCCCCCACCTGCTCCTTATATGAGCTGTGCTCCAGACCCTTCCCCAGCTCTGTTGGCCTTCTCTGGACACATTCCCGCACCTCAATGTGTTTCTTGTATTGAGGGGCCCTGAACTGAACACAACACTCAAGGTGCGGTGTCACCAGTACCAAGTACAGGGTCAATCACCTTCCTAGTCCTGCTGCCCACACTATTTCTGGTACAAGTCAGGATGTCACTGGCCTTCTTGGCCATCTGGCCACATGCTATCTCATGTTCAGCTGGCTGTCAACCAACAATTCCAGGATATTTTTCCACTGGGAATATTTCCAGTCCAGTAGCCCAAGACAGTAGTGTTGCCTGGAGCTTTTGTAACCCAGTTATAGGATCTGGCACTTGATCTTCTCAAACACTATATCACTTGGTCAGATCCCTCTGCAGAGCCTTCCTGCCGTTCAGCAAATCAACACTCTCACCCAACTTGGTGTCATCTGCAAACTGACTGAGGGTGTGCTCGATCCCCTCATCCAGATCATTGATAAAAATATTTAAGAGGACTGCCCCCCATGCTGAGCCCTCAGGAACTATCCTTGTGAGTGGTCACTATTTGGACTTAACTTCATTCCCCACCGCTTTCTGGCCCAGACACCCATTTTTTTACCCAGCTAAGGGTGCACCCATCTAAGCCATGAGCAATCCTTTTCTCCAGGAGAAGGCTGTGTGAGACAAAGGCTTTACTAAAGCCCAGGAAGGCAACATCGATAGTCTTTCCATCATCCACTAAGCAGATCTCCTTGTCATAGACGGGGATCCTGTTGTTTGAGCAGGACTTGCCTTTCGTGAAGCCATGTTGGCTGGGCCTGACTCCCTGGTTGTCCTGTATGTGCTGCATGGCCCTCAAGATGTTCTGTTTGGTGACCTTCCTGGGCACTGAGACTGACAGGCCTGCACCATCTTGTATCCTCCTTCCAGCCTTCTTGAAGATGGGCATCACATTTGATAACCTCCAGTCATGAAGAGTCAACCCCCAGCTATCCAGGACTGCAGGTACATGGTGGAGGTGCCTCAGGGAGCACTCAGTGCCACCTGCTTTGATGCCCTTGGGTGGATTCCATCTGGCCCCAGAGACTTGTGCATGTCTGTGTGGCACAGCAGGTTCTGAGCATTTTCCCTTTGATTCTGGGGCTTTGTTCTGCCTCATGTCTCTGGCTCAGGGTACCTGGAGAATAGGTAGTAGCAATTAAAACTGATAGTAGTAGCAATCAAAACTGATACATAATTAGCATACCAAAACCAGCAGCATCTTACAATTTTTGCTGGAAAAAAACTTTTAAAGAGATTGAGGAATTAATTCTTAAATTGAAAGCAAAGGATGATTGTTAGGAATCCCTAATAATGAAAAAAATTCAGATGCCATAAGCTTTATTTAATCTTTTCTACATAATAAGATGTAGACAGAAGTATTGTTTTCATTGTCTAATAAGTACTGCTCTAATTTCTTTATTTTTTTCTATAACTGCTAGCCATGCAAAAATAAATCCAAAGATTGTTCAATGCCTTTTGGGCAGACAGGCATGATAAGCACTTTTTTCCAGATGTGCAACTTACTGTGTTTTGAATAATGAAATAAAACTTTCAAATGTAATAATTTTTTCAGCTGTTTGTGGGGTGTGTAAAAAAGTGTTAAGCCACAAGGTAAAATTCAGATATCCATTAAAACAAGGACTACCAAAATGCTATAACTTCTTCTTAATCTAGTATTAAAGCACTGTTCTCTGGTTGAAGCCTTTACATGAGGAATGCTCCAAGTCCTTCACAGGGGCATTACATGATTTGTCTTCCATCAAAGCTGAACTCAGGGATTTTTAGTGTCAACAAATTAAACCAAATGTCATGCAACTGTCTTGCCTAACAGCCTTGCTCAATGGGGAGCCCAGAAAGCTCACTTCAGTTGAAATAACCTCAAGATCAACACACAGTTTCAGACATGCAAGCAGGCAGAAAAGCAAGGTCAAGCAACAAAAAACTGAATAATTCACAGTCTTGAGACAGAATTTCATGCCTAATGATGCTGACATACATGTATTTCTTCTACAACACAAGAAATAACTGACTTAACACAATCTAGTCCAAATATATCAATACATAATTGTGTTCATTAAAAGAAAAGTTGATAAATTTTAGTAATAACATGGACTGGCTATTTTTTCTTTTTTCTTTTAAAATTGGGCTGCTGTTGCTTTGTGTGTGCTGTGACAACCAACCTAATTCCCTCTTTGGCTGTTCATTACTATCTAAAGAAACATGAAAAATTGAGCCATTTAAGCATGGTTTTTATGAGGATGAGTTAGCAGTATTTATTAAGTTTGCTGCAGCTGTCTAAGAGTTTATTGCTGTGCAAATTGGTGGTAGATATCTTACAATTGTTGATTCTATGAATAAGGAGAAGACAGAGTATGTGCTACCCCATAAAAGACACTAAGAGTGACCTTCATCCACTGTGCCATGACTTTTCATGTAAAGTTAGGAGCACTTAACTGAGAATATCTGATAGTTAAGTTCTGTCATTGTGGAACTAGGACTCCTGAAAAAATTGCTTTGGGTGATATTTTCAAAATACTGCACCTATGGTTAAAATTTCCAAAAGACTTTATGCATTTTTGAAATGTAATTTACATTTCAAATATTACATAGAATTTAAAATTTCATTGAAGTTCAATAATACATATACTCTTCAGTTAGTTGTGCATAAAAAAGAAATATGAGGTCTTGAGTTAAGCAGACAATTTTTGAAATCGTACTTTTAATATAAACCGAAATCTAAAGACCAAATATATTTTTGCTTAAAAGTATTATTGTTGAACTATAGTATAGAAAAATACATTTCACTAGTTTTTCAAATATTACCTTCTGTCCCCCTGCCCTAAGTTCATCCATCTACAATTTTGAGGTATTCAGTACATCCATAACATGCCATATACTGATATCTAGAAATCCAAGTATGAAGGTATATCTAAAATACTGTATGTTTATTTGATTCACATATTATAAGCAGTAATTCCTTAAAAAGCAGAGACTTGTTCTGTAAAGTGATCTGATGTGACCATTAAATCATGGCTAAAGTATTGATTTTATATCAAAATGGTAACACTTTAGCTCCTATTTATAATCTCTGAAATGTCTTTAATGTATTTCTTTATCCTAATACTCAAGAGACAAATTATTAAGCACTAAAAAATTCCTTGTCTCTGCCACATTTTTTGTGAAAGAAAACATGTTTCTGCTGATAGGTTAAAGAACCCAAGATGTTTTATCTTCTGTTCAGATCTCTAGTTACGGTGTTTTGCAAGTTTCAAAATACTGCAAGTGAGAAGTGATATTTGCTGGTTTTTTTCATGTAAGCTGTTTTAAAATAATCTAAATAACACTGCAACTCCTGAGACTCTTCTGCTCAAGTTAAAATAAGAGATTCAGAAGGTAGTTTCTGTATCTTCTGCCTGTGGTGGGAAACTGCCTGTCTGACAAGACAATATTTCTTGTCCATTGCCCTAGAAGGATCAAACATAAAATCCCACATAAGACAGAACATCTGTTTAACCTTACAATCCCTTCCCCATTCATCCATGCAGGCTGGATGTAGATCCATTCTGAACTTTCTTTCATCCATCAGGAAGGAATTGTGGAAAGTCATTAATACTGCCTGCAGAGCTCCATGAGTAACTGGGTGTCATTCTAGAGCCAGTGCAAACACATGCCTGTTTTGAACACAGTTTTCTTGCCCTAGTATTTACTGTCACTATCAATAATTACTTTTGGGAAAATACACTCTTACACAATACTGGATAGCGGCAGAATTTAAGGGGAGTGTAAGTGCTGACTGAATAAGATATTCTTAGCAGCAGCTGCCAGATAGTTTGATCTTTGTTCATTAGTAGCAGTATTAAATTTGCCTAAATAGAGCCTTTCCTAATTAGCTTTGCTGACAAAAGGGAGTCTTCTAAATCACATCATCCGAATTGGCTGCAGGGAGAGATTCCAAACTAGACTCAAGGTACCATGTAAAATATTCTACTGTAACTCATTTTCTGTATTGTAATTCAGGTCCTTCCTAAGCTTATTAATTCAGAAGGAGTCTTAATGATAATATAATCCTCTTATGTTTGTAGTGGTTTTTCTTTTGCAAGAAGTAGGGTAGAACTGCCACTGTGCTATCTAATGAGTCATTAAATTCATTTCTAAATAATGAGAAAAAGAGGCCACACAGGCATAATTTAGGATTTTGCTTCAACAGTTTAACAGGATTTCTTGCCTGCTTAAATTTGGCCAAATATAGAGAATCTTGATTTGTGAAAGATCAAGTAATTTTGCTTCTCATTATGAAGATTTAACTGAGCTTATAATCCTAAAACAAACTGGTTTTAGAGAAAACACTCCAGTACATACAAACATTTTAGTCATGGCTGACACATCGAGTGATGTACCAGTAACTCCTGTCCTCATAAACTTTCATTGATTAATCCTGATCAAACACTTGTTTTGTTTTGCTAGTGATCCCATTCATGTTTAATAAAGGACTCACATTTCTGCATAAATTTCCCTTAAGACAACATGAGTTACACATTTATGCTAAGATAAGGATGTATTTTAATGGTTTTTTTTTTAAGGTGATCAAAAATTGTGGTCAACAAAATGGAGATGTATAGCTATGTCAGCTTATTTTCTTACCTTTATTTTCTTTCTTTTCCTTTATCAAAATTTTATTTCTCCTAGAAAAACAAAATAACAGTATCTGTGTTGTCCTTACTTCTTTAATCTTCATGCATATATAATAAGAATTATTAATATTATTAAGAACTAAAAATATTTTATCAGTTTTTAAGCATCTACTATTTTATAACATATTTTTAAATGCAGAAATTGGAAACAAATACCCTTGTATTTGTATTGAAGTTACATCTTCTGAAAATCACTGGACTTACATTTGTTTACTTTTTTAACAGAAAAGGAAACAAAATAAAATTTGTCAGAGTACTAGATTTATATGATAGATTAATTCTGTCAATATATTGAAAACAGTAAAGATAGCCAAGAATGTAGAGCATCATCATGAAACTTGTCATGCTGAAATTACCATTTCATTATTCATTATTCATAATTCATAATTCATTATCATTTAATTATTCATTCATTATATTTTATTACATTTACCATGTTCCTAAGTTAATTTTTTGTGTATGTTACCATTCACTTTCAAATGTTTTTGAGATCTGCACTTCCTTTATAGAGCATGTAGTGCATATAGTATCTGACACTTCATTAAATACCTAAAGGCATTTTGAATCAAAATCTGTAATCATGTAATCATTTTTAAATGAAGAAAGCAACTTATGAGCACTCCCAGTTCACTAGTAACTACATAGTTTCTGAATATATTCCATCTCTGCAGCAGGGATTGAGCTCATTTGGGTCAAGCTTCCAAATGGTTAATTTCCAAAAATATAGTCTTCAAGAGTTGTTAACAGTTTCAACCCTTCACCATAAAAGTCCCACAAGAAAACTGACCCATTTGATGCATCAGCTATTTTTAACCTGTATATGCAGACTCCACAGTGACAATGATCTCTGGTTTCTGCAGCATTCTTACTTTAACCAGAAAGCCAGATTTTGAAGCAGGCACCTTGACAGTGTTATCAGCTCTGCCACATATGACATGTTTATGGGAAAAGGCCAATAATGGCTGAGCATCAGAGATGGAATCATTACTGATGGCCACCTTAGGATTTTTGGTGGCTAAAAGGAAGGCATTTTTCTAGTGCATTAAGGAAAGTAAATAGCAAAAGGTCAGATGTGATATAATTAACTTGAGCTGATTCAAAGAAGTTAACTGAATGATAGACAACTTTCATTGCATTCTTTGCAGACATGCATTTTAAAAATCAAGGAGCTCTGCCAGTTGTTTAAAAGGGGTATTAAAGCAATATATTTTGGAGAAAAATCAGATAATCCTCCCATTTGTATCATAGAATAGTCACTTGCTTTGTCTTTCCTTGAAAATACGGAGGGACACACAATCTTACCATGCTTGCATCGGTTGGTGGCTTTTGAACTGCCTAAGTTCAGAAATCCTAAGTTTCTTGAGATTTGAACTACTTCTCATTTTTATTTTACTAAGGATCAGACATAGGTCAGTGAGATATATCTGTTGTATATCTATGAGCAACAGTTTGTGATAACTATTCTTAGAGAGTGTCAGTAAAATAAAAACAACTATAAAATATTAGCAAAGATGTGTCATAACACTGAGAAAACAAACTGCATAGCTCAGTTAAAACAATTCCACTCTTAAATTCAAGATTTGGTTGGCAAGCAATTCTTACAATCTTTGTAGTGTGAAATGAAACCTGAAGATCATAAATGCTACTAGAACACTCATCAGACAACATTTTGCATTTAATTGTTTGCTAGTTGAAACTAATTGCAATTCAAAACTCAGAGATTTACTTAAGAGGCTAGATTGAAAAATATGTACAAACAGATACCGTGGGGACTATTCCAACACAGCATAAATCTGGAAAATTGTAACTTGTCACTAAATGGATTCATTTGCTATAATGGTACAGTACAAGCAGAGACAAGTAGCAAAGGGAGGTCTGTCTGTTGACATGACAAATGTTTCAGTGGAAATAACTTAATAAGCGACTCTGAGGATCTGAACCTTTTGGGTGGTAGAGACAGACCCTTATTCCCAAAACTCTAAGTGTCTTCCTATAGACCTTTTACATACTCACACAAACACCACCCACATGTTGTGATACCTATTTGCTTAATTTTTAAAATAAAGTATAAAAACTCAATTAAAGGAACAACATAACTTGCTGTGGACAAACCTTCATGGACCTCTGCACTCGAGGGTTATCAAGTCCCAGACTGGTGTTCTATAAATGTTTTCTGAATATTCAGGACACACAGCCTACAAACTGTGTTGAAATTAAGCGTGCTCGTTATGTGCTACATGTAACCTCTTGAGAGTTGCTTTGACATGGATAATGTTCCTGAAAGAATTTAAATCTTAATTTTAAAATGCAATTAGATTCAAAAGAGGCCATAAGGTACACACTCTGTACCAGGCAGAGATTCCTGAACCAAGAAGTAGGGCTTGTTGGTTCTGTTAAACTCATGTCTACATTTAGATTATGTCTGGGTCCAGAGCTAGGCTGAATTCTGAATTCTAACTCAGATTATTCCCATACCACCCCCAAAAGAAGCTTTAAATAGGAAATTCTTCTTGGACTTAGAGTATTTGTATGCTTTCTTTGAAGCACTGTTCAGGATTTAGTAGAGAAGCAAAAAGTGATCAGCCATCTGCAAAACATGCAACCAACTTCCTCATCTCATGAGGAGGGCTTCAGACCTGTTAGATATTTGTATGAATGGCATCAGCAATGACTTACCTACTACTATAGGTAACTAGGCATTGTCCCATGCTGCATAGCTGATACTATCATAGGAAATAAATCAATAGCTGTGACCTACTAGATTTCAAGCTATTCAGGCTTCAATTAGCATTAGTATTATTTTCTGCAGATTCCACAGTTCATTAGCAAGACTTGACAGTCCTGACAGCTGGTGCTTTGGAGCACTGCAGTATAGTATTCTTCAGTGACCTTGACAAACCTTTTAAATCACTTTAGCTCTGTTTTGGAGAACAGATTGTCCAAGCTGAATTTATAACCTGCACTGCTACTGAGGCAGCTTTCTTGGCCAGCTTCTGTCTCCCAATTTCTGAACATCTGCTATTCAGAAAATCTAAGTCATCACCTGAATACTGGATGAACTTACAGGTACCCAAGTTCATAAGGACACAATTTACTTCATTTCCCATATAATATAATGCGGTTAATATGCATTTTTCTAACTCCTATTGTAGTGTGCTTTACAAAATGAAATTACTGAAAGTGAGCTTTTCATCATGTAAATACACCAGCACAGTCAGCAATGCCTGATATTGCTACAGAAGCCTTTATTATTATGCCCTAAAAAAAATGAACTTTGGTTCCTTCGCAGTCTCAGGTTTTTTGTTTAATTTCACTGTTGTTTCTTTCTGGCCAGCTAGCAGCATCCCTCCCCATAATCCTGCATTCTCCTGTGAGTCAGAACCAATTTTGTCTGTCACTATAGATTTAGGATTTTTGGACAATTGCCCAAACACTCAGCAGAGTCGCTTTTCTCCTTTGTCTTTCCAGTCAGTATGCACTAAGTGCTCATAAGTCACATTAACTAGAATTGAGGCAAAGCAACAAATTGAACAAATGACTGTAATGACTGGCAGGGAGAGCAGAGACCTGTTTATAATTGCTTGGTTTGCTGAGTACATGGGTGTTAACATGACTCACTCAAGGGCAATTATTTTGTAGCTTCTGACAGGTGTGATATGGTATTGTTGATTTTGGCAGATATCTCCAGTACAAATGCTCTAGTTGACCTTGAAAAATCCAGTGTCAGCAGCCACTACCGTGGCCCTGTTGCTGATCCTTCTCTTCTATGAGAATTGAAACTTTAATCCTTTTCATCAATATTTTTTTAAAAAGAAAAGATCCATGGTTTACCTTATTTCTTTCTTTCTATCACTATTTTTTCTATCACTATTTTTTTCTTTCTATCACTCCCAGAATCACAGAATTGTTAAGGCTGGAATCAAGTCCAGCTGCCAAAATAGGATCACCAGTATGCTCACCATTAAACCATGTCCTCAAATACCATATTCACATATTTTTTAAACACCTCCAGGGATGGTCACTCCACCCCTTCCCTGGGCAGTTGCTTTAGAATTCTTAGCGTGTAATCCAAACCCCTTCTGGTGCAATATTCCACAATATTTACTGCAGGTAATAATGTGTTTCTCCCCTTTTTGTCAACAAATGTTAACAGATTAATATAGTTAAGAATTATCTTTATTCATAGTAACTCAGGTCTTTGGGATGAAACTTTCATTTGTTTTGAGTTAATGTCTTAGTATTTCCCCATGAAATTCTGGGAACTTCACAAAAATCTGGGACCAGTGGTTACTCATGGTTATTGCCCAGGGCCATTTCCATTCTCCAAGTATCTAGCAACCTGTAATCACCAAAGTTTTGCTGACTTGTCATGAAGATTGTGATTTGAACACCAAGAATATTTTAAAATTACCTTGTTGGATAAAAATAAGTATTTAGTCCACCTTAAAAATCAAGCGCTTTATCCATTTTTGACACAAAAGTCTAAACTCTCTAAAGTTTATAACTTGTTCTCTATACACAGTCATTTCAGGAAAATTCAATTCATTAAACATTACTGAAAAGATCCTTAAATGGGGACATAATTTCAGCTGAAATAAACTCATTTTTCATACAGAGAAATGTTTAAGGAATATTCTTTTTTCTTTGCCAAGCTCTGATACTTATTGACCTTCACTGCAGTCTTGTCCTAAAGTTTAAGCTGCCAGAATTTAAAAAAGCCCAAGTGATACATTTCATTCTCTAATTATATACTCACACTGATTAGAACTCCTAGGCAAAATCAAAGACTGATTTCTTCTGTAATATTTAAAGTGTACTATGATGAAGAACATTCTAATACCCAGTAAAAAATAATTATCAAAATATACATCAGAAGCTTTAGCAAACACAGTGAAACTATTCCCCCATCGCAAGAAAATGCACAAGAAACTTCTACTGTTCAGAGAATGTTGCAAAGTGACTTAAGTGAAATACTTGCCTTACACAGCAGTCTTTCATAGCATGCTATAACTAGTAATCTACCCAGGATCAGAGCCAAAGAGGGATTAACCCATCACAGAAAGACATTCTATTTTCGGCAGCAGGCATAAATGCCTAGTGACTGAACACACTGAGCTTTGTGCAATATGCCACTGCAGTTTGCTGCTTGATGAAAAAGGGAAGTATAATTTATCTTAAGCTCATAATACTGTGTTGATGTATCACACATGTTAAATTCATGTTAGCACAGCAAACTGGTAAATCAGATACATCTTCCAAAATCTCTCTTTGGTGATTCTTAAAGTTTAGAAAGCACAGCTACATCTTAACAGCAGAATCAGATTCTTCATACCATCTTGGAAGGACCTTACACCAAGAAGAGAGAACCTACACTGGCCAGCTGATCAAGGTTTTTATTCCTTTATTAAACTTATGGTTGCACCATTATTGCAAGTGAACTCAGTCCTCAGAGAAATATGCTTTTGTCCTTGTATGAGAATTCATGAATCTGATACAGGGTTTGGAAAAATATTTCTGTGTAAGGGACACGTGTGCACTCTTTTGAGCTATTATCCATGGCTTCACAGATCATATGTGTGCATGTGCTGTAAGGCTGCAGTTATTTCCCTGGAATGTTCCACACCTGCCTATTCCAAGGTGTCTGACATAATACTGCAGTGGTTCAAAAAAGCTATGCAACAATCAAGAGAAATGCTCATAGTGGGTGAGAAATTATACAACTCTAATATTTTCGCTGTGGTATCACAGAAGCATTTCTGATCAGCATTATCCAGATGACAGACCAAGGAATATAACTGATAGATCCAAAAGTCCTCTTGAGAATAAAGTACTTCATGTTACTTTGTATAGTGCACATTAACCCCTTTTAATTTATTCTGGTAGTACTTTGCTATTATTGATTTTAAAGCACAGTGAAGGGAATTCTCAGGAACTGATGGATCAGTGAAGATCTCTGTCTAATACAGGTTTTATGAAAGCAGCTCACAATTTAAATAAGCCAAGAACAACTCCTTTATCTAGATTTTTTCATCATTGAAATGTTTCCGAAAATCATATACGCTCATTTTTGTACACTTTAAAGTAATATTTCATAAATTAAATTTATTTTCTCATTTATTTCTCAGTAGAAGAGTGATTAGCTAATTCCTATCCTCCCATATTTGTGGGTGTCTTATTTAAGGCACACCAATTGATCTCTTTTCTGAACACCCAGTTAACTACTTACATTTGTCCAATGTTCATAACTCTTCACAAATATTACTCATATTAATTTTTATCACTGTGGAAGTTGGTATTTCCGTTGTCAGATACATAAGCATCAGAATTCTGCATTAATTTGAATTCCAAATTTCAAGTCTTTCTGCAAAGAGATTATAATTCTGTGCCTCTATGTACAAAAGACAGGTTTTGCTGTTAATTACAGCTTTAAATGCCCAGCCTTTTCAGTTAAATGACCAGCAACACAATTTACACCTTCAGAAATGAATGATTGCGTGTTAAAAGCCAGTCTAAATTTACTCTATACAGAAACTATGACCCAAGGGTAGAATCCAGTTTCCTAGAGGGACTGTCCATTTTTTTTTAATTTTTTTTAAGCTTACCCATTCCACCCGATGTATCTCACAAATTTTCCAACAAACAGAACAGTTATCCAGAGACAGCAAACTAATTCAGTGCAGCACAGATCTACCTGGTGCACTGCAGTAGGCATGGCTGAGGGGGAAACGGTGTGTGATCGTGTCATTTTAGATCAGAGCTCCATAGGTTACAAAACTAGAAGGGCCCATCTTGACCATCTAGTCTGACAACCTTTATAGGAATAGGCCGTGGGAATGGCTCAGAATTAATTCTAATTTCATTATGTGTATGTACAGAGGAACAGAATTAAAAATGCGTAAGCAACTTCCATTCTGACAGTCCACAATTTTGAATGTCTCTTTTTGCAGCATAGATCTTTCTCAAGAGAGGAACAACTGTTTCATGTTTAATTCCTAGTTGCTGTTTTTCCAAAGCAATCACAAATTCCATCTGAATAATCTATAAATATCCTCCTGATTCAATTTCCTTCCCTCTGGGGTGCGTAAAGTACTGGCTTTGTGGTGTGCCAGTGAAGGGACCATGTTGTCTCACTGTCCTAGATGCCAAGGAAGGGAGGCTGTGCAAGCATTGCCACCAGGGATTAAGGAATGTCATTTGTGGGGTAGTGAAGGAGGCTTTGCAGGGTGGGATTGAGGCCTGTGTTTACTCCTGGGAGAGAGGGAGCTGAGGTAGAAGAAAAAAGAGAGGTTTATTTTGCTTTATTCCCTTCATGTGATGGTTGCCTTGTTCTCGGTCACAAAATGTGTTCACACACTTCCACAACTGTTTTGCTACTTTATTTACTTATAGATTAAGTACTGTTTCTAAGGCACTTAGCCATTTTAGCACCAAACACCAAGGCCACTATATTAATTACCAGTGCACGTCTCAGCCTCACCTGAGGAGGTGTCTGATAGACAGAATGTTTCCCTGTTGATAGTTGGTAAATAAAGAGCACTAAAACTTGGCCATCTCTCCCTATGTATTAAATATCAAGGCTGTGAGTCAGTGTCTGGTCAGAATAGGCAAACAGCAGAAGGAATCCCTTCTTCTCTCTGCACCAGCTGGATGAGTAGGTCTGCTAGGGTTTCTACAACTGAAGGCAACAGTTGGGGAGCAGAGGAAGCAGCAGAGGACCTTCCCTGGCCACCCTGCCCACTGTGCCCCAGCTGCCAGGCTGTGTCACACAACATGTGCCCTGGGGCCGGGGCTTGTCCAGCCAGACAGCTCTCACCCTGCATGCCTAAGGGCACTAGTTCTTACCTCTAGGTGCCTGAATTTCTATAAAGTTGTACATAGAAAGCATCATAACAATCATCAGAGCTTGCAATTGTGGGCCAAATCCTGCTTTCAGGCATACTTGAGTAAAGCTGGAATTGAATTCTTAGACATTTTTCAAATCTGAGAGAGTACATAATCTATTTCCCTCATCCAAATGTCTCATCTTTTAATCCAATCAGCCAAGAAGTCTGATCCTAACTACGCAGATTTGATTTGAAAAATCAAATGGAAATGACTAGCATAAAGCCTGTAGTATATTTTACCCACAGTCATCATGCAGTTAATGCTGTGAAAGAACAGTGCTGTGTTTGGGGGATGGGATAGAGTCCTGCCTGAATGTTTCTTATCTAAGAAAGGAAGAGATCTTTCTTCTTGCTGTTATTAGTCTGACAGCAGAGCTGGAGGGACCAATTCAAATTTAAGAGCTAAATTTAATCTGAAATTATCAATACCCTAGAACTTGCCATGTCCCAAAAGATTAGGCCAAATAGAAGCATCATATATTTTGAGCTCATGTTGAAAACCACTGTGCAGTTACTAATTCTATTAGGGAGAGCAGATCTCCTCCTTCTCACCCATTTCCAGTGGGTAAGCCCATGCTAATGAATTTGACAGTCAGTGTTCAGAGAATCAATGCTGGCAACATACAGAAAAACCTTTGGAGCCAAGGAAAAATATATTTCATTTATCTGTCATAAGAGAAAATATTTATTTTTTATCCAAATGGGTAATGCCTTTACCATCAGTAAGTGAATTTTTAAAGCTAGTATTTGTTCCTGACATACAAATCCTTTGATGGCACATTGTGCATGAAGCTGTGTACCACAAGCTTAGGGAGCTGTACATGCACACACAGATTCCTTCAAGACCAGAGTTTTAGGTTTTCCAATCATCACCCCAGCACACATCTAAAAGTCACCGTGTCACTGGTGCTGGCAGCTTGTCTCAGCTCAATAGGCAAAACTTAACTTTGGGTTCTGAGCAATGTGACAAGCAGTTTGTCACGAAGAAGCTTTTTTTAGGGCTTAGATTATTTTTTTCTGTGTTACACAAGGGTTTTCTGTAACCCTTGATTCTTTCTGTATGACATCTGGTATGGAATGGCTGAATTATGTACAGAGGGGCTGTTTTTTTTCTGGTATTATCTGGAACTAAAATATTGTGTACAGAACCACCAGATCTTGGAAGAACCACACATCAAAAGTTATTACAGACTCACAACCTATTATTTCTGTTCTTACTCAGTAGAATCTGTGGATCAGACAATGACACAAATAAAGCAACACTAGCATCAGTATTATTTAAAGACAGGCTTTGATGAAAAAGGATAGTTTTAATTAAGAACTATGTACATTCCATGTTTCTAAATCGGAGCCCTAAGCATACACCCTTACCATGTTGAAATCAAAGATTTGACTGAGGTTACAAAAGGTATGCAACCTCAACTGAGATAAAGAAAGTATACTTCTTAAATTGCGCTTCAGCCTTTTCAGAATATTGGAGAGTTTCAGAGTTGGAGTACATGTATTCACCTTTCCAGAAAATATATAAATGAAATGACACATGCACAGTATCTGCTTGTATCTCTAGACCTAAAGTAGTCTAACTCTGCACTGAAGGCAAAGCAGAGAAAAAAGTCTGGATATACTTACAGTGTAAACATCTAAAAGGCATAATTACTATTATTTTAAAGCTATGTCCAGATAAACACAACTTTCTAATGTCAATCTGTATTGAAAGAAGCATGAAAACAAGGTTGAATGTGTGTGTACAGAAAGCTGAGCCACAAACTTGTTTTTAACTTCACTCTCTACTTAACATCCAGTTGCTGTACCAACTGCAGTAGCAACTGCTTGGCTTGGAGCCTTCTTTTGCTTCTCTTTGTTTCGACATGACTGACATGGCATTATGTTAAAACTTCTTTCTCTTCGAATAGCTGGTTTGGAGATGGACTAGAAGTTTTTACAGATTCCCTAAAAAACAGAGAGAGGGAAAAACCTGAAGGTAAAAACCATCTGTTTTCTGTAGTACAAGTTGTATTCCCCACCCCCAAAAAAAACCCACAACATTTTCTTTGAAATGGTTGCCTCAGTACATATGGATTTCTTTATATGAAGGGAATCCAGTTCTGAACATCACCCAACAAAAATGGAAGCCATTTAAATATTCTACAGAGCAATAAAAACCCATTGTCTGCTCTGCTCTGTAACTGGCATTACTACCAGACTATCCAGTTATAAATGTCTAGCAAGAGCTAAGCTCTCCTTTCTGATTTAGAAACAAGCAAGCCCTTCCACTCCAAGATGTTACTTTGCTATCCCACTCTCAGTCTGAGAACGCACAACAGCCATTGATCAGAGTATCCATTTACCAGCCTCTTGTTTCATTTAAAGTCAATAGCAGAACTGCCTTAGTATGCAATGTCACAGCAAAATTTGCTCTGGTCCTGGTCAGCTGCTGATGCCTAAAAACA
Organism: Petroica traversi; assembly: GCA_025920805.1. NCBI lineage: Eukaryota > Metazoa > Chordata > Aves > Passeriformes > Petroicidae > Petroica > Petroica traversi. The sequence goes on from JAHLSL010000007.1 coordinate 26,177,551, forward strand.
ACCCTGCATGGCTTTTTACATTTGCAGGAAATATAAGAGCAAAGAAACAAGTACAGCAAGAGGACAACAATGTGACCTTCTTCTGCAGCATCTCAAAAAACCTTAACAGCAGTGTAAATCCAAACCATCTCCCTGTTGAACAGTTGTGAAGGATACTCTTCCTTTCTGAATCATGGCTGGCCCCTGAGCTTTCATCTGTACTTGGTTTTGGGTATTGGCAATAATCACCCACCTCCCTAATCTGACCCAACACCCGTGCTTGTGTAAATCTGTATTTCTACATCATGTAATGCAAAACTGTTCAGAGATGCTGTGGTTTATGCCCCAAAGAAGCAAACTTCACTAGCTAACACACAGTACTCAGCTAGTGTTCAGCTGGCTGACAGAGATACACTATGCCATATAAATACCTTGATAAAATGATCGAATATCATTCTGTTACTGACAATGGCATAAAGCACCCTACCAAACCAAATATGGCCAGGATCTCATCATAAATGTACTTTAGCCATTTAAGTGGGAGGCAAGCACGTGAGGTCCTCTTTTGAAGCAAAAATCACTATGTCATAGTGATACTTAATGATTTTTTAGAGTCAGCAAAGGAACTCTAGTCCTTAGGACTCTCAGGAATACCAGAGAAACATGCAAGCATAAACATAAAGCTTTAAGGCAGCTTTAACTAGCACACAAATCACTATTTTGCAAACAGGAGAGTTTTCTATTGAGTATTTAAATACAGGGATTTAGTTCCCTAAATATAAACAGCTGCTGCTGAAAAACTGGGTTAATAACAATACGTCTGGAAAAGTATTTGAAATCCAAGTATTTTTTCTTCAGTCTGTCATGTGCCACTCAGTGCTCTTAGCCCAACATGAAACTGGAAGTCTGTTTCCCTGAAAAATGCAGAAAGCCTGCTACAACTTTCATCTGTGTCTGCCAGAAAACTCTGACTGAGAGATTTAATGGCTGCCGGTTCCGCATATGTTTCTGTCAACGTGATCCTCAACTCCAACTGTGTCTCACAGAGAAATGCTTGAACACATGAGAGCTACAGCTGAGCTGCACAATGACAAAGCTGACACAGTGATCTGGTTTTAGAACAGAGATAATATCTTAATTCATTATCTAGAATATAAAACACACTGCTTGAATAGGATCCCTGATTCTTAGCTGGATAGCCATCATGTATGCTTTTATATAAGGCAGAAAATAGATTTGATAAGCTCTCTTAATTATTATCTGTTGATTTATTCTAAGGGCTATATTGCATGAATTCACAAAACAAAATCTGGTCCAACTTGCTTTATTGTGTTGCTGGTGCACCTGCTCTACCTCTCAGCCAAAATTCCTTTATTTGCCCAATATGGAAATTTCTCATCTCATTTATAGTTAAGCAAATGTTAAGGAGTGCCTAAAATATTCTGTAAGACTTTAAGAAGGATACACATCACATTCCTTGTCTTCACTCATTCCTTTCAAAGGTGTGGGTTTACAAATGCAGAGCTCAGCAAAAGAGACTGATAGTTTAATAAACCATTCAAAAAAGGGCCATCAAATCTGAATCAAAACCAGGCCAACTCAGCAGTTTGGGCTGAGATTTTGCTTTTATTTCAAATCAAAACCTGGTTCATAAACTCCCAATAAATAAATCCAGCTGTCATGCCATTCTAATCTCACTGCCTACTGATAATGAAAAGAGAGACATCTTCTTGGGCAGAGCAGGTGCTAGAAAAAAAAGGATCCAGTCTGAGCCCCAAGCCCAGTACGTGGTTATGTCCCTGCTGGGTTAGGTTACGAAGAAATCCAAATCATTCAGTATGTGGGTGAAAGGAGGGAGAGGCCCATGCCTTTCTTTGTCCTTAGGCTCCTCATGAGACTAACACTGCCCCTCCTCTTTGAATATGGTTATCAACAAATCCATCTCAGAACAGCAACTATGGGATATTCATGACGACAGCAGCTGCAAAGCTGTTAAAAATATACAAAATTTCGTGGTGATGGAAAGATTGCCCTTGCTGAACAGAAACAGAAATCCCAGCACCCTGATGTTTTTGGCTACAGCTTGCTATATTTTGACACATAGTCTAGAAAACCCAATCCAAGTTGATTTAAAATCTTTTAAATACAATGTTTAAAAATAAAAGTGTGAGACCACAATTTTTTTCCCCTCTTGAACAGGGCTCTCATGTTCTGAGATGAGACAAGAGAAATGATTTTTCCACCTGCTATCAATACACCAGGCCAAGCTGCCTGGGGTAGCTAAAAACAAAAAAGCATTCCACAACTCCACATGGATTTCAGTGGATTGCTTAGCAGAGCCAAGATTTGCAGCTTTCAGCTGCTCCTGTGGGTTTGTGAGGCAAAGTGCACAGAAAATGTCATGCCAACCATTCCTTCAGAGCAGATGGGAAGAGGCATATTTACTAATCATCCCAAAACCTGTTGTATATGTTTCAGTCTTTTTTACAAAAACAATTTTCTTTTCAGCCATTTATTGAAGAGCTACTAAGCAGAACCTCTGCTCAGAAGTATGTGACTACAAAATCAGGGTTTTACTTTCTCTCCAGGATACAGTTGGACAATGAATGACAGTGACCACAACCTGTCCCCAGCTGTAACTCTGACTTCTAGCAGTCTTTCTGGCAGCTAAAATTTTCTAATACCTTATGGTTCTGTATTTCTGAAAGTAAATTTAATTACAACTGATGCAGAACCTGAAATCTAAAAGTGGAAATTGTTTTGTTTCGCCTAGCTTGTTTTTCCATAGTGACATAAGCCACCTATGGAAATGCACTCAAACCAAACTAAGAAGTGTGTCACATATAACTGTCGTTACTCAAAGCTGTACTTTTCTTTCTAGCCATTTATCCATGTTTGTAACCTAACCTTGAAAGAAAGGTGAGTCCCTTGTCCTCTCCAAAATCTTCTGAAAGCACCTAAAGAAATTTTGAAATAATCAAATCACATATTCTACCATTTAAGTCAAACTATACTTGAAAATACGTGTACTTGACAGACATTTTCCCTTGCTTCAAGCCAAAGGTAATCAGTGTTGGATTTCTTGTGCATTTAGTGAAGAAACAGCAAATAAATAGCTATGCATCCTCTCAAAATCACTGCTGCACTCTGCAATTTTCTCTTCCATCATAAAGCTAATACACAAATGACTAAAAATATCAAGCTCACAAAGGCAGCCTAGTGCCGTGGTTTCACAGTTGCCGGGGTGTTGGCTGCAGGAGGCAGTGCTGCAGAATGAAGGAGCACTGTGGCACCTGTCTGCATGGGCCCTTTGCTTACTATTCTGTCAATGCTGGCTTGTGCTGGGGTTTTTACCTAGCAAACCCCCAGGATCCCTGCTGCATTTTCATCTTCCACTGAAATCACTGAAAGGGTTTGAGATCACAACAGACTCTCTTCCCTGTGAATGAACCTGAGGTTCCACTCCATGCTGCAACATTGTTGTAATTTTTAATAAATACTAATAAGAATGTTATTAGCACATTGCAGCTATTCCATTTTATATTCTGCAGTATTCTCCACAGATCCTTTTTGCATTTCTCTAATTCCTAAGTTTGTCTCTAGTTTGGGGAAATTTTCTACTGACTGAATTTATAACCGTTACATCTTAGTCTCTTATTAGCTAGATTGTTTACCTTCTGTATTTCATTTACTTGTATTTTCATTCATTTCTTGCATTATCTGCAGTGTGTTCACTTTTGTTTAAAGTGAAACCTCTTGGTATTTCTGAAAAGTTCATTTTAAAGCAATAAATAAAAATAGCTTAAGACACCATCTTGTGTCCTCAAGAAACAGTATCATTTGTTTACAGTTAAGAATCATGACAGCAGCTGTTTGCAGTCCAGGATTGCACTGATTATTATGCCATGGTATCATAAGAATGTTTCCTCTACTTGTATTACAGATATCTTAGAGCTATCTGTCAGAATTAAAATGTCTGCATGAAAACTCTGATGAATGAAATAGCTACTGGCACCTAAGCCTTGACACCTAAAATAGTGAGAAAAACTGTGATAGAAGCACTCAGAGAAATAATACATTTCTTATGAAAAAAAAAGAAAGAAAGAAAATATACCCTAAAAGGCAGGAAGACAGTTTGCCCCAGAAGCAGCAGAACTGCAAAAGCATGGTTTCCTGTAGATTTGTAACCTTTATCCCAATCTCTCTCCTGCTGCTTACCTTATTATGATGATTACAGCTCCTTCTGTCTCCCTTTGAACCCTCCACTGGGGAAGAGACAGCATCACCTGTGGCCTGTTACTAGCTGCATTTGCACTGATTGGCCATGGAGTTATTCTTAAAAAGACAGTAAGTCTGGCAGAGGAAGCTCTTATTTTGTCTTCCCTCTGTTATTTTTCTGAAAACTTCCAGGGTATTAATTGTCTCTAGGATTTTCCTATCCTTTTTGAAATCGCTCTTTAGGTTAAAAAACTATTAAGTGAGGAATCTGCTCAGTAGATAGACATTCTGCTTGCATAACCCCACTGCCTTTAGGAAATCAGTCTAAGAAATAATACTGTTTTCTTGGCAAGACAGCTACAGCACTGTTAAACTGGAATTGTTCAGGAGTTAAACTTTACAAAAATCATTTCCAGTAGACACTTAACATTTAGCTAGTCTATTTTGAACAGTACAGAGACAAGTACTCATAATTTATCTTGTTCATATAAGCAGAGACAGAAAGTAACAGAACTTTAACAGGAATCTTATAGAAACGCAAGCCTGTTCTCTGAGCTTGATATCATGGGGTAAAATGAAGTTGAATAACATAGCCAGTGTCACCAGCAGGCTGAAGGCTTTCTACATCCCACCAAAGAAGTGAGAGTGATTCAGCTTCTTGTGATTTTCCAACAAGAACAAAAGGCATGCACAAACTGGATGGACTGGTGGCAGAGACACACATAATCCATAAGGACAAGTTTTGAGGATGCAGCACATGTTGCTTCTCTGATACAGCTTGATATTCATCACTCCTGCAGCCAGCATGAACTTCACTTCTGCTGTCAAAGCTGTGTCATGCTCTAGAGAAAGAGACACCTATTTTAAGTCAGTCATGGTCCAGAAGAAGGCAAGGCTGTGCATTGACTTCTGAAAAGTCGCTTACACTGTGTGAAGTTGACATAGATATCGTACATGAGCTCTATTTCTCTATCTTTCTCTCCTCAAAAGACAGCACAAATTTTCAATGCCAAAATTTAATCAAAGATAGCAGGCAGTGACCTGGTAGATGTAAGTAACTTAACATATTCAGGCTCAAAAGTAATTCTGGGAGCATACCACCATACAGAATGAAGTGACTTATGGAAATGAGTGTTGAAAGAGATGGAAAGGGCCACTAATGAAAGACAGACTGAAATCAGGAAAATGTAAGACTTTGAGGAAAAATCAGAAACTGGAGGAAGAAACTGAAATAGGGAAACGTGAAGAGTAGCCTAAAAAATGTCATAAAGTTTACTTAGTACCAAGGACCTGAAGACAGAAACAAATGCAAATCTTATCATGTAATTTATAGTGTACGAGACTGAGTTTTGGATAAAGGCCAAGACAGGAATAGAGAGATCATAAATTGTGGGACATTAATGTTGATATTGGTTTGCATCACAAAACAATATACTGGAACCAGGTTAAACAACTGTACGTACGCATATATGTAAGGATAAGTCTGAAAAGAGTAAATACAGATACTGCCCCAAGTAAGACTTTGTTAACCTAAATACGTGACCTTTACAAGACGTACAGGGCATGAATACAAAAGGTACACTTTCCTAGTGTGTCATCTCAGCTTCCAGCAGTCTGCACTTTAAAGATGTCCTGAACCAGAGGTTAGACTGAGATGAGTGTATTAAAAGTCCCAAGCAACTTTGCTCCCACAAATCTGTCAAATTAAGGGTTTTTCACTTAGGGCATAAAAATGTTTCTTAGCAAAAACAATTCTAAAATTTCACAGAAAAATGCACAATTACCTAATGTGACTGCTTTAAATATGTTGCTTTTGATGTTAAGTCAATATTAATAAACAATAAATTTAAAGAAAAAATATTTTGAAACAATTATCACCTTAATATATTCTGTTAGGTTTCCTTTACTGTTGCACTTACTGTTCTAAGGTTTTTGCTGACTGAGCTGGGGGAACATTTCCATTTTCAATAGCTCTCACAACCTGGGGAAACATACTTCCAGAATACTTTTTTTTTTTTTCACAGAAAGACAGAATCACAAACTGGGTAAGGTTGGAAGGGACAACGTGGGTCATCTGGTCCAACCTTCCTACTCAAGCAGGGACATCCCTGAGAACATTGCATGGGATTGCTTCCAGATGGTTCTTGAATACCTCCAGTGAGGGAAACCCTATAACCTCTCTGTGCAACCTCTTCTAGGGTTCAGTCACACACACAGAGTGAAGTTTTTTTCTCATTATTCAAGCAAAAATTTCTGCCCATTGCCTCCTGTCCTGTTGCTTGGCACCCCAAGAAGAGCCTGGCACAATCCTCTTAATACCCTCCCTTCAGATACTTACAGATATTGATGAGGTCCTCTCTCAGTCTTCTCTTCTCGAGGCTGAACAGCCCCAGCTCCCTCAGCCTTTGCTTGTAAGAGAGATGCTCCACACTCTTAATCATCTTTGTCACGCTTCACTGAACCTGCCCCAGGAGTTCCCATCTCTCTTGTCCTGAGGAGCCCAGAACTGGACACAGCATTCCAGGTCAGGCCTCACCAGGGCTGAGAGGAGGGGCAGGATCACCTCCCTTGACCTGCTGGCCATGCTCTTCCCAGTGCAGTGACTCTAATCTTTGGCCTTCTTGGCCACCACGGCACTATTCTGGCTCATGGACAGCTTGTAGTCCACCAGCACCTCCAGGTCCTTCTCCTGAGAGCTCCTTCCCAGCAGCTCAGCCCCCAGTCTGCTGGTGCCTGGGGTTATTCCTGCCCAGGTGCAGGACTTGTCTTTGTTGAATTTCAGAAGGTTCTTCTCTGCCCATCTCTCCAGGGCTGCACAGCCCCCTGGGGTATCAGCCACTCCTCACAGCCTGGTGCCACCAGTGAACTTGCTGAGGAGGCATCTGCACCTTCATCCAAGGCATTGATGAATAAGGTGAACAATGCTGTGTCATGACAGTTTACATTTTACTGTTTAAATAAAAGGGTTTCTTTCAGTCAATAGAAAACTCCAGTCAGATGTTCTGAAATGTTTTATAAACATTCTGGAAAAAAATGTTTATTTAAAAAAAAGAAAACATTTTCATGTGTATATAATATTACTTTTTACATCTAGAAATCAGTTGCAGGAACTTAAAAGTGAGAACAGCACAATAACATGGAAGGTAAATAGGTGTTGAGAGCATATTGTCCTGAGTGCATGGAATTCTTAGCTATGAAGGAGAGAAAGAATATGGAAAAAACAAAACCAGCAACTTCTTAAGGGATGCCTAAGAGACAGTTGTAGCTATAAAACTAGGTGGAGAGCAGAATTTGAGAGTCATTTGCTTTGAAAAGCAAATTCAAGCGTTGTGAATGGAAGGGGTCAATCAAGGATATGGTGACCGTAAAGCACTAAATCTAATCTAAAGACTTCACCAAGTAACAGCAAATTCCAGAAAAATGCACAGGTATGAAACAATGAAGAATAAATAGAAAGCAATAACCAATGTTTTATGACTGACCTCACTGGACTCCATAACAGAACTTTTTGAAGTCCTTATGACAGTGCCCTAAGCCATAAAAAGGATGAGTTGTCTCTTTTCTCAAATAAAAGCAATGGTAGAACTGGGTTGCATTAAGGTTTTCTTCATCTGATAACCCCAGAAGTGTACACAAGAACAAAAAAAAAATTACTGAAGGATTTTTAGTTTTAATTTTCAAAAACATAGGCTAATATGAGAACAAAAATCCAAATTAGGTATTTTCTAGGAGCATTTAATTGTTTATGCTTGTACTGGTCATTTTTTGGCACCAACAGGTGGACTGTTGGAGACTTACAGCCTATACTACCAAGGTGGTTATCTATACACTGTCATTCAATGCCACAGAGAGCAGACAAGAAATGTGATTTAGCTAACATTTAGATGGCTCAGTCCCCAGCAGACCTTAGTTATGCCACTTTACATAAATGAGCATAAGCAGATATGACAATGAAACTCCTGCTTTACCAGCTGCTAAGGAAAAAATCTATTGTTAGGCAAAAGTCTCTATCATAAGGCAGCATAAATCCATCTGTGTTGTTCTATTTATGTGGTACAAATGCAAAAAGAGTGTGGCACATCATCAAGTTTCATGTCATTTACTGTGTGAGCAGCTGCACCCCATCCAAACTAAAAGAAACCTGAAAGCATCACCATCAGCATATGAGAACTGCAGCCCCTTAGCATAGATGTTGTATAAAAATGAAAGCAGGCATGAAGGGTGATGAAATGGTAAGCAAATGTACGTTTGTACACCTCCTGAAATGCTATTTTCTTTTCAAGAAAGATATTGGTAAAAATTTTAATTTTAGTCACTTCTTTTTTAATCAGCATCAGCCTCACGGCTGCTGAAAAAAGGTCACAGTTATTCTAAGCTCACCATTTTTTAATATCTGACCATTCATAATAAATAGTCACTCAAACAGACTCTATTTCACATACCTACTAGATAACTTTCTCCTTCTGGTGGAGATCATAGAAGGTTCACATTGTTACTATATGTCTCTATCGTCTCTAGGAAAAGTAAATAGTTTGTCAGAAGCAAAATAGAGCATAAATAAATAATCCTAATCCATATAGTTTACTGCAAACCAAGTTGGACATTACATTTGGAGCTCTGGGTTTTTCCCTCTCATTATGTTAAATACTAAGACCAGAGAATGCTTAGCTAATCTGTATTTCTGCACTAGTATGTCAAAACTGTCAGAAGTGATTCAGGATCCTGATTAGATGTTCCAAATTCTGACCTTTTTATACCCCCTCTTTAAGTCACTCACATACCCCTAGCTCCCTCTTCTCTCCTGCGTTAAACTTCTGGCCCATCTCCAGAGCAGGGACTGCAGAGTAAGGAGGAATGAAGTGGTCTCCTTCAAGTGAACTCTTATATGTGGGTTGAATTTAATGCTCACAGTGAAGAGCCTTTCTAGTGGAGGATATGAATCAATCCTTCCCCAGGCACAGGGAAGAACAAAGGATAGGAATGCAGCAGATGAAGAAATACTCTCTTTTTCCAATCCACTTTTTCAATGGAGAAGTATTGACTGTTTTTAAATTTCTTGATGCTCTGACTGACAAATTCCAGGTATCACTTAACAAAGGGAAAAGCGCAACTTGAAATGGATGGAAACCCTTAAAATAGCTCCAAAAGTGAGAATTACACTTAGTGATGGAACAATATTAAGAGAACAAGAAAAAAGTAAAATAATGGTTATGTAGTAAGCCAAAAATGAAAGTGATGCCTCTCATTTAAAAATAAAGAGGAATAAAATTATTTTCTGTGTTATTTGTGATGTTTTTCCTTCCATTTGCTGTAAATGTTCTTTTGAACACTATACAGACAACAAATAGATTATAGTATTTTCAAAGTGCACCAATACAATTGTTAATTGCATTTATATGGTAAGTCAGAGCATAACAATGTCTTTGTTTAATCAACAGTACATTTCAGCACCTCATATACTGCAAACTATTTGAAAACTGTAAGTTATACAGACAATTTATTTCATTGATATCATGTAACGCAGGAATTTCAGACTTTTTATCTCCATTCAGAAAATGAAGGATTTAAACTCATGAGATTATGAATTCCAGCATATTATAGCCTATCTCTTAGCAAAATTTGCACTTCAAGGCTGTTTTTAGCTGCAGATCCAGATTTCAGCTCTCTCATTCTTCATTTTCACATCATTTTGACTGCAGCCACATAAAATTAGTGTTTATATTCACATTCTAACAAGTCATACAAAACAGAATATAAATAATTGTGCTTCTAACTTTTTGAGCTGCTCTGCAACGGGCAAGAAGTTTTCTTGTTAGTCGCAGCCAAGTTATTCCATGAGAGCAGCACAGTCCCAGCCCACCACACAGCCTCATGAGGTTTTACTTCAGGAACTCACAAATTGAACCATCAATGAAGCTTTGTAAGCCAGAGGCAAACAGCATCTCTGTTTTCCTTGATAATTCCTGATGAATCTAATGGATGGAAGCAGTAGTGAGGCCCCTATCCAATCACAACAACTTTGCTTCTTTTGTTAACAAGGTGTTCAAATCCAATGATACAGCTTGCTAGTGTTTTGTCATTGATACCTTACTACAGATCAAGGAAAATTCCTGCAGCACTTAGTCAAATGCTTTTACAAGTAAAGGTTTTTACACTATTACCTGGCCTAGAGTGCATGTTGACAAGCATAGAGGAAGAGCAGCCTCTATGTAAAACTTCTGATGAACAGTGAACACACACCACTTGGCAGGTCCTTAGATGATTTCATTTCCAGTGCTAGGAGCAAATTAAATCTTGTCCGTGAGCTCTCACTATTTAGAGATTATCGCTTATTGTTTATGAGATGAGCATTCATTCCCTCACTGTCATCATTCCTCAGCACAATACAATGCTCTCAGGGGTCCCTGCATGGCATTCAATGCTCAGACATCAGATGTCTCTGGGCAGTTTACCTAGAGAGAATGTATCACATTAAAAGATCAGAGTGCTAAGTGCTAGGAACTATTTAAGTGCAAATGTCATATCTAATAGTTCTTTAACAATCAGTTTGAGCTTTTAAAAATGCAGCAAGATACATATCCTACTGTTCTTTTTTGCTCTGACACTGCATATGCAAGGTCATTTCAGGTGATCTATATATAGAGAAAGATCTTAGTCTCTTGAATACTATACTGAAAAAACCCCTGCATAATTGACTGCTACAGGGAGTGGATCCAGCTCATTATTTGAATTACACATCCATCTGTTTCAGTCAGGATGGTTTATGAAGAGGTTACAAGAGCTAGCTGAAATTGTCAAATAACACATAAGAAAATTTTAAACTATAGAAGAAGTTTAATATACAATTCATTTTGTGAATCAGCAAATTTAAAGGGGAGGACAAAAAAAGTTTTTTCTGTTATACAGGGATTTTAAGAAGCTTATATCATCCTCTTTTTGTCCATAAACTATCCATTATCCTTAGCCAGGTTTTTATACATACCTTGCCCCTTTGCTTTCTAATTAATTTACTCTATTCAGTTTAGCCTGTAAGTCATTTTTCAGTATTAAATATTAAAACAGTGTTTTAAAATCATAACTTACATTAAAAATATATTAAAAAGATCTTTTGCCCTTGCATTTCTCTAAAATATTATGGAAAGGAAGAATTCAAACATTTCTCACTATATACTCTTGTTGCATCTTATCAGCACTCAATTTCTTCATGTTTTGGCTACTAAGAGATTAGGCAGATTTTGACTATGTGATTTTATGCAATCTGATAACATGGCTCACATATAGAAATACTCATTCTTTTCCTTCTTCTTTTCCTTGCTCTTTGTATCAGCTGCTCTAGGATGAGGCCCCCACTGTGTCTGATGCTGAGGTGCAATCCATCGTGCCTTGCTTCTGATCTTTTACAAAATCATAACCTGGTTTTCATAGTCTGGAATTTCTTACGATCTCAATGAGAATCGGTAGTGCAATTTACTTTCTGCTTTATTTTTTGTTGTTTACATATCATGTTTCAAACCTCTGATTTCCTTAAGTTCTAGGTCCCAGTAAATAGCTTGCTTTTATGGTTTTAATCTGTGTGCTCAATTCAGAATGTTGACGGATCTAATGTTTGAAAGCTTGTATTTTCCACACAGTCTGGGAAAGTACCTCAATTTCTACATATATGTCCTGTCATAGAAAAAATAACCAGAATAAAAGGGAAGTTGGGTAAATATTTTCAGAAAATCTTTTAGAATTACAGGAGGAAAGCTCATAAAGCCAGAACAGTACATATACTCTTCCTGTATCTTCTACTCAAACTGAGCTTTTGATAAGGTAATTTTCCATATGTGAGACCATTAATTGCCAAATTTTCTTCCAGTTCTGCTTCTGCTGTAACCTTTTGCTTATGTTTGCTGTGGAATTTATTTTGATTATGATGGTAGAATTTATCCTCCAATCCAAGTCATTAGAAAATATGTCTTAAAACAGATCAAGAGGATGCTTCTCCTTCTAAAGACCACTAAACCTATACCTCTGCACATGGCCTTGCTATTTTTATTTTTAAAAAGCCACATTTCCCCAGACCTATTTCAGGCCACTCTTACTTGGGGATACTTTTGCATCTTTTAGATAATAGATGAGGTGGGAATTACCCAGTAAATATGTACTTGTGCCATCTATTATTAAAATTCACAGACACACCAGTTTATTTCGGTGCAGAAGAACGGACTGAGATGACATGAATTTCTCTTTTTATAACCACAGAAGGTATGTGAACCCTAACCTACCAAATATGCCTGTCATACCTTCATTCTTTGGCCTGCTAGGAGCATGTTAGCTCAATAATTAAGTGCAGCATCCTTGTTATTCACACGGAGATAAAGTACGAGGACAGTCATTTATGATACCCCCCTCACAGTATTTTTCTCCAGTTAACAATGAAACACTGATATTATGAATCCTGGTCTACAGTTTCAAAATTGCAATGAACAATTTACAACAGTTAAAGTTAACATTTCCATCACAGAGAGATTTTTCAGGTGGTGATACCAATACCTCTTTGATTTCCCTCCTTCAGTCACATGTTGTCATCAGACCAGGTCTCTTACACCCCTGAAAGCCTTCTCCACAGTTCAGAACAGACTGGACAACTTGCAATATCAGATGAGCACATATTTTGCAAATGGGAGCAGAAACAGAAGTGCATCTGAGGGATGCTAGGCATCAGCATTCCACTTCATCCAGGCTCAGAATATTGCTTCTGAGGGTCAAGATACAAAGATGAATACTGAAGAGGAACCAGATTGCCTCTCTGTGTCTCACTTAGTTTTTAATAACTGTCAAGAGAGCAAAATACCTCAGTCTCCTGACCTACCCATGTCTTCATTCACTTATTCCTTTTCTTGCCAGTTATTTACATAGCTTGTTTGAATCAGCAATGTCTTAAAGCAAGTCTTTGAAATGGCTCACGGACAGCCAATACTTGTCATTCAGCAGGCCCGTGCTCTGGTCCAAAGTCCACCTGCCCCTAAGAAGCAGCAAGGTTAGACCAGCCAGAAGCATTTCTCAGCAGAATGGCAGCTTTCCAGATTGACAGTGCACTGCAGCTGACAATGCCTATTCTTCCAGCTGTGGTGAAGAATAGAAAATGTTCATGTGAATCCCTCTGCTTTTACATTAAACTGAAATGAGACCAAAATATAAATAACTGCACCCAGCAGAACCAAGCTTCAGATGGATCAGCCTTGATTTTAACGATTAAAATATCATTGCAGACTATTCTGCATAGTGGATTTGAGAAATGTACAAAGACTGGAGGTATTCACGTGGTGTATACCTGGTACCCATTTTTTCGATTAAATTTACCCATTAAAAAGGAATACTGCTGCTTCTCTTAGAGTCTGAATCAGAAAAACATTTTTGAGTGCAGGATTTTTTTCTCTATGGATTGGGTTCTGTACTGAACTGTTCTGATTTATTTGTAAATGACACATTATTTAGTGCAAATGTCAAACAGTCATTCTTAGAAATACAGATATTGGACAATATCTGAGACAGGTGCTGTCAACAAAACTTCTCAAGAAGTGTCATTCCCTGAGAATACAAGGAAGAGGGAAGAACACTCTGCAATATGGTTTTGTTTCTCTTCAAATATCGTTTCAGACACTGGCAATAGAGATAAAAATCAGCTATTCTGAGTAATATTAAGGGTTCTGAGAAAGGCATACCTGAAGACAAGACTGTTTTCAAGGTTTTTGTTTTCAGATTGAACATAGAGAAAAGGTTTTTGTAAAGAAGCAATTTCTCTAAATATAGTATTACTGAAAAATATCCATTGAACAAAACTGAAAAATGAAACACAATGTAGATTTTAATTCCTACTAAGCTTAATAAAACTGGACAAATAAATATCCAAACCCATAGGCTGCAGCATGGAAAATTACTTAACCATAGCCTTTTAGGAAAGTATTCAGATTCAGGCTGTCATTTAAGTATTTGATCAGTTTAAGGTATGGTGTTTCTTTCAGAATTTTACCATATTATTTTCGATGCCTGGCATTATCTCAGTCATTTTTCATTGGAACACATGAGACACTTATATAGCATCGTGTTAGAGCAGAACACAAGACATCTGAATGGCATTTGGAATATGTGTCTAACACCAATTGTATGAAGAGAACCCACTGGCTCCTCCAGGCTGCTTAGCAGAACTACTGCTGCCTTTTGTCCCTGAAGCCTTGGATTCAGGCTCCTCATCTGTTCATTTGAAATGGGGAGTCAAAGTCAATCCAGCATGGAAGTAAGCCTGCTTATTCCTCTCACACTTCTTGGTACAATGTTTAGCCTGCCAATCCAATAAAACAACTCTAGTTCAATGCCAAAAAAAAAGTCTGTTTTTTCTAAATTCTTTGTTCAGAAGAAAATCTTTAACTAATTTAATGGGGGGAGGAGAAGGAACATATGTATTTCAGACAGCTTTATAGGTATGAAAAATGTCAGCTCATAAGATAACATGACTACATATTATTCTATAGGCCACAGAATTTCTATATATTAGGACCTTTAAAGCAGACACTCAATATTCCATGGAACTGACCAGTTTAGAAATAAAAGGTTCACAATACTCCGAAGTGTTCTGAAGAGACACTTGAGCTAGCTCGAAGTTCAAGGGGAAGGCTACCTTTGTTAAAAGCCCCGAGTAGCTCCAGGAGAAAGCTAGGCTTGAAGTCACTACAGTGATCCAAACTCCTGCATTTAGCACTGTGAACACAACCTCTCAGTAATTCAAATGGGACTGTGTGTATCAATGCAGTTCCACAAGATAAGTATGTTAAGTTGCTTCTGGACTAATTCAGATCATTTTTGGAATAACAATGTGGTGAATATCAACCCCACTGCAAAAGAAAAGATCTGTAGGTTGTTGGGGTTCTTCTCTGACAGCTCCCTTAGGAAATAATACAAAACTATTTATTATTTATATACAAGCCAGCATGTCAACACATTTTTAGATAACTCTCTTTACATTTTTCTGTTTAGCAATGGAAACTACAGAATAAATTATATATGACAATTGTGGCTATTCTAAGAAGCTTGGTATTGCACAACTAGCAATGTACAAACTAGATGTAAAATGCTCCATGGAATTTATATTTCTTTGTATTCTGTTTATGTTCATAACTATTTTGTGTCACTATCTGTATGAAATTAATACTAAATCTACTCAACATAGGCTTCTGTAGCCTGATATCTCTCCACTTTGTGCACTTTCAGGTGTCCTGAGGTGGTATGCCAGATGTTAGAAAGGTTGTATTTTACTTCAAAACCTGCAGGTATAGAGCAAATGTATTTTGCTATGCATACCATCTGGTACCTGTTTTTTTACCAGAGAACAGAGTGTGTTTAATCATTAAATCAAATCTTGTAGTAGTTAAATCAAATTAATTCGTACAGATATGTTCATTTTTCTCCCTGTGGTTTTTCCTATCAAAGTAATCTGGTTACTTTATGTGACAGCAAATGAAGTCACTGGCCCAAATTCTTCTCATAGATGCACACACATAACCAACAGGAAGTCAGTAGGTTTGTACAAATATAAATGCTCAAAGGATGATCAGATATGAATAATAGCTGTGTTTAATAAAAGTATCTTTTATACATGGCAAAGCACTGACTTCTATTTTTCTATTTTGATCCTCATTATTTAATTAGTAAATCAAAATTAATATTTCTCTTAAAGATATGCATCAATGTTCTTCAACTTATTTTTTCCTGCAATATAGATCTAATAACATTCCTTTTCTGATGCTGGTTAAAATTTAAATAATGAGACTTCAGTTCTTTGACTCTTTCAATAAAGAAAAGGTTTTTTCAAAGAAGAAATAATTTTTAGAACTGTTGCTTCATAACCTGTTCGCTTCACCGGTTCCTGCCCTCTTTTTTTGCGGTTAATGATAGAACAAAACAGGTAATTGTATATGTAGGTTGTTTATTTATTAAAAAGCTTACAAAGTACATTCACAGAATTTTTTTGGTATAGAGATTTGGTACAGAGAAGTGTTTATCTCTCAGCTCAAGAAGTAATATTTCCACATGATTCTTTTCCTCCTCTGGCCTGAGAGGAGAGGTGTTGAATTAGTTTGCAGCTTTCATCCCATTTTAGATTCATTGCATTCTGCAGTTATTTTATAAGCAAGCCCACCTTATTGGAAAGGCCTGTAATGTTCTCATGCCATTCATGTTCCTTTCCCAAGCAGACAGCCAGTTGCTAAAAAACAGAAATTGGGCAATTTGAAGAACCTGACTTGAACAGCAGAATTAAATGGCATGTAGTGATTGAGCAGCCACAAGAGAAGAAAGAATGACACCATGAACAAATTAGGGTGATTACACAGAATAAAAACAATCATGGTTACCAAATATTACTGGAAGATATTCTGTCAGGACAGCAGTCTGCTATGAATTTGCACATTTATTTCACACAGACAAGCCAGAAGTATTTGTTTCACAGGTAAAGAGTGCAAAGGTAGCAATGATCATACACCTGTCTTTGTATGCAATAGCCACTAAATTGCTGAGAAAGTGACAAAAGGTGGTGAGTATTTTACACTGTCTTTGCTAAGTGTCAAGCAGAAATAGCAAATCTGGTCACTGGAATTAACCTTGCACCAAGGCACTGTTCAATAGTCTAAGTTCAGTGGAAGAATAAATTAGAACAGATTGGGTGCAAAGTTTTAATTTTCAAAGGCAAATTACTAAATTAAGCAAACTGTTCAAAGGAATTACTTATGCTGAAGAAGTTTTTTTGCCAGTGAAAAAAAGGCTGAAATTTCTTTCAAGCAGATTTGCAAAAAGCACCTAGAATTTTCATACCAAAGAAATAGAAAAAACTTTTAAGGAAATATTTTGTATTCAATTGAGTGGTCACCTTGAAAAATGAAAACTGATTTTCACACTTAATTTATAAAACTATTTTATTGCAGTTTTCTTAATAAATCGCTGCAAATTTGTATATGCATGCTTTTTTGTGGAAATAAAGATAGCAAGTTTGAAATTAAAATACATTCTTCACTGAACCGAAAACATTATTTGGTGGTTAGAAAAATTGGACCTGCAAAAACTGGTAAATGGTAATCCATACAAATAATTTTGCAGAAGCTAGAAGGCTGCAATTAGATGCGTATCTCACTTTTCCTGTTGATACCAAGTTCTCATCAGGTGTCACCACACTACATATGGAGAATATTTTTGGAGTTCCCAGTTCTTTCACCTTCAAGATTTTTGCATAATGAGATTCATGTCTATTCATCTGGTTTTTCTCAGAAAAGCTTATGAATTACCCATTACTTTCTTATAAGCATCTTGGGTTGGATTCAAGTGATTAAAGCCAAGAAATTCTAAGTGTTTCTTCTTGTCCAGAGTTTTAGATAGTGGTCAGACCCTCCTGACATAAAACTGCCCTACTTCTGACTGACTTCTTCGTCCTAAATCAAACACCTTCAACAGCACCAAATTCTGGCTCCATACACAAGTGTCATAGCAAGTATGAAAAATTTCATCATGCAGGAAAATGTTGCATGACTTTCAGGGAAATTATAATTTCCTACACAATCCAAACTTTCTGCTTGTCTTTTAGGTGCTGATAGAGGACTTGCAAATGCTGTCAGATTTTGAACTGTTTGCAATCCCTGACCTGGGGTGAGCAGACAATCCTCCACTGTGGCTAATCCTGCACTACAGGTTCTGCCTGTCCCTCTGCCTTGCCCTTTCACTGATCTACAGGCTTAATTCACTCCCAGATCTTGCTTTATTTTTCCAGGATATTTATAGAGGCATAAACACGTCTGTTGGCACAACAGATGAAACTGAAAGTGGAGAGAACTGATGCTTTTTCATTTCCTGCTTATTTCTTTTTGTGCAGCACTGTAAGACAGAGGGTATGAGAGGGATGTGTGAAATCCATTTAACTACAGGTTCTTACCTGGAATAAACTCATTTGAAGCAAGAATTTTTAATTCAACAGTTTAACTTGCTAAACCACATAAAGGAAGTTTTTGGACCAGTTATCTAAAAACCTCTTTCAAACAGCTTTAACTGCTTAGAAACACCAAGGGTAATGTTCTTCTTTATTATAGGAATGCCAGGTGAATGATAATGAACCTGGCAAAGCTGAGTTATTCAATGACTTAGATGTGATATGTATGATATATCACTTATGTGTGATAAATCAGTTAACAGCTTCAAATAGATGCTTGAATAGCTTCCTAACAATTAGGAACAAGAGCTCACCAACTATTAAGGACAGATCACTTGAAACAAGTAAGATGCTGATTTTTAATTACTAGGTCATTGGTTTTCTTCTAAGTTTTGTTCTAGACTCTGGCAAGTCTTTCCCTGATGTTGTGTAAGTTACCTTTTTCCAGCCTGGCAGACACAGACTGCTTTTTGTACACAAGATACCAAAAGATAGTATCTGAAAAAAAGCTGTATTCAAAGAAATAAGAAACCTCACACATTCAAGGAAGGAAACAAAGTGAATTAGCCATATAGGAGCAACTAAAAGTTGCTGCAATAAAACATCCCATTTAAGATTATTGTTATTTTTATGATGTTACATACAATACATTTTTCATAAAACTGCTGTTGAGGCCTCTTGGTTTATCATGGATATATAATAAATGGGATAAAAAGATATTTCACTTCACCATTTTCCCTTTTATGAGAGCGTAGTCCTACCAAAGTCTAAGAGTTCATGGAAAACCCACAGATCACAGAGGATAGAGTCCATAAATTTCCCACAGTGGAACATAACAAAACCTGAGCTTGGTTAAACTGTAGCCATTGAATCTTGTTAGGATTGCACTTTAGGAGGGTGGTGTGACATGATGGCAAGGCTCGTTGCAGCATCTGAGCATAGCTGTGCAGCTGCAGCATGGAAATACACCCCAGTGAGTGAGTGAGTCAGTCAGTCAGTGACAGCAAAGTGTAGAGGGACTAGATGGATCACAGACATGAATAGATTTCCTCAAAGTAGTCAGGTCCATGGAATAATTAAACAAGTACAACTGCTAAATTCAACACGCGTGGTTGCCCAAAATAACCCTTAAATAAAGGTGGTTGAATTTTCTCTCACTCTGATAACAAGGCATTCTGCTGTGCCATGGGGCTGAGCCACTCACTTTCTTTAACAAGTGTTTCTGTCATTAGCTTTTAAAGTCACCTGAATGAAGTCAGAAGAAGCCTATGGCTAAGCAGCTGTCGAAGAACCGTGCACATGGAAGGCCTAGAATGTCTGTGCAATGAACAGGACTTTTTATAATGTTTCCTTTTGCAAGGATTGAAAGGACAACTTAAACACAGATGGAATCACTACATCCTCAGATTTCTACACACATATATACACACACATATATATGTATATTTTGACACACGTGAGAGTTTAAGGGGGAACTAGAAAGTTCACCAAAAATGTGAACAGAATGAAAAAAAAAAAAGGAAGTTTAAAAGCTGTCTTAATCATTTTGAGGTGTCATACAGTTCTACAGTTCATATTGATGTAAAGGTGTAACAATTGCAAAACAGAATAATCTGAATTTTTTTATGATATTATGTAATTGTAAAAACAGTGCCAGATTTGATTCTCTGTTGACATGGTGAAAATGTGATTTTACAGAGTCTACTAACCTCAGTGAAGTTATCCCCTCTTTACACCAGTGACAAGTCCAGACCACAACGGACAACCTATACTGCAAATATTTCTGCACATTTTTTTGCCATTTAGCTGTTTGTGTCCTTGTATTTTCCATGTGTGTTGCACTTACTGCACTGCCTTTGCAAGAGGGCAGGCAGTGAACTGCTGTTTCCCTGTGATCTCAGACCTGCCATCTGAAATAGAACATTGCAAAATTATTCAAGTAGACGATTGCTAGGATTATAACAGAACATTTATGAGAGACATTTTATATGCTCTGAAATGCTTTCTTCTGTGCCTGCCAACAGCCATCAAGATGAAAAAGAGGGACAGAATTACAAGTGCAATGGCTGAGATACAGTCTGTCATTTGAACTAACCAGATTAATAAAATGAATGAAAACAGAAAAAAAGTAATAACACAGGTCTACCTGTTTCTTTATGTTTTGAGGAAAGTGCAAATCAGAGATGGTCAAAATTTTCCAGATTTTAAGTTTTTGCTATGTACTCTAAATAAAACACTTGTCAATTAATAGAATCATGGAAACTACACTACAGATAAAAGGGTAATTTATTTCACTTTTTAAATGAAAAATTTAGATGCAAATTATTCTAAATGCTCAGAAACCCTGCGGCCTTTACAGAAATCATGGCATTCTTCCTGTTGATTTTGCCATAGAGCCTAATGCCTCAATCCAAGAAGGCAACTTAGTGCATGTCTTTGAAGGACAGAATCTGTTTTGTTAACTGAGAATGGGATCTAAATGACTTGACAGTTATGGGATCTAAGAGTGGCAGAAGAACCAGCCAAAATGTTTTTAGTCAGTGGCCCCAGGTCTCAGATTCTTTTCTCTGCAGGAGACTCCTCAGGACTGAATTCTTTAACAAATGTGAAGCCAGATTGCACTTGAGTTATTGTGAAGTTGTTCCACTTAGGTGAGGAAAGAACTAACAAAAAGTAATTTACTATCCTTACAAAATAAGCAGAATAAATATTCCCTATTTGCACAGCTCAGCTTCCTCTTTACAAAGCTCACCATCATAGTTAGATCTCCTTCAGCACTTTGAAAGCTGATAGAAGATGTTGCACAGACACAGCTGCAACAAATTCAGTTTTTCTTTCATGCATTTCTGCTGCAAGCCCTCAGAGAATCATAGGAAAGATTCTACTAGAGCCTCAGCACCAGAGTCTGGATATTAAGCCCATCAACATGAATTATGACTACAGCACCATTTGATGGTTTTACCCTAGCTGAGGCAGGGAAATGTGCCTAAGGATATGGGACATAGCATGGAATGCAAGGGAAGTGCATTTCAAGACTTATTCTGGCATGTTTAGGGGACAAGCCAAAGGTGGGGAAAGGAAGCAATCTAGACAGTTTTGGGAGGAACAAGTGTGAGAGTAAGAAGGGACAAAGAGGCCAGTCAGGTGCAATTTTCTCCTTGGCATGCTTCTCTGGCCAGAGCTGCACCTGACAGCTCAGCCTATCCTATCTTCTTTTGAAATTTCTTTCATGGAGGGACCCTCTATTGAGTGTGTCTGTAGCAGGGTCTGAGTACCAGCAACTGCAGTCAGACCAGGAATTCCATGTGCCTGTGTGGAAATGACTGAAGAGACCTGAGTGAAACCCAGGGACAGCTTTGGGGATGTGTGTGTGTGTCTGTGTGTCTGTGTGTCTGTGTGTCTGTCTGTGTGAGTGCAGGGTCTGCACCAGCAGCTGCAATGAGGCTGCAGCCTCAGGGGCTCCTATGTCCAGGTGGCAGCAACTGAGGGGACTGAGATCCAGTGGCAACTTGTACATATATATATATAAATATATATATATGTACACTAGTGTATCTCCATCCCACACAACAGAGATGGAAGCAGGATGAGCTCCATGTGAGTGTTCTGTGTGTCTGATCTGTGTGGCCAGCCATGTGTATGAGTGATTTTCATGTGTGTGCATCCTGAGTATATGCGTTCAGTCTCATTACTGGTTGGACCTAGGGCATGAAGCTTACCCATTTCAGGGTTATCAGATATAGCAAGTAGAAATTCACCACACATTATGTAAAATAGTTTTTCGCAACTTTGTCCCCCTTCTTTAAACACTTTAAGTTAGTCTTTTCTGGAACTTGTTTAATTATTGTCTTGATAAATTCTGTTTTAAAAAACTGTTCAAAGTATTTCTAGAGTGCACAGCCAACTATATTTTCCTTCTTTGGAAGACTTTTGAATTTGAGGATATTCATGTATTTAAGTACTTTCATCTTCAGTGTTGAACTATCCTGGAGGTCTGAGAATAATGAGCGCCAGAAGTGTTCTAAAAACTTTTTTTTTTTTTTTAATAACACAGGGACAATTACATTTAAGCTTATCAGAAGTAAAAAAGGAAGTTGGGGGGATTTATCTGTAGTAGGTTTTTAGATAAATATAGGGGAACTTTTTAGCAAATGCTAACTTTATTGTTTTTCACTCCTCTCTCTAATTTGCATGTGACATTATGTTCTTTTCCAGACAAGTCTAAGGATTTCTCATTCCAATTGACAGGAGTATCCTCACATTTCCTTGGATAGATTTTAACTTGAAATAGGCATCCATTCTGTAATGATTCAGCATTTCTGAATGAATGTTCCAACATAAGGAATTTTGCTGTGTATATCTCTTAGCAACTGAGGACTTACATCCCTAATTTCATTTTAAAACGCTTGTGTTCAATAAACCTTTTTTTTTTTCACTATGGAGCAAATGCATGAATTATCAAGACTTGCCTTGGACTCTTGATAATTCAGCTGTCTTATACAAGAAGAATGTGAGATATTGTTCTGAAGGATGGTGAAAGAATCCCTGGACAAGTGAGAATTAGCAACTGCCAGGCTCTTCCAGTTGCTGGGCCCATAAGAGCCCCGCCAAGGCACCAGCAGGCAGGAGAGACCAGCAGGTACAATCCCAGAGCTCAGCACAGCTGCTGGGCCCGGGGAACAGCCACATATGCGAGGTGACAGCCGCCTCTGAGAAGTGAGGACGGGGTGAAGGCAAGGACAAGCACAGCTTTCCTTCCCACTTCTCCTTAGCAGCAGAAAACTGGCAGAGCCAGCTCTTCCTGTTCCCTCTCCCTCCCTCCCCCGTGGTTTTGCTTATGCTGCTGAACAGGCTGGAGCCAGTTTTGTGTTCCTTAGTTCCTGTGAGGATATGAGCCACTGTCCTAGGATTAAATTGGAGGATGCATGGTTGCTTGAATGAGAGTTTTGCTTCTCGGTAGATATTGTGTGAAGCAATGCTGGCCAAAACAAATTAGAGAGTTTAGCTGTTTTAATAGTTAAGCAAGACATACAGTACCTTCAAGACAGACAGACAACCAGTGGCACCTCAGGTGTTAATTACAGGTAAATATTTTCAGACAGGATTGCAGCAGCCTTGCAGAAGCTCTCACAGCCCTATAATATCATTCATAGTTGAGCAGGGGATATTCCTAAGCAAAAATCCTGTTTGACTAGGACTGACAGTCTAAACACAGTTCCATTTTTATATTTTTGTTTCAGAATCTCTCACATTTGCTAAGGAGACAGCATGGTCAAGGACCTCCTGACCATAGTATTGGCAGGATTCCTTTCTTTCTCCTTTATTCAAAGCAGAAGGTCATTGTAACAAATATTCATAGGCTTTTCAGTACTGAAAGGAATCAAATATCCAACGCTGCATAGTTCTTTGGCACACTGTATCGCTGTAAACTCCAATACTGCAAAGTGTAAGGTGCTATTCCAATGGTGCGACAGTTTCAATGTATCAAATTTGACACCTTTTCAATAAAGTAGGCTAAATTTAGATAACCATATGCTCATGCTGACAAGCTACCTTCTCCCTGATATGTGTTTTCATGAAAGAGTACAAGAGGGCTTCAAAGTTTAATTAGTCTAAAATGAATTCAAAATATTGTATTAATTTACAGTAGAAAGGTCAAGTTGTTGAGCAAACAGCAGGAATGAATATTTTTTACTTAACACACTAAGATTCAGCTGTAAAAATTCCATTAATGTTAATAGGAGTCATGCTGCCAAACTCAAAAATCGTACTATAAATATTTTATCTGTCTACACTCTTACAGCAGTCTAATAAACCTCGTACAATTAAAGCCCCTTCTCTCTTGTCTGTCTGCTGAGCAAAGTTGGAGAGTACACAGGTATGGACAAAGCTCTGCTCTGCACTGGGGCGGCCTCACCTTGAGCCTTGTGTGCAATTTTGGGCACCACAATATACGAAAGGCATTAAGTTGTTAGAGAATGTACAAAAAAAAGGCCACAAGGATGGGGAGGGCTCTGGAGGGGAAGCTGCATGAGGAGGAGCTGAGCCTGAAGAAAAGGAGACTCAGGGGAGACCTCACTGCAGTTACAGCTTCCTTGTAAGGGGAAGAGGAGGGGCAGGTTCTGATCTCTTCCCTCTGGTGACCAATGACAGGACCCAAGGGAATGTCATGAAACCGAGTCAGGGGAGGATTAGGTTGGATATTAGAAAAAGGCTCTTCACCCGGGGCGAGGTTGGGCACTGGAAGAGGCTCCCCAGGGAAGTGATCACAGCACCAGCCTGACAGGGCTGAAGAAGTTTTTGGACAATGCTCTCAGGCACGGGGTGTGACTCTTGGGGTGACCTGTGCAAGGCCAGGAGTTGGACTGAATAATCCTGATAGCCCCCTTCCAACTCAGCATATTCTGTGATTCTATGAGGCATTTTATCAATAGACATGGATTTATAATCTATGCTTTAGAAACTTAAGACAGGCGAGTGTCAGTTACATTTCAATCTTTGCATCATTTTAAGGGATTTTTAAACAACTATTTGAGAAATTAAAAATGTAAAAAATTTTAAAGAAATCCTTCTTATTAGTAACCAACACTGGCTTTTTCTTAGAATTACTCCAAACAATATACAAAGATAATCTATTCACTTATATGTGATTAGACCATAAAGGTTTATTTAATTCAGTATATGTTATTTATAAGATCAACAATAAAATTAATTTCTTTTTTGATTGAGCATTGTGATTCTCTTAATTGCCCATACTCTGTGGTCCTATTGGTTTAAAGTGAGCTGAAAATTGAGCTATAGAAGAGATAGCTGAAGGCAGATAAAATTTTCCGTCTCCACTAACATAAAAATTGCATGAATAAATGCAGGAGATATAATTTTTAAAAATGAAATAATAATTAAAGTGATCAATGAAAGCCTTATATTTTACCAGTTTTTTAAACTAAACCCCCGCAATATAAATTAAACATATTTGGATGCCTTGCAAATATTTTTTTAAAAATTCTATACTTGCTGACACTTTAAGAATTGCAATACCTTAACAGATGTGCAGAATCTGAGATAATAATAATAATAATAATAATAATAATAGTAATAATAATAATAATAATAATAATAATAATAAAGAAAAACAGAAAAATTACAGTTTCCTGGTGTCACAATCCAAACAATAACCAGAATATTAAATTGAAAAATACATCAAGAAAATTTGCACCGTGCAGAAATTTAAAAAAGAAAAAAACAAAACACAAACAACCCTCAAGTTGTGAAATTAATGTAAACATGTTAAAATTTTTAGACATATGCTTCCACCTTTTTTACAAACAGAGGAACTTCAATAGTTTCATGAGAGAGAAATATGAAGAATTTCACTTTTGGGCAAATTGGTACAAATATATAGAAGATGCAACAAATTATTTCCTTGGTCCTACAAATCGTGTTTCCACTTTCGTGTGAGAAAATGGTAGTAAGGCTTGAATGTGTTATCTATATACGTAAACCAAATATTGCTCAATTACACTTGCTGGTGGACATTTAACAATGTCAGATGTGGCCGCCTCTCAGAGTTGCACATACGTAGAATTATACATGTTCTTACACAAAGAACACTGCTAGAACAGGTTTTTTTCTTTTTTTTTTTTCCCAAAGGAGAAAGTAAAGAAATTCCTATGGCCCTTATATTTCTTCAAAACCCCTGAATCTTATGCACCTGAATATCACATGCAGTGGAAATGAGGACGCCCCTTTATTTGAGTTGTTCTGGTCTTGCAGTAACTCCATTCATAACACGTTCATCACAAGTCGCCCTTTAATGTGCAGCTTTAAATCTGGCTGTTCCATTAAGGTCTGCTTGACATCCATGTCAAGTACCACCTGTTTTCTGATTGGCAGGTTTTCTGATGGCAAAATGGTTTTCATTACAGAGCAGTGGTACATTAAAAAAAAAAAACCTGAATATATTAAATTCACTAAAGTTAGGGGTGAAACTAGGGGCATCAGTATTCATGATAGCGTTGGACATTATAATTCACCTTTCAGATTATTCAAGTAAAACTGGAAAATAGTTGGAAATGATTTCTAGAAACATTTTGCTTACATAAGAGATAATGCAAGGAATCTTGTATATTTGCCCATGAATATGTGTTCTAAATATGCTTTAATCCCGAAACTTTTAAGAAGTAGGGCAAAGGAAGTCTATAACACACCTACTTTTCTCTAATATACACAAATCTTTACTTTTTTCCCTCAATTTTGCTGTTATACATTTTCTTATAGTTATCTCTTCACAATAAGTATTTCTAATGCGTTAAAAAATCTCTGCTCTATGCAACTTTAAAAAAAAAATTGACAAATAAAGCTTGACATTGAAAAGGAAACCATATCTTCCAAATGCAATATTGCTTTACTGGTACAAATCATTTTCTACTTTAGCATTCCACAAAAAAAACCCAAGTTGCTAGCAAATTTAAAATGTAGGATTATTTATTATAGCATCTTTCTTTGCACTACGTGTGCAAAAAAATAGGTGGATTAGTAGCAAATTACTTTACTTTCATGTGCTGTTGAATACAAGAGTAATTCTCACTTTGAAAGGATATCAGACAGTCATTGTATATGTGGATCTCCATAGCCTAGAGATCAGATTCACACTGTATTTCAGGCACCACCACAAAAAAGCTGATAGATTTTAATGCAGTGAAGACAAGCCTCTTTAAAGCTATCACACAGCAGACGCCTGCTCAGCTAAACTCTCTGAAGAAATTGGTATAGCCCATAGCCCCAGAAATCACAGGAAAAGGGTGATTGTTGAGCGTTTTTGAAGGTTAAATATCCATTCAGGTAATTTCATATAGTTCAGTTTCTAACTGTCTCTGGATATGTGACTTCTATATGCATCTCTGAAATTCAACCTGTAACACACTCATTCAATTTAGGTAAAACCTTTTAGCAAGCTTGCAAACATTTAGCTTCATATATACATCTACATCATGGTTTATTTTTAATGCAGTGATGGGGAATACTCCATACTTTCACTTATCTAATGAGCTGCTGACTCTTGATTGACTTCTTTAGTACATTTTAATAGACATAATATGAAGCACTTCCTAGAACAATTTCTCTTCATAGAGATACTACTAGAATTTCACTGAGAGGATGGTGATATTTAGCATCTGGTATTATTAGCTGATTCTAACCTAGTGTGTTTTCTTAAAACTTACAATGAAATGGAATTTCTGAGAAGAGTATTCTGAAATATCCAGGGATGGATGTGCAATACAGAAATGATGTAATCTCTCCTGTTAATCTCCTGAAATAAAAATGTTTCGCCCATCTGAAATTGCCTTGGTCCCACAGAAAACAAAGTCTTCTCAATAAATTCATGAAGAACCAGACCAGACTCTAAGTACTGAAAAAATATGCCTGTGTTCTCCTCATATGACCCAATTTTAAAATTCCCATTTCTATACTTGCACACCAAACGAAAGCTTCTAATCTGTGTTGCTAAAGGGGCAAGGTGAAACAGTTACATTCAAGCAAAATAAAGCCAGAAGGATGCAGGCAAAATGTCCACATGGTCCATCCTCTTGTCCTGAAAAACGTGTATTCTTTTACAAATGCAGGAAAATAATTCTTTTCTCCAATTTATCATTTCATGTATATCTTTTCCTATAGTTCTCTACATAGCTTTGTCTTACCTTGTTAGGTATAATGCAAGACAAGCATTGCATCCATTTTGAATATTCTGAGTGTTTCTGACTTCTTTAGTATAAAAGAAAGTGAAATCCATCTGACAACTTCTGTGATTCATTCATCCCTATTGATCTCTTTGTTCACCAGTTTTCCCTTGAAAAAGCTGAAAACCCTTATATTTCTACAATGTCAAAGGTCTCTAAAACTAAACTCTGTATGGGACCAGTGAGTTCAGCTTCCCATGTAAAATGCTGCATGTAAAAATGCAGCTAGTTTTCATTATGAAAAAAAATCCTATTTTTTAAAATATTTTAATAGACTCTCATTTTATATTATACATATCTGGTAAAATAATTCATAACACCTATGTAAATACTTTTTGAAATTCACACAGGTGTGGAAAGTACAAGATCAAATCTATATAAAAATGTCTTTTTCTTT
This sequence comes from Petroica traversi, assembly GCA_025920805.1. NCBI lineage: Eukaryota > Metazoa > Chordata > Aves > Passeriformes > Petroicidae > Petroica > Petroica traversi. Next base: position 26,205,833 of record JAHLSL010000007.1, read on the forward strand.
TTTTTTTGTAAATTTTAAAATTCCATGGAACTACTATTGCAATTTTTCATAGGAACTTAGTGAACATAGCATTTATGTTTGCACACATCATGACATATAATGTTGTCCACCAGCGCAAAACAATGTAAACAATGAACAAAGCAAACATTAAATCAATCTTCATTTTTAATGTCTGATCCCTACAGAGATGTCAATGGTGAGACTAATTTACTTCACTGAGGCAGGAGCAAGACCTAAGTAGCCAGTAATGGGCCCTTCAGCTTCGTGTTCACTCAGTTCTGTTCAGTTAACACACTTTTCCATTGCTGTGACAATTTTAAAGCATTTATTCTGTAAATGAATAGTCAGCTTTCATGCAAACAGTCCATTAGCATTAATCATATGATTCTCATATACATTGACAAAAAAAGTGTTTGCTGTATTTCTCTTGTCCATGACAAATGAGTAGTTGGTAAGAAATGAAAAGTAACAATTGAAAAGGAAGAACAACTGATCTCTTGACATAGTTCATATCTCATCTGAAATATGAAAAGGCTTATTCCAAGTATGGTGGATGAAGCTTCTGTTGACCAAAATATAAGTCTTTACCTATTTTATCACTGATCCTTTAACATAAATGAGCATTTACATTTCCTGATATTCTTCTCTTTGGACAATTCTGAAGAATCCCAACTTACTGGAGTAAAAATGTGCAACTGCATAAAAATAATTAAATTAACAGAGTCATTTGCATTGACTAATATAAACAGATACTTTCTAAATATTACCTTAGAATTGTAAGGTATTAAAATCTTATTGCTTTCAAGACATGCACCTTTGCTGGAGTTTGACCTAAAACTGCAATGCAGCCACTGGAAAAAACTCGCATTAGGGCTTCTGCTTAGCAGGAAATTATGCTGAACCTGAACCAAAGCCCAGTGAATTCAGTACAAGTTTTTTTCTTTCAACTTTAATTTGCACTTGATCAAGCGCTTTGCACACAATCTCTCATTTCTTCAACATTAAAGGAGTGCTTATGACTGTCAAAGAGAATTTTTCCTTTCAATGTCTGTTCAAAATGAGATTCTGAAAACCATCCCAGGACTCAGCAAATGAAAATTCAGACTTGGATTTGTGTGTCAAATAATAATCTTCAGAAGCTTGTTATTTTGCAGATGGAGATTTTAGCTGCCATGTTGTCCTTCTAAAAATAACATGCAGTTTTCCAGTGAGCATGCAGTCAACTAGCAATATCAGTGTGCGTTTTTATCATAAAGAATCACTTGAGAAATCCATCTCTAGAGATTTCTATAATCAAATCAGGAAAACTCTCAAATTTATACATAAGGAAAAACATTTTTAAAATCTTTAAAAACATGACACATCTCAAAGTCCTTTAATGCTTCACAGTAGAAGAAAAAAGACAACAGATGAATGTGATAATGGATAGACTATCTAAGAACTAATAGACATTTTTTAAAGTGACAATGCTGGCAAACGACAAGAATGGAATGTTAAGGTATTTATTGTAAGCCAAGAGGAAAAGATTTATATGCATCATCTCCAAGCCAATATATAATAAAATCCATTTTCAGGCTTGACATAAAATACAATCAAAAGGCCATTTGTGACTCTGAGCCCATGTCTCCTTTCTGTGTTATAAAGTACCCCCAAATTTTCCAGCACCATTTTGGCCCTTTTCTTTAAAGGGCAGATACTATTTAGTTAGAAATGCACTTGTTTGTTTGTTTTTTTTTTTGTCCTGATCCAACTCCTACTGTTGCCAGAGAAATATTTTCTGTTGAATTCAGAAGGAATTTTTTAAAATATTTTAAAAAATCATTAAGTAAAACTTTGTATCCTATTCTGTATTAAGATAATTGCTGTTAGCAGAGATTCATTTGTGACTGCCCCAGTGGCTTACCAGTAAGTTGATGGGACATGAACAACATATTTCTTAAACCAGCTGTAAGGCAAAAAAGCTGAGGTTACTATTTGGATTCCCTGATGAAAAGCTGAAATTGTTTCACTTATAAGTAAATGTATTCTGGCTATTCCTAGAGTGACCTTGGCAGCCAACTGTGTTGCCCTTAGTGTCAGCAGAAAGAAGGCTGTTGGTGTCAGTGGGCTTTGGATCAGGCTTTAAAGACAGAGGAAGCTTGCTTAAGGAGGAAAACAGACATTGAAAATAGTCCTGATTTCCCAGGTTTTGTTGCTTAGAGATTAGAATACCAACAAGACGTTTTAAACCCTGAAGAATAATTGTTGTAAGTCAATTATTTTGACCCTGTAAGTTGTTTGTTTTTTTACAGTAATATACAAGAATAAAGAAGAACAAATCTCTCTGGCTTACAAAAAAAAAAAAAAAAAAAAAGGAAATTATTTTTTTTTCAATTAAATAATTTATTTTATTTTAAAAAAAATCTATTTGGTTAAAAAAAAAAAAAAAAAAAAAAAAGGCAAGTACTTTATTTACCAGTAGATACTTTAGTTGCTTTTTACACCATTGCAATGACTAAAGAAATAGCATAAAATAAACAAAGGAGAGTATAAAATCATTTCACTCCAGCTGGTATCCCAAAACAACCTTTTTACTAAGTAGAGAGTTAGATGTTTCAAGTATGGCACTTATATAAATAAGAGCAGATGATATATTCACAGTTAAATGCAATGAACTCTCTTCCTTTGGTATGTGTGTCATCATAGGTGATTGTAGGTAAATGCACAACTTGGCTGGCATGAACCAACTCCATTTTATTCATGCACATATTAGGGAATCAATCAAAATGTACTGATATATTCTGCAGATCACAATTAATGCAAGATGATTAAGGTCTCTGGTGTGTGTGTGTGTGGACAGGCGAAGAAAAAATGGCAAAATTATATTCAGCATTTATTTTTAGCAGGACTAATTGATGCACAAACCATGATAGAAAATAGCTAGTAATACACACCAGGAATAAAGTCTGTGATTTCGACAAACAAAATAAGACATCTGTGAGATACGTGAACGCACATATCCTGACTGAGCCGTGGTTAGGTTCCTTACAGTGTGCTTACCCTCCTTTTAAAACATGCTTATGCCTGCACATTGCAACAGTGTCCCCCACCCCACCCCACCCCATATAGAGTATCCTTGCAGAGTTTTTGATGTGAACATTCTACACATTTACAACAATTAGTCAGACAGTTCAAACTGTAAACATCCTAATGACGACCAAAAAGCTGCTTCACTGACAGATAAAACCCAATCATTAGAAAGAAAAGTAGGAATAATAGTAGCTGTGCTGTAAGGCTAGGTCAAGCATGGTTTTATAGCTGTTTTTTCAGTCTTTTATATAGTGCTGCATTTTGCAGCTAGTTCAGTAAGTGCAGATCCAATACCTTAATGGCTTTCTTGGTGGTTTGATAAAATGCTTGCCTAAGCAATGTACCTTTCTCTAATGGTATCTGGGTCTGTTCCACCTGGCACAGTGTTTCAGTTCTGTCACGGCCTCACACATAAGCTGAGTCACTTGACTGAGTCCTGCCGAAGTTAGGCATGCTCATTCTTGGCAGGTCCTTATTTCTGATTTCATATATGGATTTCCTTTTTGCCTGTACTCCTCTCACTGCCATTTTGATCTTTCTCCAGCCCAAGTGGTTCAGTTCTGCCAAATTAAGCACCACACAAATCCCACTGACAGCAAACATGAATACCAAGAATACAGTCTTCTCAGTGGGTCTAGAGACATAGCACTCTACTTCTTTAATGCAAGGGTATCTGTCACATTCGTACATGGAAGGGACATTGAATCCGTACAGAAAATACTGTCCCACTAAGAATCCGATCTCTA
>JAHLSL010000007.1:26210047-26221280 GCA_025920805.1 Petroica traversi
CGGGAGGCTGGCACCGCGGCCCCTCCAGCCACGGGCGCCTGGCCCGGGGGTCCCCAGGGGATGCTGGGCTTTGCATCTCTTCTAGAGATCAAAATAGAGGTGTCATACAGCAGCGACCTTACTTGTTAGAACTGTTGACCCCTGGAAGATATTTGACTTAAAATTGCATCTTTATTCTCTCCTGATTGCAGTTATAAGAGTCACTGCAGAGAAATGAAACTCATATATAGCTATTTCAGAGAATTCTGTGTCTAACATTGGATTTATGCTAGAAAATACACCAAATCTTCATAGGAAGCATTTCTAAACAGTAAAAGAAAAAAGTATCTTGAATTATCTGCATTATAATCAGTCTGCATATTTTATTCTCATAAACAACTGTGTTTAAAACAGTTTTTTCTCATTTTTCAGATACCCTTGCAGACAGTACCTGACTCATCACCAAACATTTCCACACAAAATATTGGTACCAATTGGAATTGACTTCTCCAATGAAATAGTGTAAAATATATTCTCGTATTTTGTATATTTACAAAATAATCAAGTAAACTTTCACACCTGCTCAGCTAATGTCATTAAAGAACAAATAAGAAAAATTCTTATCTTCAGTCTTATCATAATATTCCTACCATCAAACTCAGTAGAGTCAAATTCTTTCTAAAGCAGAACTGCACAGGCCATAACAGTGTAGTCCATTTTTTTTAATCTTTGCAGCTCTCTCATGAACCAATTCCATGTTATATTAAAGATGTTAAGTGTTTTCTGAATAAATGGGACCGTGCTTCATCTCTTCAAGAAGGCATCTGTATGATTTAGACACCCCAAGGTTTGTTGTCTTTTCATTTGGACTATACAGATGGTCTCTGCTTCACGTGGTACTGGGTCAGTTGACTGATTGAATTAGGAAAGTATCAAACAAGAGAGAATCAGTGAATACCTCAGCACAGAAATTGATAGATTTTTAATCTCTTCCAGTCAAGAATCTTTGGCTTTTTGTATATAGTTTCTAAAAATTGCTGCTGCGACAGCACCAAAGCTAAAAAGAAGAAGTTGGAGTTTGGTTTGATTTGTTTTAAGAGGACTGTGTTAACTATTCAGCTACCCTGACAACTGAGTGTCTCATACAGACCAAAATTGTCTGTTTGCAGATGGATCTGAAAAGAAGAGAAATCAAAGCAGTAAGGGAAGCAGTAATGCATGTGTAGAAGGAGAGAGGGCAGGGAATATGCTAAGAAGCTAATGATGGTAATCCTATTTAGCACACCAAACAGAGGGGAAACCCATGATTGAAGTTACTGAAAAGAGAAGATTTTGGTTCATAGATAAATAGTAGAATTTCTACAAAGGATAGCTATTCCCTGTGATAGATAGAAATCCCACTCATCTGAGCTTTTAGGATCCTTAAATGAAAAGGAATTACATTCTGATCATATCAAACACTGGTCTATTAATTAACAGTTAATCAGTGTTTGTTGTGTTCCTGACAGCCAAGTCACGAAGACAAGGAGGTTAAATATCATAAATTAATGCTGCAAACATATAAACATTGTTATTAAATATCTTTTGAAATAATTATGGTCAAGTTAAATTCTTCCTGACCTTTTTTTACAGGAGTTGTATCTCATTCTGGAATACCTGACCTCTCCTTTTTTAGCAGGAACCTCATATGCTGCCCCGCAATCATATTCAGATGTAGGATACTTGACCTTCCTCTTGAGAAAGTCTACAGAACTTCAAACCTTGGTGAGTTTGGATAAAAAAATTCACTGAGTCTCTTTGACAAGGCCAACATTCATTTTAAGTGGCTAAAAAATTCAAAGGAAGTTGCTGTATCTCAAATTTACATGTATGATTTCTGAAGCTATGAGTTTCTGTCCTTTATCTGATGCCTGATTTGCTGTCAAAATAGAAGTAATAAAAACCAACATGGTGTTCTCTGAATGTTTAACACAACAATGAAAAGTGTATGAAGAATGCAATTACCTGCATTTCCATTATCCATTATGTGAATAACAGCTACCTGTGGACTTATCTGACAAATTGTCTAAATCACAAAGTGCTCAGACTATGTATAGTCATGACTGTAAGTTGTAGAGATAAGAAGATTTTCAGCTTCTAAAGGTTCATCTTAGTTTTTACACCATTCCCCTGAATGCTTCAGCCAATGGTAAAGGCAGGATTTGCAGAGCAGCAGGCTGCCAAAAATGCTGTGGATGTATATTGCACAGTGTATGTATTCAGATTAGAAACCCATGCCTACATTTCATTCAAAAGCATTCAGGCTCATCAAAACTTTCTATCTCCTGGCTTACAAAGAACTGTTTCTTAATGAAGTAGCATAACAGTTTGCAACAGGGCCAAGCTTGTCTTGTTCAAGATTTTTATCAGTTGCACAGAAAGAAACCAAAATCAGCTTGCTATTCCACACACAGGCTTTTGGGTGGTAGGGTGTATTTTTGTTCCTCTTGCTTTGCATTCAGAGAGAATGAGAATTCCTGTACTGTCCAAATTCTGTATAAACTCTCTCATTCCTAACAGGATTTCAAACAAGCTTTGCAAAAAGAAAATTCAGTCTGCGTGTGTTCAAAGATGCCAGCGCTGTGATATTAATTTCTGATGAAACAATATAGACTAAGTTGATCTTGGATTAACTTAGTCTATAGTTGGTCTGAAGAATGAGACTGTATGTGTCCTCAGTTTGAAGCCAAACTAAGGTTAATCTGTCTGTAAGAAGCTGTAGGCCAGATTCTCTCTAAGAAATCCAGCCCTTTTGCCCTGATCTGGTTTTGTAAAGGGTCTGGAGAGCAATCAAATCTTGCAGGATGCATTCCTCAAGGATAGAGCAGAACAGACTGAGAGCAGAACTGACACGTTTGGCTTGTCTGTCAGACCCCCTGCAACCTGGACGTGGATGACATGACTGGGTCAGGATGAGGTAGCCACATGGCCAGTACTGTCATGCAGTGTGCTAACAGTGTTATTCCCATGTTTCATTGCCTTCTCTGCTGAGGTTTACAAATGGAAAAACACAATACAGAGCCTTCCGCACTTACTGCCTCCTTTTAAAGTTATACATTCATTCTAAATTAATTCCAAGATATTTTCTCCTAAAATAAATCAAACCAATTATTATTACTATGCCAATAATCTTCCTCAATGCATATTTTGCAGTTGTTTGCAGTGGATCCATCATTATAGCAAAAGGATATATGTCATATTTATATTGTAAAATTGCATGGCAAATGACCGTACTTTATTTTCATATCGTAAATCACTATTTTCATCAATTGTAGCAAACTGGAAGCAAAGAAAGAGCTTTAAATTAATTATTTGTTACTAATAAAGAAAATAAGGGAGTTTTGTTTCAGTAGTTTTTGGGAAAAAAATTGTGTTACCCTATAGCTGTACAATCTATAATATGACTGCATTTTCTAACTAGTGTCACAAAAGAGAGATTTTTCAGCATTACTCTCAGAACATTTTTTGGAAGACTATATTTCATTTCTGATAGTATTCAGTGTAGCCCATGAAATCTAAGTCATTAGCTACTAAACTGAAAATGCCTTTTTAAGACCTCTCATAGCCATCTGCTATGCTCTGTTTTCATTTGGTGCCATGTGTGTATTAATGAAATGATTGCATCAGATTAAATCTTTTATTCATAAAATCATCTAGGTCATCTGTTTTACCTACACTTTCTCTCTCATTAAAATGAACATTTGTGTGTAGATTTTCTCCCAACTACATGAGTACAATTCTAGCTGCAGTTAGCTCCTCTATGTGCATCTGAGTAAGAAACCGCTCTCTGTGTCTTTTTCTCAAATGAAATTCCCTCAAAAGACAACTCTAGTATATCACAGCAGAGAAAGTGTGCTTTTTCTGTAGTTTTAAAAGTAATGACTTCTCAAAAGGTACAATATTTGGATGTTCTAATGATTTCAGCCCTTCACAAGGGAAAGCAATGTTGCAGGAATACTCATTTTGCTGCCATAAAATGGGTCGTGTGCTCTTGCCATGCGGTCAACAGTGTTTGTGTCAAAGTTGTCAGTCACAGGGTGGGCTCTTGTGGTCCTTGACGTCACAGGGTGGGCTCTTGTGGTCCTTGACGTGAGCATGGAATAGAGCCTGCATTTATGTGCTTCGTGCTTGACAGTAGCAGTGTCAGGTGCACAGAATCCAGGGTTTCCTGTACTGCACAAACAGGCAAAACACTCAGTTAACCTAACAATCAAATTAAGACTCTGTTATGCATCAGAGGTCCATATCTACAAATGAAGATTGTTATAAATGGAAATCTATTCAGGAAAATAATGGATTTAATCAGTGAAGAAGGAATAAATCTATGAATATTCATGAACTTTGAAAGTCAGGGTTCATAAGTCATGTTGAAGCACCATAACTATTTTTGCAAGGGGGTAAGGGGAGCTACCATACATAATATTCAGAATGGGAGTGGGTACTAAGTAAATATTCCACAATCTTCTGAACTAGGGGAATTTAAAATATCAAAATGTAACTGCTTTGACTAGAAGACAAATTTTAAGTACTATACTTTTCTAGTTAAAGAACATTTTATTTCCTGAAAGGAAAAAAATCACCCAAATTTTATGGGGCTCTTGTAAGCTGTCCACAGGGACCTTTCTGTGTACAAATTAACAGCTCAGATCAATTTCCTAGGAAAGAATTTGGACCTATATGCTGAATTACAATTGCATTCACTTCTGGCATATTTACAGCTTCTAATGCAGCAGCATTTGCACTTCTTGCAAACTCAGATTTATTTGCAGACAGGCTGCATCCAGGGGAAGGAAAATATCATTGAAACAAACACTTATGACTTGACAGGCTCTGCAAAGAAATACAAAAGAAGTAAAATATTCTAGTGACCATATCATCTGCTACCACTCTGTTAAGTTTCCATTCTGACTCTCACCAGTCTCAAAAAAGCACTCATGTCGTGCTTCCAAATATCCATTTATGCAATTTCATGGATTATGATGGCTTAAGTGTAAATTTGTGAGCCAATCTTATGTGGGTTTCCATTTCTGTTTTCTTTAAGTTTTCATACATGCTAATGAAAGAGCCTTTAAAAATACCTTGGACATAAAAGAATATGAAGGATTTCACTATAAACAGATTTAGTACACATTTTAAGGATGCAAAAAAAATCTACATACTCATATAATAATTAATTCAATATGGGGGTGAAAATTTTCACCATTGAACAAATTATTTTATTCCTAGAGACTATTCTTTCAAAGATATGTATTACAAAATAAATGTAGCTCAATATAACTGATGAGGGCATTGTGGTAAAATACCAGCCAATTATACTGCAAGTGTGCCAGAGCCAATGCAGAATATTGTGTGACTCAGTTTGGCAAGAGTTATTTTTTCTCCTTTCCTTCAAAAAAAGTTACAAATTTTCACCAGAAGAAATATAATTAAATTTAACTGTCATAATACCTATTAAAAATTCAAAATATCACAGTATCTCCATCCAGTGGTAATAAATTTTCATTGTAATAGTAGCAATTCCCACTGACTCTAGATAAGCCAGAATTGTAAAACCTTGAAGATATTTATATCAGAACATTTTAAAATTTCCTATGGCAGAATATGAATAATGAGGAAGTTATTGAATGCTTCAGAATACCCAGAAAAATAAAAAAATAAGAAGAGTAATAAGAAAAGAGTCCTCTATACTGGAACTCCTGGCAGCATCTTGATGTTTCTCCTATTCCATACCAAAAAAAAAGAAGATAAATTATGAGAAATTATGCTTCAGTATTTCAGTATGAATGCATTACATCAAGCACTTTTTTTTAAACCTATTGCTTATCTCTGCCCTGCCTACATTTTTCTTCTACCAAATGCTGAATCTCTGTGCTCCCAGCTGCTTTCAGTTCAGTGATGTGATTTACTGCAGAGTTGTTTTCCTTTGTTTTGATTGTTACACCACCATATGTCCTCAGTATTCCTGGTGCCCCTTACTCTTGCCCTCTCCCTCCCCATCTCACCAGTCACAGAAGGGAATTCACATTACATTAAAGCTTCCCTTCAGAAGCCAGACTGAAACAATCCCTTGAAATAACTAGGGCAGTCAAGTGATTGACTTGAAAGTAAACTATGTCAGTGAAGGGGAGTGAAAAAGCGGGAGCTCAGTACTATATGCAGAGGGCTTTTTATTCTTCTGTCATTCAAAGATTCTACAGTTGTAACAAAAATTTATGAAATATATTTGATATTAACTCTATTTCAGAAACATAAGGTGTAAATGTGTACAATCCCTATTCACAGGTGCACAAATGTTTGTATTTATGCACATGTGGCTGGAAGCCCCATGGAGTGAGATAGAAGCTATTGAGGGGCAAGGTGGATCAAATCAGGTTGCAGAGCTGAAAGGCATCCACCTGGATTTGGGTATCACTGAACAGGAGAAATGGCCAGTGCTCCACCTCTACACTGGGGCATGGATGTAGCAAATGTTCTGTGAGGCTGGCTGGACTGATGGAAAAAGAGCAGTTGGCAGGACAGAGGGAAACTTTCTGGGCTACTGAACTGAGGCAAGGCATCGCCACCCGGGTAGAGAAGTTGGCTGTAAAAGCACATCATGAGATGCACATGTGCCCAAGAGTTGGGCTGCTGAAGAACACCATAACAGGTAAGTGAATTGGGCTGCCAAGACTAAAGTGTCTCAGGTGGATCTGGCATGACAACAGAAGGGAGAATTATTTCTGTCTTGGTGGGCCCAAGACACCTCAGGTCACCAGGGAAGAGATGCAACATTCAGATGGGCTCATGACTGAGGGGATGGACTTAACCATGGACGGTATCTCCCAGGTTATCCGTGACTGTGAAACATGCACTGCAGTCAATCAGGCTGAGTGGGTAAAGCCCTATGGGGTACATCAAAATATAAGTATGAGGAGGCCTGGCAGATTGATTACACCTCCCTTCCCCACACCCGCCGAGGCAAGTGCTGACCTTGGTGGAAGCAACCACTGGAGGGCTGGAGACATACCCTGTGCCTCACTCTACTGCCCAAAACATCATCCTGGGCCTTGAAAAGCAAGTCCTGCATAAACATGGCACCCCAGGACGACCTGACCCTGGCAATAGGACTCATTTTCAAAATAACTTCCTAGATGCCTGTGCCAGACAGTGTGGTATTCATTGGGTGTGTCACATTCTGTGTCACACATGAGCCTCTGGGAAAATGGAATGGTACAATGGAGAGTTGAAAACCATACTGAAAGTAGTGGGTGGTGGGACCTTCAAACACTGAGATTTACATTTTAGTGGAGGCCACCTGGTTAGTTCACACTAGAGGCTCCACCATTCCAGCTGGCCCTGTTCAGTCAGAACCTGCTTACCAAAGGGGATAAAGTCCCCCACGGTGCATATGAGGAATGTGTTAGGGAAGGCAGTCTGGATTGAGCAAAGTCAAACCCATCCATAGGCATTCTCTAGGAATCCTCATCTTTAAGATTACTGAAGTGAGTTAAAATGGTCTGTGTGGAAGATATATTTAAATTCCACAAGATCTTAGACTTTGTCCCAGGTAAGATCCTGGGTAAAATCTATTAAATGTTGGCTTTCAGTGGCATTAGTACATATGGATCTAGAATATATAGTCATGGGTTTGAGAAAAGAATCTGACATAATTTGTGGAGTCCATGAAATATATTTTTTAAATTATTTTCAAATTAATATAAGTTTATAAATATTCAGTAGTGTCAGTTTTTCAGTCTAGAATCTTTAATCTAGAATATAGAGCTATGCAATTCTACTAAATTACCAATTTATAGACTCAGAATACTTTCCCAGACCCTTTCCAATCATGCACATCTGAAATTTAGCAGGTGGTGATTTAAACTGGCATTTTTGTGAGTTCCACAACTGTTACTAACAAACAGCATCTGCTCAGTGCTGCGCAACATGCTTTGTTTTCATAACACCATTTGTTAATCTTTCCTAAAGAAAAAGATTTCCAAGATGAGTATTTCATTAAATTTTTTGTAATGTTTCCATTTCAAAATGGAGCAAAATCAAAATCAGCGTATCGATTTATTTTATCCCACAGCAAATTAAATGGTTACATATAGATTTTGCAAAAATTTTCATATGCTGAAACATTCAACTCATTACTTTATTTTTCAGAATCTATTAGAGATGGTGTACTTTCAACTATAATGCAGGAATCCATGACACAACAGGAGAAAAAGATAAATTTAATAATTCATTAAATATTATAGGAGAGCTGCAAATGTGTGAGATTTATTTCTGTGTTTTTAAGAAAAAGACAAATCAGCATTATGTGTAATATTGCTGTAGTATTGGAAATACAGTTTATTTTTCCAGATGACAGTGAAACTCACATAATTTCTTGCACAGGTTGGAGTTGCTCAGGGCTACACTGATTTATGTACATCCTATACAAGTCTGTCCTCATTTGAATCAGGTATTTACTTGATATTTTAGATAGAGAAATCCTGCTCTGCAGTGTTTGCAACCTCTTTCACACTTTCCTGTAAGAACATGAGGGTTGTCTTCCTCCAATAAATTTAACCAAACTATCATTGATTAGCAGAGAGACAAAAAAATAAGAAAAAGAAAATTTGTCATGGTACCTTGTTCCATGATTTTATTAATCTAAAGCTGTTTTATGAGTGGAAAACAGCATGGAAAGATGTACCTTCCATTGCTCTATCTTCATTTTTACAACATTCCCAGGTGCTGGGGCCTGGGGTGGGCAGGCTGGCACACCCTGCCAGCAGCACCAAGCATCTGTTTAAGTCATCCCTGGATTCATTTCCCTCTTGTGCTTGCCCAGCTCTACACCTTGCTGAGGATCAAGGGAAGCTGAAGGGCCCCTTTACACACCTCTTGTGGGGCTAAACACAAAAACCAGAGCCTGAACCTCACAGTCTTTAAAACACTTGCCAGTTGAACTTCGAAGGCTCCAACAGAGTGTTAATGGCAAATACTTATATTAACATGCAAACAAGACAGATTGCCAATACTACATCAGGTTTTACCTATGTTTTCTGGGGGTTTTTTTCAGGTTTTGAAGCATCTCTTGCATCTGTATGTGTCTGCCAGCACACAATAAAATAAAAACAAGAATTATATTTTCTTCAATAACCATTTACCAATCACCATTTCACATACAAATTTCTCATGAAAGAATCACTCAGACTGTATTCAAGTCCATAAGGAGGTCGTACTCCCTAACATGGAACAGCAACTCTCCCCATTCTGATTTATTACACAGAGGCACAATGAAACATATTCTTCCTGGTGGAAACTTCTAAGAATGAATCTGTGGAGGACTTGCTGCATCCCAGAGGCTTCCCTTTGACTAAAAAGAAAAGAGGGGTTACAATGAATCAAAAAGCCTGAAGGACTAGGGCTCCGAAGCTTTAGATTTAATGAAGATTTTTTGCATGCTTAAAATAGATTAACATTTTACAGAGAATTTCCCAATGGGAGTTTGAAGATGTCATGGTGAGATGTTCCCCAGTGTTTTCTCAAAATCTACTCTCTCCTGATCTTAAAAAATAGAAATCAGTTGATTTCCAGCCCTGGTTTCACTGTGTAAGTGTATCCATCCTATAGTTTTAGTGGACAAAATCAGGCAAGGTGATACAAGTGTTTTCTGGTAAGCACTTAAAGGCTTCATCCGTTTAAAACATATTTCAATCAGTAATATGTCAAAAAAAAAGTATGGATAAATGGTTGATCTGATTTGTTTTGTCAGTGTTTTTTTATACATTTTATCATCTTATCTATGTCCTTGGCATGAAGGACATGTTTCCTTGGGACTGTGTTACAAAGGAAAAGCTCACAGGAATGCTGGTGCAATGGGGAAGAGAAAAAGATTACAGCCAATCCCACAGACATTTAATAAATATCTGTGAAGCATATTTAATTTAATTACACCAACTAGTTATCAAAGTCCAAAGTCATGCTACCTGAAATGTCAGTGCAAACTGTACCTTGGGCTTGAAGGCATAATGCACTGCAAAAATAAATGTGTGAAATGCAAATAAGACTGCCACAAAAACAAACAAGTCGTGAGAGAAAACATGAGCTCAAATATAGATCAATTAATCCAAAGAACACCAACTAGACAGGTGGATGAGTCACACACACAGTGTAGACAGAGCTCCTGTTGAATGGAAAATGCAACTTAACACCACGTTTCACTCTGAAAGTCAATGAAGCCAACAAGACAAACTAATTGGGTGGCAAGCCTCCTACCTGCACTGGGATCCTAGAAACATCCTCAAACAGGGAGCAGGGACTGAGTTTCCCCTTTTAGAAGGTCACTCTTCTTCACGATCAGCACTTCTCAAGAATGTGGTTGTCTTCAGTTTTTAAGATTAGAGGGGTGGGGAAGCACACTGCAAGGACATTGATTTTGGCATCAGAAATAAGCTGGTATGCTGTCTCTTCACTGGGAGAGTTGGTCATAGAAATATATCAAGTATCTATCAAAAGAATTAAATTAAATATATTTAATTTTTCTTTTCCCAGCTGCAGGGACAAACAGTTTTTCCAGAACTAGGAAGTGGAACATACTTGCTTCACAGTGCATGGTGATTGTCCTGCAGAGACTACCAACAACATACTATAGCTGCCTCTGAAACAAATCGAGCAAGCTGCTACAATGGCTGTGATTAATTTGTTAAAATATTTTTATTTTTAATTAAGTGAATGTATGGAAAAGAAATCCAAATCACAATACACACAGAAAGGGAAAGTTAGAGAAGTACGTAACCCAAATTCCGAATGGTCTTTGTGAGTGGGTATTATTGCCTTCTTACTTAAGACAATGCAGAAGTGTTTCTTATGTATGATATTTATTATGAAAATCATTTTCTCAGAAGTCAGAAAATTTATTCAGAGGTGTGCATCAGGTTGCACTAGAATCCAGACTGAAACACAGAGTTTGAAATATCCACACAAAGTGCCCTTTCACAAAGACAAAGAGTATCTCCAATTGATTCCTTTTAGCTCCCATATTCAGTGGTTAATTAGAAGCATGCATTGGAGATTTATAGTACAGGGAGAAAACCCTGTTTTGAAAAATAGCCATACCCTCACCTGCTTTAGACAGTCCTACTAGTATCATTAGCTTCAAAACAAGGGCAGTGTTTAGATCTTTTTGGCCTGAGATTTTGGCCCTCTTTTCTTTTCTTTTCTTTTCTTTTCTTTTCTTTTCTTT
>JAHLSL010000007.1:26221290-26234806 GCA_025920805.1 Petroica traversi
TTCTTTTCTTTTCTTTTCTTTTCTTTTCTTTTCTTTTCTTTTCTTTTTTCTTTTCTTTTAATGGACCTAAGAATAGAGTGCAGACTTTTTGTTCCTCATTTAAGTTGTATCTGAAGTCCTAGTCCTCCAAATAAATACTCAATGAAGCAAAATACATTCCTCTCTAAAAGAGATTTTTTAAAAGGTCAACTTACTTATGACTTATCTGAATTTTAAGTCATTATAGAAATGGCTGAAGTTGGATACAATACACTCTGTCCTTAGCCTACTTCTCTCCATTGCTTTCACCAGGAAAATTGTGGTTTTGAAAAATTTGGAAGAGAATAGAAAATGAAAGTGAAGAATGCATGTCGTTTACTTACAGTGGGAGTGACTTGGGACACACAGGTCTTATTGATAACCCAGGAATTTCATTATATACTCTTCAGTGCCATCTGCTGTACCCAGATGCATTCAAAAACTTAAGAGATAATCAAATAGCCAGTCTCAATAGCTGCATAGCAGGGAAATTGTCTAACTGTAGGCTTAGGTTTATTCTACAAAGCTAGAATCTCATTGAGGAATCAAGTGCACATCATTGCCAAAGATGAAGAACTTGGTCCCAACTATGAACATATTCTTTCAACTTTTTGCCTCACTTTCTTAAGCAATAGCAAAATACCCTTTAGAAAATTTGTACCTGCTAGAATTGTTGCTTTAGCACCACAGCACCTCCTCCAGCCAAGCAAGGACAGAACTGCACCTCCTGGTGTGACTTGAGAGTAGCTGCCTGTTCCATGTTCACCCAGTGTACCTGGGAAAGAGAAGTCAAGAAACAATATCTTCCAAGGTACAAATTGGATTTGGCCTAGACTCTATAAACCTTAACACATAAGACAATGGCAAAGCCTTTATCTCCTATACCAGCAACCCTTAAAGCTGCTTTGTTAGATGAAGAAAATACAGTTCCATTAAGCACTACATGATCTTAATGTCTTTTCTGCAGTTATTGCAAAGAAAATAATGATGACTTTTGTTTGTTTCTTAGAGCAAGTGTACCATGTGATTGATTATATCAATTCTGTCCTTCAGGATTTAAACAGAGCTCTAAAGCCCAGAGTCCTAGAGAGCAGCTTTCTGCAAAAAAGTAGTTTTTACCAAAAGGAATTCCACAGCTGTTCATCACAAGTTACACGATGTACTTTCCAAGAGAACATTTCATAAAATTAATGTACTGTCATGTACATTTTATTAATGTGAATGATATACCATAGCATCATAGAATCATAAAGGTTGGAAATTACTCTCAAGATCATAAATCTGACATTTTTCCAAATACTGTTACTAAACTATAACTGTGATCTGGCTTTTTTGTTAGCTTTAGGACACTTAAACTTTGATAGGGACTGCACTTCTCTGAAGGCTACAGAAAGACACACTGAAAAATTTCCTATACAGAAAAAACCTTTTAGTCTATATAGTCAAGGTAAAGGAAAAGCATAACATTTTTTTTTTCTTTTTCATACTAAGAAATTCTAGCCAGTAGCACCTGCAATGCATTTCCAGAATGGAGAGGGCTGTAGGTTTACCAAATAACCACCAGCAGTTTTTTGGGTTCTGCATAGCAGTATTTATCTGTTCTGTGGTATTTCTGGCATTCTCTATACTTAGATTGGCAAATGCCACAAATTCCATGACAAATTTAAACACTGTGAGTGATAAATGTCAAGCTTTTAATAGCACCCACTGTCCCTCTCTCACCACATGACCCTATTAGGAGATGGCACAATCACTATCTCTGTATAATTTCCTATACAAGAAGTAACCTTACAGCATTTTCAATGACAAGCTATTTGCTTTGTATAAGCAATGGAACTCTTTGTATATGTCTTGCAAAAAGAAAAGCCTGCAGGGTACTTACCATGCCTGATGATTTCATGTGCTTTTTTTTTACAAAAGTAAGGTGTGAATGTAGTTTCCTATTTCTGTTAGGTGCCAGTACAACTGACAGAATTCATGATCTTAGTTGAAATGAAAAGGTAGAAAAAGTTTGCTGACAACAGATGACAATATGTTTCATCAGAAAAAAAGTCTACAAAAACTACTGCTGTAGCCATTAAAATGCAGAATGCTGCACCAGATATTGCAAACATTTTCTCTGGGCATTTTTTACACTTTCAGCAGTACACGATGTATTGAGGTTACATCAGAAAATCTTATCTCTGTAACACTTTTTGACAGTAGGTTGTAAGAAGGATTTCACATTGTCACTAAAACCACTTAATTTCTGATCTCAAAATTCCAGAGTTCTGAGGTTTTCCTCTGGGCACAAAATTAAACCAGGAATTAATTTCTGTATTAGGAATAAGGCTACAAAATATTCACAGTTTTGCCTTTCGAAAATATCTCTGTGATGTTTCTGACCAGAAACATTTTCCTTTCCAACTTCAATTACGCTAATTCTCCAGCGAGGAGTACTCATTTGCTCTGTGGTACAGACATGGTCTCTGAAACTTTGCAATGGAAGAGCATCACATCAGGGATGCTCTTCCATTGCAAAGTTAGAGATAAGGCTTGGGGAAAATATTTATATGCATATATATGCACAAACACGTATAAATACATATGTGTGTGTGTGTGTGTGTGTGTTTGTGTGTGTGTGTGTGTGTGTGTATATATATATATATATATACGTTATTACAACAAACAATTTGAAGAATTCAGAAACAAATGTAACAGAGAAAATACCACCATCAATAGCATAATAACTCATTTTCCCATGTACAGTGAAGATATCAATTCCATGCAAGTCTCTTTAAAATTCCATTCAGTTTAACTGTGGAAGAAAAATTGGGCACAAGATCAAAAGCTGCTGCATTTCTGTGATTTGTCTGGTTGTCATACAAGACTGAGCTGCACAAGAGTCCAAATTCAATTAAAAATTAATCTGAAATGATGTCCACACCAGTAAGACTAGTAAGGCCTAAGATCATTTTTGTAAATGATTGCATCACATATTAAAGGCTCTGGTTTTTACAGCACCTTCTGGTACAATTTAAAGGTCTATCTGGGCACTTTTATTGATTCACAATGGATTGTGATATTTAGTAATCTAGACATTAAATAGCTACTACATATTCATCCCTGCAAATACATTTTGCTTTTTAAATATGGATAAAAAAACATTAAGCATTTGTAAGAATAAAACCAGAGATTGTACTTTTCACATTTCTGCATATACAAACAGGCTGTCTGCTGTGAGTGCAGTGCTTTAATGATGAGGGAAACAATACGTTAATGAACATGATTTCACAACCAATGCTGAATTAATAACTCAACTGATTAATGAAATTAATTTCAGTAATCAGTTACTCAAATTATCAAGCTAAAACATTAGATAATGATGTCATAAGTTTAGCACAAGATAGATGTCTGCTGATTAGACTGTAATAGAAGACTGGGAAAGAGATTATTCCTTTTAATCTTTAATGCAAAGTTACAGGTACAGAATGGCCTTGATTTATCTGGTGGAAAACAACATTTCCTTGTAGGTGGGGTTTCTTGGCAAGGAAGGATCACTCAGTTTAGGTGCTAAATTCAAGGCATAATTCATGCAGAAGATGTAAAGTGAGTTTTTCTTATTACTTGTTTAATGGTTTGTCTTTAAAACTTGCTGAGATTTCTATTTCTGCAAGAATTCTTCTGCCCTCTGACTTACCAGACAATCAGAGCATTGTAAACACACATATACACATAGACCCAAAGTAGACAATTTTCTTGTTTAAGGTTAATGACTCTCATTCCCTTTAGGTTTGGGGTTTGGTTTGATTTTTCAATATAAAATAGTGTTTTTGAAGATAGAAGTCTGTGTTGAAAATAATTTATATAATAAAAATTAAAAATAAATAAGAATTAATGTGAAATTTAGTGTCAGAACCCTTCCATTACACAAACACAAGGATATGGCTTGTATTCCCTCAATGTTGATCCTTTCCTTGATAGCAACTACTGTAAAATCACAGTGCTTCTGGATGCTGTGGAATAACTCCCCACAGCTACTGGCCCAGCAATGTGTGCCTCCCATTCCCTTTCCTTTCCATGAGTCAATCAGCTCCACTTTCCATCAGTCTGCTCTCTCAGCTGAGGCAGCCACAGCCACAGAGAGCTGTGGGAGAGGGGTGCCTGTGCGGCAGGAGGAAATGCTGTGCTACTGCTGCACTTCCACTCTCTGTGGAACAGCAGGAGTTGGAGGCCCTCTCTTACCTTCAGGAGCTCCTCTATTTCCCTTTGAGCAGCATCTTTACAAAAGCATGTCCAGAAGCCACAGTGTAACTCCTAAAGCATTTGGGACCCTTGGGAAATAAAGCTCACGTAGTCCTCATTATCATTGACAATGATAACGTTAATCACCTTTCTGGTGATCTAAACCTGAGGGGCTTAGAGACTCAGAACTAATCTTTAAGCTCTTTCTTACTGCCTTGCTACCTTCATCTTGTTTGGTACCTTTCCAGACTTATTATATCATTTACAATTTATATAAATCTATGTTGATAAAGCTTTAAGCTATACCTCATCCACTTTTTTCTCTGCATGAGTATGTATCTCCTGGTTAAAAATGCTTCTAAAATACAATTCATCTCCTCAACCAGAGCACACTACCCTGTATTTGGTAGACAACACATATATTGAATTTTTTGAAGTCCTCCTTTACAATGAAA
Organism: Petroica traversi; assembly: GCA_025920805.1. Taxonomy (NCBI): domain Eukaryota; kingdom Metazoa; phylum Chordata; class Aves; order Passeriformes; family Petroicidae; genus Petroica; species Petroica traversi. The sequence goes on from JAHLSL010000007.1 coordinate 26,225,988, forward strand.
CATAAAATTGCCACCAGGCATATTAATTTGTGCTAATGCTTGCTATATTGATTTCATCCAAAATTATTCACACAGGGCAGCTTAATCACAAATTAAATCCATCCTTTAATTATATAGCAGCATTATAACATTTTTCCAATAATTAACATTTCTGATTGCTTATTTTTTATGTTTCAGCAACTGAGCCATCCTCAGGATAAAAAGCAAAGGTAATTGGTAGTATATTAACTGCCTGAATTACTTCTTCCTGAAGTGTAATGAGTGAGATTTACTAATCACTCAATTTTATAGTATTTTATTCTCTTTCTTTTGTCTTCATAATGACAGAGACTTCTGTCCCAAGTTGCTTCAGGGTAGGACAGGGTTCAGCTGCAATTGGAAGCAACAGTCTCTGCCCTGGCCTCAAATACAGCCATACAACCTGCAGGTTTTTATCTCTTTTTTCTCTATTTTAGTGTTAGTATTGTAGATTAATCTGACTGTCACATATATTTAGAGTCATCTAATGTTTTCTAAGTATAAAACCCTCTCATTCTATATTAAAAAAATTATTGCTCTAAAGAATTCAATTATTCAAGACAAAAATTTTCCTATTAGTGCTTTCCCTCAGACTGACTTTCTTAAAGCTAAAACAGCCTTTTAAGAGAAGATTAGTACGAAGTAGACAAGTCTAACAAATTTATGATTCTGCTACCAATTTTATAAGGAAACTTTAGGCACAAACAAATTAGTACTGAAATATCTCCTAATTTCCTGTAAAAAAATATTTTCAGATCCTTAGCACATTCTTCATATAGATATTAAAAGCATTGTGTTTTGATCATTATTCTCAGTGCTCCTCAAATGCCAACATGCTTGTCAATCTACAAGGAACGTTCTCTGTAAGTCTGAGGGTCAGCCAGTAGTGGTAGCACCTCATTGCCCTTCAGCCAAAAGCATAAGTAGTACTGAGCAGTTCTTCTGGCTGACAGAACAGGCAATAAGATTTTGCCTCATCTCTTACTGATGTATGTCAGTATTTCTTAATACCATTTAGCCCTCCTTACTGAATAAAGCTTCTTTATGAAGCTTAAAAATTACATCAGACTGACTTCCACAGAATTCCTTCCACTCCATTGTACACACAGAACAGTAAAGAGCTGCAAAGTCAAAGAACGAGACACCCTTCAGAGCAGCAGACAGACCTTTTGCTACGTATTCACACTGCTTTCCAAAATGTGTGTGTTGAATCTATAATTTAGCCAAACATTAATTCTCATTCTTCCATTGAAAGGGCATCTCATCAAAAGCAGTGAAGGTTAGCTGGGTTCCTCTAGTCTTCAAATTAGTGTCAATGTCTTCATGAGGAGTTTCAGAGGTGAAAATTGTTGATTACAACAGGGTTTGGGGGCTGATAGTTTTAGATCTACCTTTTTCAAGGAAATATCCAAATAGTTTTACCTATCATATAGATGCTCTGTGGTTAGTTTCTGTATCCCATTCTATCACCTTAATTTGCATGCAAAATGTATAACACGTTAAGACTTGTAAAATGTAAACAGAAGGTAAAGTTTAACAGTGGCCTCTCTTATCAGAAGTTTGAATCCTAGATTATATGACTTAATATTCAAATTGCTCACAATCAAATTAGATCTAGTTTTGCTTCCAGAAATAGTTATTATAATTCCCACATAAATGAATTACTAGTTTTCACTGCACTGAGTGAGAAAACACCATTTTCGATGGCCAAATATGGGACTATTGCACTAAAAATTAATGCATCTGGAAAAATGCTGTAAGAAGAGGAAAAAAGGTAAGGCAATGATACTTTTTTTTAGTCCTTTCCTACCTGTATGCAAGCCCATGACTATTTTGTACAATCCTTGCTGCTCATATCCATTTCCACAAACTGTGAATTACAAACCCCGAAATGCCTGTGGGAGGAATTTTTCCATCAGTCCTGTAATCAGCCTTCAATTCCCTGCTCATGCCCACAGGCTCAAGGGTGAATCCCTGATCAGAGCTGTGAATGCGGTGCCAACAGTTGCCTGCCATTCCTGGCCCATCAGTCAGAGCCAGTCAAGGCAGGCATCCACCAGGGCTGACTTAGCACGCCCTTTGCATACTTGCTTAACATTTTAAGCTCCAATTAGTTGCAATTTATGTCCAGGATCACCCTATTAATTCACACTAATACCTGAGATAACCTTTCTGCTCAGCCAAGTCTTTCAAAGCAAGACAAGCAAAAAAAGTGCAATGGTTCTAAACAATGATATGCAAAAGTCATTGACAAACATCTGTGTTGGTCAGACATCTGGAAGAGTTCCCATGTTTTCAAGATATAAAAAATTTCTCCATGGTGTGAACTTCAGAATAATTACCTTCTGTGGGAGCCTTCTGTGAGAACAGTGGAGGCTGTTGGCTTTGCCTTAACAGATTCACAGGCTAATAGATTAGCATTTTATTAGGAAAAGGCCTCTTTTCAGCAACATTTCAGTAATACTGTGTGCAGTATTAAAATGAGCATTTCATATCTATGTTTAAATTTTCATACTGTTAAAATTTCATTTTTAGGTTTGCCTAAGATACTTACATGAATGTCCAAATTTTAAAATGTTTTAAATACCATATTTATGCTTAATTTTTTTTAATATCTGACAATTCCATCCTACACCTCTCTCCAACCCCAAAAATATATAGAAGTATTTGAATATTTCAGTAGCAAGGGGGTGGTAGGAAATTACAATGCAATTACTTTCTAATGATAAGTATATTGGAGACAAACACTAAATATATCTTCATATTCCCACAGAGTAAAATTGGTTCTATATAATTACCAATTCTATATAGATCACATCTATAAATAGGTTGATCTATTTTTAATGCCTTTCAAGAAAATAAGAGCAAAGAGGAGCAGAAAGTTTCCAAATAAATGTGCAAACTATTTTTCAAATAGGCATTGGATTATAAAATTAGCAGAAAGTCTTATCTTTTCAAAGTCAGCTAGCTAACTACGTACACAGTTTGATACATGCTTCAACTGATTTCTTAAATCAAATTTAGGCATATTTCAGTCTATATGTGGTGCAAACTATGACACTGACTGGTTCCATTACTTTTATGAAAATGTCCCAGATCATTCTGTACTTCCCTTTCTAGTACTCCTTTTTAGAAAAAAAAATCTATGAGCTCAGTTACAAGAAAAGTTTGGAAAATGTGCAGTTTATGATTGTAATATCTGGGTCAAATATCAAGAAAGAATAGCAAAGATAAGGATTAAAAATTGCTTGAGACATGAATGATGATGTGAAAATAATTGTGATTGTAACAATTGTACGTTTATACAGGAAAAGTTTGATTCTTGTGCATTCGTACAATAAAGACTTCACTTCTTTATCTCTGGCTTTGAAGAGATAGGGGAAGATGAGCACGTTGTCAGTTTTAATTAATGTTTTGTCATAAATATTTATAGCCCACGGAAAACAATTGTATTACTTTAGGATTGAGCTAATTATTTATAAATCACATTCTAAATATATTAACATAATTCTTTTACAGAAGCTTTGGCTTTTAATAAATTAATATTAAAATGTCTGGGTTACAATAAATGCAGTAGAAGAACCTTTCTAAACTGAGTGAGTATGAGAGGTTTCTTTTCACTTTTCCCACTTACTGGGCCTACCCCTAAGGCTGTTTCTTTATAAGCTTTGAAATATATTGCTTCTTTTGTTTCAAGTTTCAAAATTAAAACTGTAAAGTGTAAATTCTTTCTAATATAAAACCATGACCTAATATGCCAACATCAGTTAGGACATGAATGCAGTAAAAGTATTCATAGGTCTGATGGGATTTTCCAAATCCCAGGGGTTTAGTCTCATTTTTTTGATCACAAAATACTTAAAATAAGACAAAAGACAATAATTCATAGGTTGCAAGTCTCAGATCTCGTTTATTTATAAAGCAATAAATATTAGAAGCACAAATAAATTGCACGGGTGTGTAAACAAACTGTACAATGACTGAAGAGTTGGGGAAGGTTTGCCAGAAGACTCCAAGAAGCATATTGTCGTCATCCTGAGTGGGAAGTAGATTGAGGGGGAAGTGCCTAGAAGCACTTGCGGTGTACAATGGATGGACCAGCCTCATCATACTCCTGTTTGCTGATCCACATCTGCTGGAAGGTGGACAGAGATGCCAGAATGGAGCCACCGATCCAGACAGAGTACTTGCGTTCAGGAGGGGCAATGATCTAGAATAAAGAAAAGCAACAAAATCCTCATTTCTGAACAAAGAATCATATCGTCAATACCACAAACCACCAGATACTTCCTTAAGCAGGTAAAGAACTTCTCTGTAACATTATTGATCTTCAGCAGCTCTTACAATACTTGTAATGTATTTAAAGAATCTGCATCATATTTTCTAACACTTGCTTCTAACCATCATAATTATTCTGATCAAACAGAAAGTCTGCTCATCTGTCCATCAGCAGCTGATCTCATTTTTGAGTTGTTCCTATATCCCAGTTTAATGAAGTGGACACTGTCTCCATCTTTAACCACATTTTATAACACAGGGTCAAATTCCTTACCTTGATCTTCATAGTGCTAGGAGCAAGAGCAGTGATTTCTTTCTGCATGCGATCAGCAATGCCAGGGTACATTGTTGTACCACCTGAGAGGACGTTGTTAGCATAGAGGTCCTTACGGATATCAATATCACACTTCATGATACTGTTGTAGGTAGTTTCATGGATACCAGCAGATTCCATACCTTGAGAAAAAAGAAGACAGTAGGCCAGCGAATTATACAAGAGGTCTCCATGAAACAAAACTGTGCCATTTCTCATCATCATTAATATGAACTTCTATGGCCTTTATCTTGTAAAAATGCTTACTGATCATAAAGTGTTACAGAAAAATATAAAAAATAGAATTAAAAAAATAACTTAGGAAGTGAACATTATTTGTTAGAAAAGGTAAGAATCATAATGTATGTGCAAAGGCAAGAGACTCAAAATACACTGTAAGAGAAGAAGTAGACATGCAAGATAAACTCATTTAGTATATAGCAGCGGAAGAAGGGTATCTACAGCAGAAAACGTGAATATCCATTTATGTCAGTCTCACTAAAAGCATTAGCTGAATACAGTAAAATCAGCAATGAGGACAATAAAAATAGTTGAAGTAGAACTAAAGAAGACAGTAGTGACTCCTTTAGTCTACTCAAAATGAAGTCTATACTATTCAGAACCATCAAGGCAAGACATAACCATGACATGGAGTAAGATATTAGCACTTGATGGTAAGAAACAAGAAACAAGAAGCAAGAAGCAAGTGTTTGTAGGTTGCATTCCAAGTTATTAACTTTAACAGGTGCTTCCTGAATGGGCTGACACTGGATCCACAGTAAGATGTCAGCTGATGAACAACTGCATGTTCTGCTTGGGACTTAGGAGTACAAACATTTGCTGTATCCGTCAGCTGCAGGCACAGCAGCAAGGCTTACCATCTCCACCATGGCAATGTTTAATTACAGTGCATATAAATATACACACACCTTCACTCCATGTCCTTCCCCTCTCTGACACTTCACTTCTTCATGGAAACAGATACTGTTTCAAGTGAAAGCCTTACAAACACAGCGCTGAAGGCTATTCTCGCCATCAGTGACACAGAATCATAAAATGTCTTGAGTTGGAGGGACCCATAAAGATCATGGAGGCCAACTCCTTAATGATGATATTATAAATGATCATTAAAAAATTGTGACCCTATAACTTGCAACAAGAGCCTGGAACTCAGCGAATTACCAGATGAGCTCACATCAAGCCCACCTTAGAGAGACCAAAGGATCTAAATTATTATCTATTCATGTCTGATTTTGTGCCAAATTTAGGTAAGCAGGAAGAGAAGCGGGGCACCTTCCAAATCTTCTGATTCATTGATACCTCCTACAGAAAGGAGAATTTCCTGGGAACACTTACCTATAAAGGATGGCTGGAATAAGGTTTCAGGGCAGCGGAAGCGTTCGTTACCAATTGTGATCACTTGACCATCAGGCAATTCATAGCTCTTCTCTAGAGAGGAGGAAGAGGCAGCAGTGGCCATTTCATTCTCAAAGTCCAGTGCAACATAGCACAATTTCTCTTTGATGTCACGGACAATCTCACGTTCAGCTGTAGACACAGGAGAATCAAATCAAACTTTGGATGAGCACAGTATTAGAGGAGACGATCAGCCAAAAGAGGCGCGGGGATTTTCACAGCAGAGAAAAGCTGAAGGACTGACCTGTGGTCACAAAGGAGTAGCCACGCTCCGTGAGGATCTTCATGAGGTAGTCAGTCAGATCCCTGCCAGCCAGATCCAGACGCATGATGGCATGAGGCAGAGCATAGCCTTCATAAATAGGCACATTGTGGGTGACACCGTCTCCGGAATCAAGAACAATACCTGGGGGAGAAATGACAGAGAGCAGCTGGAATCACCTAGCAAGTGCTTAGAGCCCTTACACACAGGAGGTAGCAAGAAACACAACAAAATAAAGGATTTTCAGGCAGGATAAAGTAGCATAATTCTTTTTCAGTCACAAAGACCATTCTGATTCTTTCTGCCTTTCCTTGCCTGGACATTCCTGTGGGGTGTGAATTTTCCCACACAACAGTTTTCCATATATATTTTAAGATAATCTATAAGAGCAGTCTTCCACTGCTACTACACTGAGCAGTAAGAATATTTGCAATAGGGACTGTCCTGATCTGATAATGGGTATCTTTTGGTCCAGTTTAAACCCTTTAAATGGTGTAACACTTCCATAACTGCAGTATCCCTACAGGAATGTCTCCCCATTTGCACCACAACAAGCAGTGGCAGAGTCAGTTCCATGGTGCCTCTCCAAAAGCAATGCAGAAAGTCTGTAGATAAAACAATGTGGTCCTATTTTGTACTGCCTTTTATGCTACTGTTGTTATTAATTGCTATTTTTCTGTAAATTTGAATAAACTATGGTGTTTTCATATTTGGAATGGAAAGAAAGGAGAGGTCCTGAAAGGAAATAGAATCTAAATGGTGTTTATTCATTTACTTTACCTGTTGTACGACCAGAGGCATACAGGGACAGGACAGCCTGGATTGCCACATACATAGCAGGTACGTTGAAGGTCTCAAACATTATCTGGGTCATCTTCTCACGATTGGCTTTAGGGTTCAAAGGGGCTTCTGTGAGCAAAGTAGGGTGCTCCTCAGGGGCCACACGGAGTTCATTGTAGAAGGTGTGGTGCCAGATCTTTTCCATATCATCCCAGTTGGTGATGATGCCGTGTTCAATTGGATATTTCAAAGTAAGGATACCTCTTTTGCTCTGAGCTTCATCACCCACATAGGAATCTTTTTGACCCATACCAACCATAACACCCTAAGAGAAGAAAACACAGAAAAGCATTATTTGAGGAAGACAACCTCAGAGCCCAAACAACTACATTACAGACAACCAGCCTGAAACTGAGTCAGGAGATGTTTAGGTTGGACACCAGAAAAAGGTTCTTCACCCAGAGGGTGGTTGGGCACTGGAATAGACTCCCCAGGGAAGTGGTCACAGCACCAACCCTGATAGACTTCAAGAAGAATTTCGACAATACTCTCAGGCACATGGTGTGATTCCCAGGGCTGTTCCATACAGGGTCAGGAACTGGACTTTGACAGTCCTTGTTGGTCCCTTCCAAGACAGGACATTCTATGATTCTGCAGTTCTAACTATCTTATTTTCAGGAAGTCACAGCCCTGAAAGACTGTTTGGAAAAATAAATTTAACATTATTAAAATATTAAATCAACAGAATTTGAGGTGCTCTCGTAAAATATTTTCCTTCCTTGTGAAGAATAGATTTTCCCCCATTTATAATAACCTCTTGTTTTCAATTGCCTCTTCCTGGTTCAAAAATTTGACTGAAAGTAAACTGCACAATATCATGAGCAGGAAAAGGAGTTTGTAAATAGGAAGGTACAGAGGGAAATTAGCATTCTAGAGATGGAAGATACTTCATATTACTGTGCAGCATCAGCAGTAATTTATCCAGAACAAAAAGAAAAACAGAAATTGCAAATGTTTTCATAAAAACAAAACAAAACAAAAAAACCCAAACAAACAAACAAACAAAAAAACCATTATTAACTTTAAGAACTTTTTACCAAGGAAATTGTAGGAGAAAAAGGAGGTATGAGATAGCCAAACAGGGGAGTTAGGGAAACACTTGCCAGACCTGGGAATGTATCACCAGTAATAAGGCAAGAGGTGAGCAGACAAGAGCACAGCGTATTTGGGACAGGGCAAAAGAACTGAGGGAAGATGAGAGTGTCGGCGACGCCGAGAGGCGGATGCTCTGCTCTGCTTCGGTCCTGCCTCTGTATTTACCTGGTGCCTCGGGCGACCGACGATGGACGGGAAAACGGCCCTGGGGGCATCGTCTCCCGCAAAGCCCGCCTTGACCAGTCCCGAGCCATTGTCGCACACCAGTGCGGTGGTTTCCTCGTCGTCACACATCTTGGGAAGGAGGCACGAAGCTGGAAAACAGCGCGGTGGCACGTTCAGAGCCCCTCCCTGCCGCCCGCCATCCCGGAGGGCACGGCCGGCGCTGGAGACGCGCGGATCGCTGCGGCGGGAGCGGGAAATTTGACTCGGCCCGGGAAGATGCTCGACGGCTCGTGGGCAGGGATCTAAACGGGACCCGCCAGCCACTTTCTCCTCCGCGCTAGAACAGCCGCCCCAGCTTGCAAGACACTCAGTTAGGGCGTCATTAGCGGATCCCTCGGGCCGCAGATCGACAAGGGAGGGAAAGTTTTGAAA
>JAHLSL010000007.1:26239806-26303208 GCA_025920805.1 Petroica traversi
AAAAAAAAATTCTCATAATATATTAAATAATTTTACATACAGTATATCCTGACCCAACAGATTTTAGAGCAACTTCTAACTTAAAATCTCCTATTTCTAGATCCAATGGATGTTGACATATAAAATCTGTCCTAGCACAGAGCCAAATGTTACCTCTCTTAAGCCTTAAGCCAGTGTAGTCTTTGAAAGAAACTTTACATTTTCAAGAATAAGAAGAAAATGCCATTCTGACAGGTTTTTCTTTGTCTCTTTTGTTTCACAACAGCTGTTTGGAGCTATATGGTCTTTAGAAACATAAGCAGCATTGCAGCTGAGTCTTGCTGATGGGCAGAAGTCCTGATGACATGAGAATGCCAAACATGCAATATATGATGAAAATCACTGTCATGAAGGAGTCACTGTCACAAAGGAGCCATATGTTGTTATCAATGTCTGTGCAATTATGAATCTCTGTGTATGCAGACCTACAAAGAGAAGCCAGAGAAGACAGTTCTGCAGCCACCACAAATCCGAAATTTTCCCCTGTGAAACTATTGAATTCTTGGCCCTTCTAAGTGAGAAATCTTTCTCCTAGAAGAAAGTCTCCCAGTTTAATAATTACATTGTCTGGAATTTTTTTCCAGAGAATTCATTGGGTGTTTCCCTTTTTAGTTATGTCTCCTCCATCATAATACTAGCCCATGTTTCATGCTTAATATACTCCTTGTCTTCTCAGCATTTAAAGCCTTCACATAAATTGCAGTCTCTTATCATCTCTGTGTCTTTCACTCACTCGTGCTGCTGCACTTCTATAATTAACCTAAAACATCTTAAGTGTGCACTGAAAGGGTAGAATCATGAGGTGGGCACTTAGAGATGCAGCTAAAACATCTTGTTATGAAGCTGAGAATTTTAGGCACGGGCAGCATAAGTGGAGGTGAGTGGCAGTCAAAGGAATTTTTCTAAGTCTCTCACTCTCCAGAACTATTATTTGCCACATGTCAGTCCCAAAGAAAGGATGAGATTCTTACTTCTATTCTGCCCTCCTTGCAGTGGAAAGAAAGCTCAGAGCATGCCAGATCAGGCAAGAAAATCTGTGTCCTATCCATGTATTGCTTTGGAAATTTTGCATTCTGAAACCTGCTGCCAGACCAGTGCCATGAGGAGATGCAAATCTACCACCAAGTGGTGTTTTCTCGAGCACTCTGCTATAACCTCCCAATGTAGTCACATTCTCCACTGCAAGTCCTTCGGCAAGGTCTGAGTCACAACCAGCTCTGGTAGTTCACGTTCAAGCTGAGTTATGAGGTTGACAAACCTGAAGGATGGGATGCCATCCAAGGGAACAAGATTCTCATGGGAATCTCTTGTTTTAACAAGACCAAGTGCTGGTGCTGCACCTGGGTTGGGACAGCCCCTGGTATCAGCGTAGGCTGGTGATGAAGAGATGGAGAGCAGCCCTGGCCAGAAGGACTTGGGGGTGCTGCTGGCTGAGAGCCTGGACATGATCCAGCCATGGGCACTCCCAGCCCAGAGAGCCAAATGCGTCCTGGACAATTTGCGTCAAAGCTAAAACTTTGATAACCAACATGAAAACTCCCTGGAATCTTGCTGACCATTAGATTCGCTTGAAATCTGAGCAATTAAGCAACTAGCTACAAAATTGAAGAAGCTTCCACAAACTTGCTTTATAGCGAGAGTTTATGTAATATAAAAAATATCCTGTAAGAGTAAGTTAATGTATTGTGATTGGATGTCATGTTACCAATGTAAATTTTATCCAATTTTTGCCATTCATTTAATCTTATGCCCGGTGAGTGAGAGAGAGAGAGAGAGAGAGAGAGAAAGAGAGAGAGAGAGAAAACATAATTCAAAAATCTACACTTACCAGTGAAGGAATTGCTATGCAATATGCGTTCCGTTTTCTGAATTTTCAGTCAGCCAGAAATGGATCACAAATTTTCTTTCACAGGGAACCTATAAGAGGACTACCTTTTTTTGTGCAGGTATGGCTTAGGCTTTTACCAGATTTTATCAATACTTGCATAGTGTGTTTACTGTAAAGAACACCCAAATATTTACAAAATCAATATCCTACAATGAGCTGTTTTCAGTAATGAAATCTTAATTCCAATCCAGAAATTTCATAATACATTTAGTACAACTAATAAGAATCCATAACAGATGGACATTTTTCATTTTACCAGTAAAATAAGAGTGTAACATTATAACAGTACTGACAGAATTTTAAATCTCAGAGAGCATTTACTAAGCTACTCCTATTAAGTACCTACAGGCTAAAAAACCAATACCACAAAAAAAAAAATCAGAGTTAAATAAGAATAGCAAAAACACATTTTAAACCTTTATAGAATGCTTGGTGATGGAAACAATTTCAGTGGACTAAAAGGGAATTGCTTCCAGGGTTGAATAATTATCTAAAGAGTATTCTAGAATGACAGTGGGAAATATTTTCTACCAGTACTTCTTTTGTCACTTATTTATTCAAAGTCCTAACTACAGAAAAAAAAATAATTCAGGGTTTCCCTAATTTTTCTTGTTAAAAGGCCCTGTTTTATACAATAATAAGCATTTACCAAGATTTCATTAATTCAATAGAAAATGTGGCACTTCTGAATCAATTGTAGAATAGAATGCTGGATTTCCAATGTATTGGAATACTTTAATCAAACTACTATCATACTTAACATAGGAAGGTGTGTAATGGCCTCCAAACTTAGCAATTATTTATGCTTGCTACAAAGATATCTAAAACTCAAATTTCAATTAACATTTGTATAAAATTGGATGTACTACAGGTAGGAGTTGTAGACAGCATCAGTAGAATTTTCCATTTAAAATACTGTTAAAAGCACAGCTAAAATTTCTATTGATTGTCATTCAGCCAGGAAAAAATTGACAAACAGGAAGTAATCTGAGCTTGGGAACAATGATCCATTGCAGATGGGGGTTTGAATCATAGCAAAACCCTGGAAAACTTCTGGGAAAAAAGGGGTCAAAATTGAAAGGGTATATTTAAGGAACAGGCAATCTACCTCAAATCTCAGTAATTCAAGATCAGAGAAAGTGCCAGATGGAATCAGTAAAACCTCACTGGCAAAAGTTCATCATTTAAGTCAACTGGGGAAAATGTTGCTGAAAATACAGTTTTAATCTGATCCCTTAAGCATAGTAGATGTTCAGGGGAAAAAAGAAAGGTCAATTCAATGGTTCATACAGCAATTATTTCCCCATAAAAATATTTTCTAAAATAATGCACACAGTACAACCAAAGGCAGTCACCACAAGGAAAATCTGAATGTTTTCCTAGTTTGCAAAATGGTATCAAAACTACCAGGCCATGAACTTACCCTCAGAGGAATGGCTCTCATGATAAGCTGTTGTTTCCCAGTGCAAAATTTCTTGTATTGGATTGCCTTCATCACATAGCTTGACATGAAGAAAATTTCAAATATAACATACTGCACTTCAAAATGAGATAAAACTACTTTAAGACAAAAGATTCAGTGAAAAATTAGTAAAAAAGAACAGTTACTTGCTGAGGGTTCCAAGTCATCTCAAATTTTGCAGGTGGAACCAACACACCTATGCCAATTCTCTAGATTCCTGCTGACAGAGAGGCAACTAAGAATTAATTATGCAGCACCTCCAGTCTACCTTACATTTAGCACACTACACATACCTTTTTGAAAGTAGCAACTAAAATCTGTGATGCTTTACCATTTTAAAGGGAAAGTCCTTAAATACAGAATATCTTCTGAAATGTGAATTTTGTCAAAGCTTTTGGAAACTGAAAATAAATGCTTTGTCATCTGTAAGAGTCATTTGCACTGTTCCCTTTTTCTGCCATCCAGGGTCAAGCTGATTCCTAGTGAGGGCCCTATGACAACTCAGGTGAAAATTACGTGCTGTAGGAATTAAGCTATTGCACTCAGAATGCAGGTTCTAAGTACTCAAATGTAAGAAAGATGGGAATTAACTACAGCAAATTCAGAATCATTATATGTTTGAGAGAAAAATCTTTAGAAGAAAGCTTAAGGAATTAATACAAACTGCACCAAAACTCTTAGTCAACACTCATTGAATTTATAGGCTTTGGAATAAGCCCAAGAAGAGTTGTCTATGTATATTGCTTTCCTATCAAATTAAGAAGGACACAACAACTATTTATAGTCAAATAGAAGGCATAAATGCCCAAGAATAAAGAAATATTTATTTGGTAGAACTATAACTAGCATATTTACACTGACCATTAATTATGAATCATTGTGTACCCTACAAAACTGTTAATTTAGGTTGTCACCTTCAAAGGATAAAACCCCAGCAGAAACTGGACTATTCCTATTAAAATAGGAAATTGATGTATTATTCTGCTGAGTCAGTTTTTGTAGCACCAGGAGGAAGGTACAAGGGTACAATAAATTCAAAATTGAATAAATCATACAATGAATATTGAAAATATCATGTCCACATATATTCTGAAAATTCAAATAGTTGGCCTGGAAGCATATAAACTAAATGAGGTCTCAAAGCCTGAACATTAAGAGGAAAAGATAGAATATGCACTGTAATTACAGTCTTGAGCTAGCTAACAACCTGCCTCCGTCCTAAAGTCAGTAGTTTCCTGGATCTTCAGAGGTCATCCAGCTTGATATCACTAAGATGTTCATGCTTCTTTGTGAATTTTAAGCTCCTGAAATTGCTGTGAAGCTTTTATGCACAAAACAATGAGGTACAGGTTAAATGACTTACTGATAAACAAGAAATAATTGATCAATCTGAAAAAGAAAAATTCTTCTTAGAAGCACCACTCCAGTATTTCAAGCATCAGTCCTATAGTCCTCAAAATATCTAATCATCCTCCATTCCTACTAGTATTTTGGGGCATGCAGTTTTACAGATGACTTTAACATGATCAAATAGTTCTGAATATGAAAGAATTTCTTTTCTCAGCCATATTTTCCAAGCTGACCTGCTTGAAAGCCCTAGAAAGTTCTGCTGGTTTCAGCACTTATACCCACCTGAAGCCAAAGAGGAGTAAGATTCTGAGTTCAATTATTAATAAAAAGGAAATTAAATACTGGAGGCCTTACCTTTAGGGAAATTATCTCTGCAGTATTCAAATGAAAAGCAAAAATAAAATCTTGAGCACAGAAACACAAGGGGTTTGGAAATCACACCTTAACATAAATTCTTGGTTTACCTCCTGCTTCTGGAACTGTTGGGAGAATATAGTTGGATATAAAAATGTCACAGCTGCCAAAACAACCCATATGATGTCACGAGCAATTAATTACTCAGATGGAAAAGATCATGTGAGATAGGAGAACTCTAAGTGGAAACCTGGAAAAATTATCCTCGTTCTACTCAAAACCCTAGAAATTTGAGTTGCGGAAAACAATGTTACTGAAAGTAAATGCTGGGTAAACACATCTGCAAGTAATATTTCAGTAATATTAAGGTTATTGCTTTCGAATGTTCATGACTTTGAATGGACTTTTGTTTGCAAAAAAAAAAGAATTTACATTTTCATTTGTAACATACTTCAGGCTCCATAAATTATTTAATTGTCTTGTATCACTTTACTTACAAGAAACCAAAGAATTACAAAAACAGTGCTTGTTTAGTAATGGCTTTTAGATACACTTTGTTGGGTGTTTTCTGTCTTTTTGTCATTAAAGAACAGAAGAATATTGGTAAAGAAGAGCAGTGGTGCTACTCACCCTAAAGTACCTGCTATCATTCAGAATAAAACACTTCTGTAGCCAAAGGGAGATAATTCCTCACTGTAGAATTACACACTAATAATGCAGAGCTGAAGAGTTTCTAGTATTAGCGTTGCTAGTATCAAGAACTGCTTCAGAAATTCTGCCAGAATGAGGTTAAAAGGGGTTTGGTCACACCAGGGTTTCTAACATAGCAGCAGAATTGTAAATGAACTTGTGTAAGAGGGTGACTGGCTAGTAAATGTATTTTATTGCTTGCTTTAAAAGGATGGGCAAAAATCACAAAAGTAAGGTCATAAGGTGGAGAATAGGATGATGAATGAAAGGAATTTTTGTTTCATCTAACTCTACTGATGTGCTAAGTATTCTGGAACTATAACAAAATATGCCTCATTTTTCAATCATGGAAACAATAACAACAAACTAAGAACAATTCTGAACTCCAGTGCTCTTTGGAAGAAGTGTGATTGGGGCACCAATGCTTGTTTTAGGAAAATCTACAACTGTGAGGTCCAAGTGGGATGCAAGGACCCAAGAGGGTGCACAAGACAATCCACTGGGGTACAGGAGGAAAATATTCTTTGTACCATTGAGAGATAAAAAAAATATTTTTAAATTGTGTTTGTTTCATCTTTATCTCATCCACTTTCTAATTTTGTCTTTTTACATGTTTAATAGTGTTATTACAGTAGTCCTCATACATAAATTATACATTAATAAATATACCTAGATTGGATATGCCCATTCCAAAATTTTTACTGACAGAGGTGTGCAATCAAAAAAGTTTGGAGACCACCAGCCTAGAACACCTAATGCTGTAGGCCCATTCCAACAAGGAAATAATAAATAATAGGATGCAATCCAAAATCTGGTCAAGGATGGCTGAACAAGTAAACTTAATAACATAAGGTTTATCAGGCTGTGATCCAAAACCCAACACAACAAGAAACCAAAACACAGCACAAACAAAATGTAACAACCCCTTAAGAGATACTCAGCACAAGGAATTTTACAACTGTGATTTCAGGAATAAAAGCAGCTTTTTAAATATAAACGGGATTTCAACAAAGTAAAGCGTGCAATGGAGAAGGTAGAAAACATCATGAAGGAAAATAAAATCTATTTTAAAAGCGTCAAAAAAAAAAGAAAAACATCAAAAATCTTACAGGAGGGAAAAAGGATGCAAAATATGATGGACTAAACAAAAACCCAGCAAAAATAGGAAAAAACAGAGGAAAGAGAAAAAAGGTGGAGCCAACTACCCAATGCTCCAGTAGTCCCAGAATGCACCTGCTAGGCTTGAGCAGTAACTTAGAGATGTTTTTGCGTTAGAGGCTACATTTTAGCAGCCAGTACAATCCCTGTTGGAAGCCTCACAGCAACATTTATGATTGAGAAGGAAATCTAATTACAACATTGATTTTTGGAAAGTGCATTTCTATGCAGAACAGGAAGTAACCCCATACAGATACTTCAAAGTCAGCTTTCAACAAATAATCTGATTTTTCAGAAGTTTTTATCAGTTCCGTTTGATTATTGTGGAGCTATAAAAGATGGAGAAAAGAGGAAAATATCTGACTCATTCTGTCTGTGCTAAATAAGTTAAACAAAATAAATGCTTTCATTCCAGCATTCAGAAGCCAACCTACAGGGAGTCCATCACATGAGCCACATATTAAGTTTAGGGTTTGAGTTTGGGTGCACTTATTTCTCTTATTTTTAATAATAAGAACATACACTGTGCCAAATCTAAATCTCATATTTCTACCTGGTATATTAACATGCATGTTACATTAATGTTTAATGTCTAAGTTTTATCTGTCTGCTCTGCCCTAGCAGAATTCACAGCTCCCATGTTAATACACAGGGGAAGTTAAATGTTTCAGAGAACAGAATCAGCAAAAAAACTCCCAGTGAATTACTTCAGTCAGCACTGTGTTTTCTCTGATCCTATCCTCTAAAATATTAAATTTCTCCTGTGTATCATCACCCAGTTCAGCATAAGATGATGCTTGAAGGTTAAGGCTAAATGAGGACAAGGGTATTTCTGAAATACCATTCATCTTCAAACCTTAGATGCTCTTTTTTGCCAGTTTGGATTCACAGCCTGAAACTTTCCAAAGGCTTAAAAATGCAGCAGTTATGGCCAGATTTATTTTTCAATGGCTTTTTAATTGCAATAGCAAATGTATTCCTTTTGTTTTCCTACTGAGGTAGAAATACATATCACTACCTCTCAGAACCAAGTTCAAGACAGTTTAGGCAGAAGCTATCACAAGAGTAATTAAGGCTAGCATGTTATGCATAGGATTGAATCTCTCACTATGCCTAGAATATGTTCCTGTAGTGCCCAGAGTGATACCAAAACCCCTGCTGAAGAAAATATATGCAGTCATTTAACTTCTACTCATTCAGCAACTGTAAGAGAAACATTCCTGACTTCAGGTTCTTGATTTTTCAGCCATGATATACTTTCACTGAATTGCCTTTACACAAAGGTTTCAGGGAGATTTAAAAAAAGGAATCTGGAATTCAGAAGTGATGTCAGATAGCACCATGATGCTTTTTCCCCAGTGAGGCTTGTGTCTTTGCTTTCACCAGTGTTAGTGTCACAGGAGTAACAGGTTTCCACAGCTATGTTGGAGATAAGTATCATTCCTGGGTGCATTGTTTTCTTCTCAGACTTGCAACAACATCTCCTCAGCTCTATAACCTCATTCTTACTGACTTACATCCAAGTCTGTCTCCTCCTTGGCTGCCCTACCCTCCTGTTTTCAATCTTTCCTAATTAATTAAGTTTAGGCACCGAATTCAAAAGCTGAGAAATTCTACCTTTTCCAAGTAAGCTCCCTTCTCTAAGTACGAGGTATCATTACTCATTTTCAATACAATAGCTTTCGTTGCATATCTTAGGAGACAAACCTCTGGATTGTTAAGGTTTCTGTGACATGCTCAAGATAAATTCACACAGTTCAAAACTAAGAAATGGTTGTTTAGACCTGAAGAGCAAGGATTTACAGAGTAAATCCAAGAGCCTGCAGCTGAAAGCTGGTGTGATGCAGAGTTGTCTCCACTGCCTGGTGCAGGAGCTTGCCATGGCATGCATTCTGAGCATGCTGCCTCCCCAGACACCCTTCAGCCACACTTCACTGAATTCAGCAGGTCCTGCTAAAGCCAGAGGGGAGAAAGGAATCCATAGAGGGCACACAAGGCTATGCCTATGGGCCAGCCAAGAAACACCAGCACAAGGAGGCAAAATAATCTCCACACTAAGCAGTTGCAGTCCGCCATCTGAAACCACTGACATGGAAAAGAAGGGTTAATTTTGACTGCAAGTGGATATAAAGATACATAGATAGAACTCCATTCCTTGATTTTTTTTTTTTTTGAGGGAGGGAGTGAAAGGTATTTTCAACCAAGAAATATCTATTTCCTCTATTTAACAAAAGTCTAATTTAAAAAATAACAAGCCACACATGCCTTCTGGGGTTTCTTCCTGAGGTAGAAACGAAAATACCAGATTCACTCTAATGAGTAGCATTCTGGGCCAGAATTACTTAGATGCTAACTTTTAACACAGCTCTACAGAGATAAGTTCCAATGTCCCTCCAATGCATGATAAAATATGGCTATAGATGAAGAATAAAATTAATGTTTGGAAGATAACACATTTGGAATATAATACATTAATAAAATCCCAAAAATTAGACTATGGCTATTCCATAAAGCTGCAGAATATCTCAGGTTGACAACATTGCTTATTTTCTGGCTTAATGAGGAATATGTTGTACACAACTAGTAGCAGGTTAATTTAGTTTGCATATCTGCTGGTTCTTTTCATTATCACCTACTCCCTGTGATGAGCTTTGAGACTATGTGCTTTATTTAACAGATCCATCAAGCCTATTATCCACCAAGACTATTAACAGCTATCTCCCCAATGACTGAAATGTGTTGTGAGCTGTCAGAGTATTTTATTTCTGCCTTGCTCATTCTTCCAGCAGACTGGAAAGTCGAAGATATATTTATAAGTATGATAACGCTACACAACTGAAAACACAACCTGCCATTTTCTGACTGGTTTGTGAGAGGCCCAACAACTAAATACACCTAGAAAAGGTATGCAAAGGAAAAATAAATTATCGCATCTAAAATATTGAGAAATTTCTCAAGGTTTCATTTTTAATAATTCATAACTGAGATTTCATGATAAAAATACAAACTGCTCAGGACATTCTTTTAAAATCAGAACACAAGAAACCCTGCACACTCTTGGTTATCAGAAGACTGCTGTTAAGTAGTTACATTTACTAGGACAAGACCCAAGGGAATGTCATGAAACTGAGTCAGGGGAGGTTTAGATTGGTTATCAGGAAGAGGTTCTTCCCCCAGAGGGAGGTTGGCACTGGAAGAGGCTCCCCAGTGGAGTGGTCACAGCACCAGCCTGAGAGGGCCCAAAAAGCCTTTGGACAATGCTCTCGGGTACAGGGTGTGACTCTTGGGCAGGGCCAGAAGCTGGGCTCGGTGATCTTTTTGGGACCCTTTCAATCTAAAATATTCTGTGATTCTGTGATTTTGGTACAGCCATACCAAATAAACAGGAAACATCCAAACAGGGAGGAAAACATGTCCCAAAACTCCTATGCAAAAGTTTCTGCTTATATTCATTATACAAGAACTTCCTGCAATCCTCCAGTTTTCCTAATTTTGTCTTTGCCATCATTTTGCTAGATGACAAGAATATTCTATTATTTCCAGGGAATGTTAAGTGTGTAAATCTGTGAGTGCACTTGATAATTTTTTAAAAGGTATTTAACAAATGCTTTTGTATAGACATTTTTTTAATAATTCAACTGCATTTATGCTTCAGAAAATCCACTTAGACGATATTGAATCACATCAGAGTGAAATGCTGTAAGATATTCTAACTTTCTTCTTGTGGAGATGTCTCAAAGAAAGTCTCTGCCACAAAATGAGTTGAGAATTTAGTTTAGTTTAACATCTTATAGTCAATGCAAATGTATGTTGATTTGAACCACATAAAAGCTCTTTTTTCCACAGTGTATATGAAGAAATGGGGGTTTTTTTCCATGAATTTATTTCATCACTGAAGTTGCTAAACAAATATTTTGGTTGAAAATTTAAGAGTACGGATGTCATTATATTCACAGTTGCAATGCGGCTGGCAAGCCTGACAGCTTGACAGCTGAAATTTTAAACACACAGTCAACTTAAGCAAAAGAACAAATAAAGAAATTGTACAGGATATAGCAAAATAGTGGCACTATATCTTTAGTCTCATACTTGCTGAACATTAATTTGGAGATGGTTTGATTTCTTTCTTCCAATAGAAAACAAACAAAATCTTCACTCCGAACATGTAACCACAGAAATAATATTGCAAATTAGTGCTTAATTTCTGATTGCCTTTCCTAAACAAACTAGTTAAATAGCTAATTAAATCTGTCTTCAAACATCTCAGTCATGACTATATTCAAGATGTCCCAAATCTGGCTTCAAGCTAGAATGAGACAAGAAAGTACAGTCTTTCTTGTTGTGTTGGGTGAGGGACTTCCCTATTCTAAGCAGATATTACAAGGATATCTAAAATGGTGATAGTCAAAAAAAATTAATGAAAACATTATGAACACATTCAAGTCTTTTCTCTGAATTACCCACAAGATTGTAATGAATAATTGTTCCTTGTCTCTGAGATTGCTGATTTGAAAAGGTACTGCTGCTCATACAGCGTAGAGGTAGATCTGCAAGCAAAAACCCCTATGCAAACCAAAACTTTTGTGAATAAAACAGCATGTAAACATCAAAATCTACAACCATAACCTGAAAATCTCCCCATATCTCCTTCCTAATGCCACAGTGTTGTATGGTTTAGGAGACACCTTGATGCACATGGCCAACATTGAGTCAGGCAGTGGCACTTTGACACTTAAGGCCAGTGACCCCCATACAGATTTCTGCCTATGAGCACATTAATTCTTTTCCACAATAATCTCCCAGAGGCTCATCTTGCTCTTCCAATGGCAAGTGGACCTCATGACTTTCCCTTCAAATATGTGCTGAATGTGGCCATATCTAGACTGCAAAAAGCTGCAAAACTCATTTGACAAAGTTCCCAGGCTGAGAAGTTCCTATAAACAGCAAACTGAGGCAGAAGGCAGAGGGTAGGGGAAGATTCCCACTGAGGCTTTTCTGGTTTACTTGGGGAAGAGAGTTTGGCTCTGCAGGCATCAGGGTGAGAACAGTCACAAACAGTTGCCTCCCTTGCTTCTCAAAGGAGAAAAGTAGCCTAAGGTGGAGACAGGTGCCAACTGGGAAGATATTTTATCACAGCAGATATATTTATAGCTCATTTACAAGATCTCACCAGAAGAAACATGGAGATGTTGTTACATTCATAAATTAAAGCTACATATGAGGTACATCTTTAGCTTGCTGCTACACATTACTGGGCATCTCCTCACACTGTGCTCATGGCACATTTTGCACCTCTGATCTAATGGTCTCAACAGTTTATATCTATTTCTTTCCTGGTCCCAGTTACTCACAGTCATGCAACTCCTTACACCAAAGTTTGGGCAGCAATTTTTAGTACAAATTTATGTGTGTAAATTTAGCATCTTTCTCTAAGGTCTAGGAGAATAAAAAAAAAAATACTCTTGACCCAAACCCTCATTAGCTTGGGTGAACCATACTTTCTTCTATTACTCTCCTTTGCTGGCAGAATTCAGAAATGTAAGAGAGGGATTGCCTTCTCCACACCTCCTCCTCCATCCTACAGGAGCATTAGCAAATACAATATCTTGCATTGTTTAAATGGAAAGGCTTTTTACATATTTACATAGAAGGAAAGTGTGGGTACATTTTCACTCATAGTTTCTTATAATGCAAGAGTATAAAAAACCTGGTTTAAACCAAAAAATTACAAAATAGGCTTTACCTTATATTTATATAAAATCTCAGGCTTCATCCTGACAAAGCTAAACACATTTGTGATTACAGTAAGAGATTCTCTTTAGAATCAGCTTGTTATAAATTTACCACTACACAAGGTATGCATGTGTACTTCCACCGATATTTGTGTTTCAGTAGATAAAATTTACAATAGTATACCTGCTGTGCTTGCTCAGTATTTGTTTCCAATTTATAATGGTTGTTTGAGCTCAGAATTACAGGAAGGTACTGAGCACCAAGATGAGTCAGGAGCAGCAGCTGTCCTCAGTGTCTCATCTCATTATGCAGCCCAGACTGACAGAACGCCAGTGGGGGAACACTGCAGGAGCAGGGAGCAATCCAGGACAACTGTCCCATCACTGAAGTATCTGTGTATGCAGGAACGTGATTAGTTCATAGTACATTAGAGATCAAATGAGATAAAGAACTGAGCCTGTGAAAATTTCTTAGCATTTCTTAGCTCTGAGTAAAACCAGCAGGTGCCTGAAACATGGACAGTCTGGGCATGGGAAGAAAAAGTATGATACTACATCTTTTACCAAGACAGGAATGCAGGGCATTCAGGATAATTCCAACAGCTTGAACTTTATGAAGATTATAGTGAATCACCCAATTCTGCACAAAGATTGGTCACTTTTCAAAATTGAAACTCAAGTGATAGTGCAGGAATGGTTCAACTTCCAAACATATTTGATCAGAGCTGGTCACAATTTCATGTTTTCAATTTGTGTGAAACTCCAAATTTTAAATTTCTTTCAGTGCTAATTGGATCAACAAGCAAAACAAAACAAAATAAATTATAAACAATCAAATGTGTCGAGGTGCTTTTTTGGTGTGGGTGGGGTTTTTTGTTTGATTGGGTAATTTTTTTTGTTGTTTATTTGGTTTTGGTGTTTTTTTAATAATGTACCTTTTATTTTCTGTTTCATCCCTTGACTTCCTAAAAAATGTATAATTCATGTAAAGGAAAAGAACATTACTAAAAGCAAGTGCTTGAACAGTTTTTGTTTGTTGTTTGTTATTAAATAAACAGCAAACAAATTGCAACATTAATGCAATATTTTGGGAAAAGCATTGCTTTGGGAAAATTTTCATCACATCTAGAATCCCATTATTTTCTAAAACTATATCAGATAGAAGTTTCCAAAGAAATGTAATTTATTTTTCTGTTTGAAAATCCTCAGTTCATCACTTAAAGTTTATGTAAATCCCATCTGTTGCAACAGTTTAGATACAGAATTTACCTAGATGCCATGGGTTCTGGCCTTGCTCTCCACAGGATTTCTCACTACTACATATCAACAGAGACAAGAAAATTCAGATAAACACAGAGTAGGCTATAAGCAAAAAAACAGTCTGCAAAATAAGAACTCATCATTTTCTTGAAGGTGAATATGCAGCATTCTCCTCTAGAATCCATAGGAAACCACAAAACTCCTGAAAGAGACTTAGTCTCAGAAAACATTTTAATCAATCAAAGAACAGTAATTTTCAGTATATCTTTCTCATATGCAAAACCATTATATTTTCTTATGTTAAATTTAGTCAATATTAGGTTAAATTCAGAGCTATACAGAGGAAATATTTGGGTCTTCATGAGTTCTTTTCAAACGCAGATCATACATTACATTGCATAATTACAATACAGCAGCTTCCTATTGAACTCTGATCACACTTCCAGGGGGTGTCAGTGATAAGACAGCAAGGAAATCTTTCCACAGTTGGCCTTTTTTCATTCCAGTTAGTCCTGTTCCAATGTTCTTGAATGTGTCCTCAGCAGAGGAGGATTATCGGTGAGTCCATTTCTCCCCCCTCTGACTCAGCTTGCAAAACACGGTCTCATTTTAGAAAACAGGGTATTGCCCAATAGGACATGACTGCTGCTGCCAAAAATCACTCTAAAAAATAGGGCAAGCCTAAACTGCTGTGGCCTGTGGTCAGAAACAGAATCTTTGTGCCTCTAAACTGCGTTTCTCCCCATCCACTTCTGCTGCCCCTGAACTACTTCCTTTCTTCCTTTACAGTAGTCAAGATACGTTCTGTCCCTAACGACTGTCCCATCTAAAAATAAGCGCTCTTGACACACAAGAGATGTCAGGCTAGCACAGCAGGATGCTGAAGCGTCTCTGGATGTGTAGCAGGGCTTCTCTTACAGTGGGTTGCAGCAATTTAGGAATTCACACTTGATAAATGCAATAAGGGCGGCTTCTTTTTATCTCTAGCAAATGGTGCCAGGGCTGATGTATTCCTGTTCCTTATTTGGCAATCCAGCTTGCTTCTTTTATGCTGTTCTCTGGAATCACGAAATTCTAATGTTGATTAGGCAAACATGCACTGTTATTGTATATATATTTTTCACTGTCATCTGTAGCTGAACTAAGCCATTGTCAGCAGCTGGCTCAACTTTTTGTTTGGGTCTACATTTTCTTAAAACGTACTTTACAGAAACATACTCTGCTTTGATAGTGTTTCTAAAGCAGAAAGATAACACCTGAATTCTGGAAAGTTTCTTACCTATAGCTGAAACAACTCCTCTTCAGCTTCTTTTTGAATCTTGTCTTCCAGATATACCAGTACAGCAATAGTCTACTCTGTATTACACTTAATTAATGCTACTACTTGATTCAAATATCCTTGCCCTTGCTCCTTTTCAAGGTGAATGAAAATCATAATGGCAGCTAAAACAAATACACAGTTTCTTAATAGCAACATATTGCATTACCCCTTATATTGGTTAGATTAACCAAAGCCCTGACAGAGCAAGGCCCAGAGAGATGACATGCCCTTGTTACCTACAGTAAGTGTGGGAAAAAACCAACTTTCTCATTTCTGTAGCAGTGTTTAGTCTGAAATACTCTTTAGAAATTCAGAGGGAGTAACTGCAACTATTGTTTCTCTCTCTCTCTTCTGTTCTCTTCATTGTAGCAATTTTGTAGATGCTTATGTTTGCAAGTTTTGTAGGTCTGAGTATTGTGTTTTTTCAGGTACTTCCCAAAAACTTAGGAAAATATATGAATTTACAGAGGATACTTAGCTGCAAGCCTTTCAAAAATTCTTTTGCAATTTGCAATGGAAACAGCATTCTTTGAAAACACTATGGCATATGAACATTACCCTGCTATTGGGCTTTTCCAACAGGTACATAAGCAACCAATACTTCGAGAAAAAGGATTGTAAGAGAACCACACTTGAGAAACTGTGTAGCAAGGGAAGCACTAAGGGCCATAAGAACAGCTTCCAAAACTCCCACAAAACCACTCATTTTCAAGTGATTGTCTCTCCTGACAGCATTACCATGTTTGGCAAAGGAAATGATGCTGTCATGTGTCTTAACAGCACTCACAGCTTCTTGACTGCTGTGGGCTGTGATTCATTTGTTAACCAGGACATTCACTTTTGTCTGTTTGCTACAAGATTTCAAGTGTTACCTACTTCTTGTTTCAGTAGAATTATATGCCACCATGTTTATCCAGCATGTGATCATCATCACCTCTAAGTCTTCTAGTAAAAGAATTCAGTGATTTCAGAAAGTTGGTCTCTTTTGTCCAGTCAGCAAAGCCATTCTGTTAATAAAAACTTAACTTCTACTCCTCGTGAGAATACTTGTCTTCATGATTCAATCCTAGGAAACAGCAAGAGTCTTTCCAAGATTGAAAGGAAACTGCCAGTCCTTGCTTCCCCTCCAAAGGAAGTTAGGTCCTGCCTTACTGAACACACAGAGCAGTTCTCATATCCGCTGCTAAAGCAAATACAACGTAGGTTAGCAAAAATAATGGCTTTATCTTTCGAAGTTTATTATATAATATTTAATATTATAGATTATATATATTGTATGTCTTGCATTTACTTGCCCCTTCTTTTCTCCTTGGCAAAATTGCTCCTGAATGTTCTAGTCCTGACTTACCCACCACCTTTTCCAAGCCCTTTCAAAGTCTACACAGAATAAAGCAAAAGCAAACCGTGCTCTGAGTGTTACCAAGGCATTTTCTTTGATAGTACCAAACCCTGCACATACTGCATTATTTCAGTCACAGATGGAAAACAGCCTGTGTTTATATAGCATTATCTTAGATATATATGGATGACGAACCCAAAGCAAATTCCTCTTTACCTTTCTTGTTCTGGCTATTACAGAAATGAACAGGACATTGCCTTACAGTATCATTTTTACATTAGCACCACATCAGCATCCAAGGGTTGAGCTGTTTCTAAACCAGTCTCTAAGGAATTCTGGGAAGTAGTAACTAAGTTGTTTTATAGGCTCAGTGTAAGAGGAAAATGAGGTAATTCATGTAAGGGTTGGCTAAATAAATATGAAGAAAAACCACTAATAGCGTTTTAGTTTCACTCAAATGTCCTTAATGGATTTCTTATTCTACAGCTTTGGAACAATAAAATAAAGAAATTTTATATGTTTAACTACCATTCATATCTTTAGAGGATCTTGCCCTCAGAAAGATTTTAATTTCGTTCACTAGGTTTTCATGCACTGCTATAAAAATTCTTTCCAATAATATTTAGAAGTTTTTAAAAAGCTATTACAACAATGATTTTTTTTTTAATTTAAAGATTTCTTTTTAAAGTAATGAAATTTGTGGGTTTTTGTTGTTTGTTTGGTTGGTTGTTTTTTTGGTTTTTTTTTAGATTTCAATACATTTGGTTTAACAACTGGATATTGTTGCTCACTAGAATAAAGATGCTAAATCCTAAGGAAACACTGCCTTTGGAAAACGAACCAGACAGATCAAAATTCCAGTTTTAGATTCCTTCACTTCTCCCACCTACTCTTTCTTGAAAGAAAATGTAGATCAATAATGAAAAACTACTTTGGTGGAAAGTAAAAAGTTCATCTTTTACCAAAAATTAAAAACAGAACTGAAAATCTTTGGAAGTAAAGTTTGGCCAACCTTGACCTCACACTCCAAAGCAAAGCCCCAACAACTTTCCAACCACTGCTTGAATGAAGACACAATTTTCCCAAATTCCTGAAAATATATTCTCCTAATGCCACCATGTTTCTGAAAAGAATGAAGTTTAATATGTGGAATATGGCATTAAGGATAATGAATGACTGCTCTGCTCAAGTTACCTCAACAAAATCTTCTTCTTTTCCAGGTGGTGCTTGATGGCTCAGAAAGCTGCATATTAAAGCTGTTCACATTTTTTCAGTTGTTTGCAGTTCAACTGCCTCTTCCTGCACTTTAGCCAGAAACAACCTCCACTGCAACTCCACTCAGGATTTTGGGACAACACTGAGGTCGATCTAGGACAACTCTATCCTTGGCTGCTGCTCTGCAAGGACTGAGCCAAAGTGACCAGACACACCTGGGGCTCACAGAACACAGTACGGCACGGCCACCTCTGGATACCGCCTGCTGCAAACTGCACACCTCAAAAAGCTCTCTGCAGCCCCTTCCAGCTTTGGGTGCTTGCTAAAAGTCATTCTCTCCTAATTTTTCATAGAATCTCTGTCAATTAATTATTCATTTTAGAAAAAAAAATGCAAACAACCGTAGAATCCTTTCTAAAAGACTCCTAAATTCTTAAAAGAGTAAAGCAAGTAAATGATTGTCAGACTCAATATTTATAGAAGATTACCTGGAAAACAATGACAAACCCTCAGCTGAGCTAGTTGCTCGTGGCCTGAAGGCTGAGTATTATTCAATTCTGCACAAACACAATTGTTACTGCATGAAACTTAATACTCATATGCTCAACACAATGTGTTCTTCCAAGGCAGGGAATTCAAACTCCATCAAATAAAAATATACAAGGATACAACACAAATTCTGCACTGATTATTAGTCTGTTTTTTGAGAATACTTCATTTCAACAAGGAGGAACATCAAAAAACACCATGTTCCAAAGCTAAGTAGGTTTCCTACTCCTGAGCTCCCCTCTGAGAGGGGGGGGGGAATGATTTCAGGGGGAAGGGCAGATGAGACCCCAGCACACACAGATTGGTTTGCAGTAGATGCATTTCATGCAGCTTGGCATACATTTAACTTTATACTATTTTTTCCTGTATTATACTTTAAAATCATAAGAAAAATAAAAAATTTTCAATGCTGTTAAAAAAGCTTGGAATTATTCTCTAATCATTCTAGCAAGTCCATCTGGCAGCTTCACAACTGCAATACTTGAAAACCAAGAGTTTTCCCTTTGCAAGCAAAAGAAGGCCTTCCTGTGGCTATTGCTGTGTTTGAGAAACTGCTTGCAAACTCCTGAATCTCATTACACCACTAAATTGACACAATGGCAAGTACTCACAATGATTTGGGGAAAAACCCTTTCTCTGATGACTTTATGAAATCTGCACACTCAGAAGCTACCCTAAAAAGACCCCACGGAACCTGTATGTCATTAATACGGATATTGTATGTTTTACATATCCTGCAATCAGGGAACTACTTTCACTTTTTTTTCCTTGTGTGGTTTTAGCCTTGGCAATTACTGTGTCTTCTTCAGGCAAAAGAAATTTATTTCAAAACGCTAATTTAGAACTCAGTGCTGTTGAAAAGCTACATCCTTCCTTCTTCAGTAAAGAATAATAAATTAAAAACAACATCAGAAGTCAATGATGAGAAATTGCTACAAGTACCTGGGCCTTTGAAATCTCGACAATCCACTAAGGTCAAAATTCAGTAAAGCTCTTGAACGCTTCCAAGTCCCATGACAATTCACATCTCTCAGATACACAATCAAGTATCTTAATGAACTTGAGCATATGCCTAAAATACCATCTCAGCACACACAAGCACAGCTCTGCATAAGGAATTCTCTGTGGCAAAATACTAAGGAAATTATAAAGCATGTCTGACCAAGACTGAATATACTTAGAGAGGTTAGATGGGTGACTGAATTAAGAGTCAAATATTCAAAACTGGTATAAAAAGCATCTTTACTGAACAACTTATAAAAAGGAAAATGCATATCATTTTAGGCCACCAAACAAATTACAATTCCAATAGTGACACAATCTCAGTAGAATGTTTGCCAAACATCTTGCTTGTCCATAAAGTACTCAGTGAAAAATATACCAAAAAGGTCACATTACACAGGCAGCCATTTAATGAAAGTCAATGTAAAAATAGCACTTTTTTTTCTGACTGCTCTTTTTCCTGTCAATTTTCCAAAATACATGAAGGACAAGGATTCCATAAATCACTTTTCAGTCTCATTCTCAGGTTCACTGTCTCCACTGTCACTGTCTCTTCCAGGGTGTTCTGGCATTTTTCGATGTTCATCCATTTCATCCACATTCAATTCTCCTTCCTTCATCATTTCTTCCACTACTTCACTTTCTTCTGCACCTTCCTGCATGCCCTGACCTTCGCCTTCTTCTTCAGCCTCTTCGGTTTGAGCAGGTTCTGGTTCTTCAACCATGGCAGGTGGGGGCAGTAAGTGCTGGATGATTGAAAAAGGAAGGATTTTAAGTTTTTACATTTTAGCTTGAACTGTTCACCTTATATTTAGGATTTTGCATTAGATAACAAGTTAACAACAAACACTTAAAATTTAGAAGCTGTAATATTTGTAAGCACTTCACTCCTATATATTAAAAAATTAGAATAATGGTCACACTGTGGTTATCTTAGATAAACTTATCCCTGAAAAGAGGATGTTAAAAATTCAGAACTTCCAATTCAAAGATGAAAACCACATTTTATTAGCTTAAACAGTCAGACAAGCTATAGGGCTATGGTAAATCCCTACTTAGAGCCGTATGTGTATTTCTATCCTAATCTCATCTTTACCATTTCAAACTCCTAGATATGTTTAACTTGTTTTTTGAGACCTTCAACAGGCTTGTCTTGAACAACCCATATCCATAATTTCCCCTACATCATCTCATAAAATACTATGTGAATGTTATCTGTACCTACACAAGTTTCATGCACAGCTGTAAATGTACAACAATTCAAGTTTCACTAACAAACAATGCTTATTTTCACATAATACTTCTGAGAAAATAATTAAGTGTATTTAAAGTGTACTGCTTGCAAACAAAAAAGTAGTTTGCAGAACATTATAAGCTGGAATGGTAGCCAAATAACACAATTGGAAAAAAAAAATCCAGAATACATTGAGCTGAACAGTATGGATGAATGTTATACCACTCCAGGCTGAACAGAAACACTCACACTTCTTGCAGCCTGACAATATTTAATGACATGATGGGTATTTCTTTAGAATATTTTGGATCATTTTAATGAAATGCAATCTTGAAAAACTTAAGTTTTCTTTTGCTCAAAAGGCAACTTTGTTCAGATGACAAATGAGGTGCTTAATTACAGTGAAGTTTTACCTTAATTTAAATATTACAAATTTGCGTAGGCAAATCTACAAATTAATTATGATTACCAGCAGAAATATAAAAAGCATTTTCTATAGACTTTGAAGTTATCAGACTGGTCTCTATAATCTATCTGTGCATAGGAAAGTATTTCCAAACCAGAGATCTTTTCATTACAAAAATATGTTCTTGATGTAGGAGTCAAACTCAGACTTCTATGACTTACTTAGCTGCACATTGTGCTTTGTGACAATTACTGTAAAGACTAGTGTTTTTTAAAGAATAGGAAAAATATAATGTTGTACTAAATAAAAGAAATTTAGTGCCAGCTTTGTTTTTTTTCAGTAGTTCACTTCTTGTCTTCACATTCAAGGAGAATGTGATTCATTGTCATAGGAAAACAGCAGTTTTGTAACTAATTTTAGCCAGCAATGGATAAGATTAGGATGCCAAAAAGAATAACAGGTATTAGCAGAAGAATCAAGTCCCTGTTTGACTAAGCTGTCAAACACACACTTTTGGTAAAATTTGGATGCTACCAAATGCTTTTCAGGACATGTATCCACTACCTTTTTTTCACAGGGCTATTCGTTTACACCTAAATGCACAATCTGCTAAGTCTTCATCACACAACATTTTGCAAGGCTGAAAGATCTCCAACTATGTTAGACAAACTGACTTCAAAACAAGTCTTGTCATGCCATTATAAGACTGGGTTTCTAAAAAAACAGTGTGAGCTTCCTTCACCACTACTAAAAAAATTACAGTACAAAGAAATTCTAGTAATGTTCTCTTTGTATATTCCCTTTTCTCTATAGCACACAGATAATTACACCATTTCTCCAAAATGTATCCTGTCTGACTGGACAGCCTGGGTCTGACCGGCTTTTTCTGGGTAACAAAAATGCTTCAAATTTAGCTGAAGCTTTCTCTCAGAAATAAAAATAAAACCAAAGAGTCAGTGGGTAAGAACTACAGAGAAAAATAAAATTTCTATCTGAAAGCCTGACATTCAGTTAAAGAAAAAGTTTTGGGTTCTGATCTCTACTGATTACACTGTTCCATATTAGATGAAACATGGAAGTAGAAGAAAAAACGAAGAGCATGTGACAGAGACATCCTTGCATTAAAGAACAGAACCTAGATCTCAGACTATCTGTTCTAGGACAGCCATGTTTACCCTCTCTTCCCACAGTCAGCTAACACTGAGTGAGTACTGTCCTTTTACATCAATTTTGTCCACTTTTGGAAAACTTTCAGAAGAGCAAAAACCAATAAGGGAACTTTAGAGTACCATGAAAGAATAACTATAGGTAATATAATATATAGGTGTTATATAACATACGAAGAATAATATATAGGTAATATAAACATGACAGACTCCAGACACTGAGTAAAAGCTGATGCAGTTGAGGGGTAGCATTTAAGGCCATTCCCTTTTGGTTTAACTACCTCTAGGCTTTACACTCCTAGTCACAAACATGTAATTGAATTTTAAACGTAAGAGAAACAGACTCAAATCTCAACAGCTTCTCATGCCAGTTACTAATACACTATTTTATTTTAAATGCATTCCAAAAGTTAGAAGGTTTTTACCTGCTGATGGTGGCGTGTACTCTGTATCATGTGCATATACATATTGTACACAAAGTTAGCCATTTGAGGCATGTTCTTAATAACGTGTATTTGGTGAGCTGGTCTTTCTCCGTTCTAAGGGGAAAAAAGTTGCCATTCAGCAAACAAAACAAGACAACCATTATTCAAAGGCTATTTAACTGTATTAGAAGACAAAAGCCCCAAGAAATTAATTAATGCTTTTCAAAGAAAAAAAAAATAAATTGGTGAATTCTTTGGAAAGTTAGGAAGCATAGGTCTTATATTTTGGGGAGCTAGATTAATCATGACACTGCAGCCTGAATAAGAAATTTCAAAAGGAGAGGCTGGGTTCTGACTCTTACTCCATGAAGTACATACTGGACTCAAGTAATTTAACATATTAAAGGCACAAATAATTTACGATCAGGTTAGGATTTACCCTGTTGTCTGCTGCAGCCCAGATCCTTGCTCACTCTCACTGACCATGCTTGTTGCATTCTTGCTGCACAGTTGATCTGAAAGTTTCAACTGAAAGGGCTCCCTCCCAAACAGCACTTAAGACCAAGGAAATATCTGTAACTGAATTTTGGGTGCATGCAGGCATCCCTTCTCAAAGCTTCAGAAAGCAGAGCAGATATGCTCCTTCCTTTCTTCATTTAGCATCCTGCTCTGTGTGCCCTCAACATGAACCTTTCCCCGAAGATCTAGTGCAGTATTATAAATTAGGTTTTTTTACTTATGAACCTAGCTCAGCAGCAAAACTCTTGGGATATTGGAACCAACTTCAAGAGAAAAAAAGTTAATTTGTAATCCTTAATTACTGTTACATGTAATTTTACCTCTTTAAATGAGAAATGAGTAGCTCTGTGTAGTTTTGCTGGAGAAATAACATTATTTTGTTTCATAGCAAGATCAAAAACATGTAAAAACTAAAAAATTATTTTGATCACAAAAGAAATATACTGGCTCATTTACACAGGCAGAACTCAGGAAAAAGTAGGCACAACAGCTACTGATATTTTAGTTATACTGATAATTACCTTCTGTGGAAGCATCAGTTAAAACCAGCTGGTGTGCATCATGACAGAAGATAACTCTAAGGAGTTATTTGCAGAATCATTACAGTTGGAAAAGACCTCTAATATCAACAAAATTCAATCATCAAGTGGCACTGTTGAGTTCACCACTAAACCATACCCTCAAGTGCCACATCCACATCTTTTTTTTAAATGTTTCCAGGATGGTGATTCCATCATTTCCCTGGGCAGCCTGGTCCAATGCCAAGAAGCAGATGCACCAGTTTAGCAGAGGAAACAGCCCACTCAAAAAAAAAGTGAGCAAACACAAACACTTATTACAGATACCAAAATCCAATGCTGCTGTTCCTACCTGTCTTGCTGTTGGAAAACATTCTGTGGGAACGATGTGGAGGTGAAGTGGTCGAGCTGTGAGCTGGCTGAAAGCTGGAGTTAGTTCAAAACAGTTCTGAAACAGTGATACCCTTGCAAAGATATAAAGTCCAAGTCTGGCTCTTGACATGGCTACGACCAATCGTCGGACGTCCCTACAGAAAACAAAATGTTCTTTTACACTGAAGACACACTTACAATAAAAATAACTAGAGGTACATGGGAGTCTTAATTAAAACAAATATAAAATCATCTGCCAAAATACTATCTTGTCTTTAGTTTTTTCCCTACATATTGTTTCAATAACTAACAAAGCCTAGTATCATTATATAGAACCATAAATATATTGGTTCACTGTACCAATACCACTATCAAAAATCACCCTCTATTGTTTTCCTACACCTCAGAAGTAAAGCTGAGAGCAAACAGTAAGGAAATATCCCAATAGCATTTCTATATCTGAACAAATAAAGATGAATTTGATAACTCATCTATCTACCTAAGATTAGACAAGTCTTTCTCCATCACATCCCAAACCAAAAGTGCAAACATTTAAAACTACACATAATAATGAAACTCATGCAATGATCAAACACTTTCGATGCAAAATAAATAAAAATCTCACTTACAGGAAAGGATATATGAGAAAATCTAAGCCTGCATTTGCTCAACAAATACAACAGTCCTCTCATTCTACTAGGGTGAAAGCAAGGTCAGCCTATCTGCAGCAATATAAAGTAATTATAGGGTAAGAGTTATTATGAATGGATAAAGTGGTCGAGAAGGGGGTGCCATACAGTTTTTAAAGGAAGTGTGTCTGAACTTCATTACATACATAGCATTGAACTTCATTTCTATTACCTACTCAAACAACAGAACTTTTTCTATAATGTACTATAAACATTTCTGTATCTGACATGGAGTACAATACTTCCATGGCACTACAAGAAGATGCTCTTACATACCTAAGGTGGCCCACAGCTTTGGTACGCACTAGTGAAAGGAGAATATAATCGTTCTGCTGGCCTTGAAATCTGTCCACAGTTGTTACCTAGAGAATTAAAAGACAAGAAAAAACCTCTAGAGGTTAATCTTTGCCATTTCAAATAAAACATGACACCAAAATTTTAACATCAACTTGGGTCCAAGATTGCAGTAAACAAGAAGACAAAAGAAAATGCTTTAACTGATTTACTTGGCCTCTAACAAAAAGCCAGGCTTTTCTTCTGGAAGATGTTTGTCTGACTTCTTTTACTTCTTTTTTTTTAAATTCAGACAACTAGAAGTGGGGTGCTAATACCAAAAGATTATGGAAACCCATTAGCTTTGTAATACAGTTTTAACCTGCTGAATTAGCACCAGACATTTATAACTATATTCTTTATTTGTTTCTTTAGACTCGTGATCACACATTCTATCAAATAATTTCCACTCTGGGTGGATCTTTCTAAAAATGTGATTTTGGGGATTGATGCTATTATTGAGGACAAAATAAATAACAAAAAAACAAAAGACTTATTCTTGTCCCACATAGCCTGTAGTCTTTTCACCTTCACTGACTTCACTCTGTCAAATTATCAACAGGCAAAAATAAGGGCTCTAATCTATGAAATTCCATAGAATGTAGGTTCATAAATATGTGGTAAACAGGAAATACTTCCACAGATAGCTGTTTAAGTACAGCTTAAATTAGCCTGATTTGCAATATGACAATTTGAAAACACAGAAACCAGAGCTACTCCAATGACTAATATATTCTCAAAGTCACCTTGTTTGGCCGTCCAATGAGAGGATTATTTCCACATCTCTGATTAATGACATCACGGATCAGGTGTTTCTGTCCATTATATGTTGTCAGGATACTTATCCTGTCTGCAGGATAACCAAGCAGGCACATATACATGAAGACTGCCACAACATACTCTGCCTCACCAAGATTCTAAAGTTTAAAATAAGAGAAAAAGACATGAAGAAAAAGACAAAAAAAAGGGTTACTCATCTTGTAAGGTTAGAAAGAATAACACCTGTGACTTTGTCAGGTATTTAGACAAACATTTTAGTGCTGAGAGAATTGCCCCTAGATCAATGATTCTCTTCTCACTTCATACAAGCCACATTGAAAGAGTAAAATAACCACAAGTAGGTCTACTACCTTCATTCTGATTCCATTTCAGAGAACTGCTAAAAATAACTGCTAAAAATATAGTAATATTGTTAGGCACTGATTGAAACTTTGCAATATTTACTCTAAAGTTCCAGTCAGCCCAAAATGTCGCAATGACTTCCTCCCCAATAAACTGAAAGCAAGAACTAGTTGAATCAGTATAAATAAAGTCCTTTCAAGTATTAATTAGGAGACAGACATCTGGATTATCAAATCCAGTTATTTCCACTGCAGGCCATCCTATTCAATTACAAATTACCAGCTGTTATTTTGTATACTGTAACTTTCTCTCTCTGTCATTACTTTATGAGTCTGTCCCAAAGTATCACTCTTCTGGCTACAGGGAGCTTTGTTCTATTTCCAGACTGAAGTTATTCATAGCCTGTTTAAATCCATTTTCTGTCAACAAAAATTATCTTTCAGGTTAAAAAGTTGTTCTCAAATGCTGACATTTACTCCTGCTCTATTTATACAAAGAATTTTATCCCCACTTGGCATGTTTGAATAGGCTGGACATACCAGCCTCATTTATTTTTTCTTACTAAGTGGGCTCTGCATTACTTGGAAAATGCAGTTGCCAGGCATATCAAACACCTGTGGGTGTAAAGCTATTCTACAAATTTTAATCCCCTTTAACTCTGGAAAGAAAAGCCCAAATTCACAAAGAGAAATAATACACAGCAGCAATCTGTTATTTCATGATAAACCATGCAATGCCACCAACATACTCTGCTAAGTATCACTCAATTATCAAGATCACAAAAAAAAAAAAATAATGGTAGGAAGTATTAGAAGTGTTTGCACATGAAAGTACTGGTATAATGAGAAGTGTGCTCTGTGTCCTCATGTCAGTGGTCTTAATCTTCTTTAGCCAAACAGTGGTCTAAAAGCAGTGCACTCCTTTCAGCTGTTTGTGTTCCTCTGGACAACTTTTTACTACTTGTGTGTTACAGTTTCAAAAACAAAATCAAAATAAACTTTCCAAACAATTCTGTCCTCTATCTAGCAATGGGATAAAGTGGATTATGATTTACCATTGCCTTCTTCTCTAGCAGCACACTGATTCGTACTGAAAAAGTATTGAGAGGAACCCAAGCAAAACCTACGAATGTATTTTATACCTTTTTAAAAACACAGATTAACAAAACTCTCAGTGATCTTCAGAGGGGAAAATTAACACGAATATTATCGTCACAAAGTATATTGCTTGCTTTCCATAATTGTAAGCAACATATAAGGTGTTAATTCCATGTTTGAATTAAACTCCTTAACTTTCACATTGCTCCAGCTCTAACTTTTCCAAAGTTCAAGTTTGCTATTTTAGGCACCATAGTTTGTTTCACCAGTTTTTAAAACAAGAAAAGTAAATGGACTGAAAATATAAGCATCTCATTCCAAGTGTAAAATATTTTCCTAATTTAAGAGAAATGAATACAGAGTGCTATTGATGGCTTAATTACAAAATTTAGTTGACAGTTTGAAAACTTAGTTGAGAAACTCCAATATTAAAGTTTTTGGTGATTTACTTCATTCTCAATGTCTCTATGCCTTTTATGTATATTATTAGCAGTACTGTTTTACTCTTTTATGAATGGGCATTTTAGCATTCCCACATACAGATCAAACCAACAAAGTGACTCTTCAAACTCAG
Organism: Petroica traversi; assembly: GCA_025920805.1. Classification (NCBI taxonomy): domain Eukaryota; kingdom Metazoa; phylum Chordata; class Aves; order Passeriformes; family Petroicidae; genus Petroica; species Petroica traversi. The sequence continues at coordinate 26,267,621 of JAHLSL010000007.1, forward strand.
GGTATCTGCCATGGTGCAAACTTCAATTCTTTGTGTTCATGGGAAGTGCTCCTGTTTATTTCACTACCATGGCAGTACAGCTGAACTACAATGGACTTCAATTTGCCTTAGGTCAAAAGGACATTTTGTAATGACTTACACCAAGTCTCATCCCTCCCGTAACAATGAGAAAATAGGTAATAAAGTCATTCACTGAGCAAAAAGCCCCAATATAATGTTTTCAGTTTCAAGATTTAAAAGATATTAAAAGGAGGAAAAAATCATACACACGACTCTATTATCTGAGAACATGAATTGAATGTCAGTTTACTGTTTTTGTCTGTCATCACTGCAGATCTAACAAGCCCTATTGAGGTTAATAAATTCCCTTACCTGATAGAAATAAGGATTGGGTTCAGACTCTCCTACACCATTGAAATCTTCTACATTGATGAGCTGGAAGTCATAGAGAAAGCCAGCATTGGCTGTTCTGAACTCTGGCAGAAGCTGCACATGAGGCAGGTTACCCAGGTTCTTGTAGCGCCAGTTGTAGAGGTTACACAAACTGTTCAAAACCAGAGACACAAAGAGTGAGTTACTCCTAAATCATACAAACAGATCAGATGCATATGACATTGGTGCTTCTGTAGGTTTTCAGTGAAATGAGTGATTTTGTTAGTCTACCTGTACATATGTAAATGAACATATTTGAAAAACCTATCCAGTAATATTATTTTCAGGTTGTGATTCTGTTTTGTTCTCTCAGAAAACTTCAGATGCCACTTCAGTGTGGCACCCCCAGCTTTAATCTGTTCCACTTGATCAAGGTACAAATTTTGCAAGAATTCTAGAGAAAATTTTCATGGGTAACAGAACTTATGAAATATTAATGCTTCTTTACAAAACAGATGGAAAAAATTATTTTCTGCATTAACTGCGGTAAAGCTTCTTACAGTAAAAAGAAATTTACTTCTTTATTTATTTTGTATATTGTCAAGTATTAACACAAGACATGAACAGAAAAAAAAATCTACCTAATTCTGAATGATTTCTGATATTTATAGGGACAGTAACACTAACAAAATGCCTCACTCACAAATGCACAACAATATCCAGACCAGATTAAGAAGCAGATACATACTGGGGAAGCTACCTGTGATCAAAAAAGACAAAGCCTAGGAAGGTATGGACAAAAAAAATCCTTGATCAAGAAATTACTTGCAAAGTGAAGGGCTTCTATTCTCCTGTCACTAAGAAGTTCACTAAGATTTTGTAAAATAAACTTTATTTACCATGACATTCGATAAAATGTTCATTTAAAAAATCATATTGAAGCGTCTTTCATAAGACTAGAAAATAATATTCTAGATTCCCAGCACTTCCTACATGAAAAAAGGAAGCTATCCTTCATATTGTTTGCTACATTTTATGCCTAAAATAAAATTTAAAATGAAACCTAGAGTAGCAAGATTTTATATGAAGTAATTTTCTCTGATTTGGTTTGATTTTTCCTTCTTAATATGACACCACGAATATGCAATTTACACAATCAATAAATCTGGTATTTAAATTACCACAGAAAAATGACAAATACATAGATAAAAAAGAAATGCTATTATGCTACAGAGTCACACTATCCCCTTTAATATGAAAAAGTCTTTATGTTCTTGTGTGGACACCTGAATGTGTCCAATCTCTGGATGGATCGCTCCTGAAATACTAAAGAAAAGCACCACCCTTTTACAGACTTTAAAGGTATTATTATATATTCAACGCTAAATAAATCAGATCTTTATTTAACTTTGAATATATTAAATATTAGTTTAGAAAAGAAAACTTCTGCAAAGTCTCATTTGTAAAAAAACCCTCAACACTTAAGACGATTTAACACCTTTGAATATAATTTTCACTAAAGTACTCATGCAACAGCAGAGTACTACTATACAAAAATAACAACTAAGAAATTAATGATTGCATTTCAGAGAAGTAAAATCTGCTTTCCTAGTCTAAGCTGAAACAAGTGGAACAAAACAAATAAATTACAGTTTTGCAAACTCCTGTCCTAACAATAGAAACAGTTTTCAAAAGTGCCCTTCTCCCATTTTTAACCAGTTACTTTCTCACAAGGTAGACAAAGGATTTTCTGCCTTACCTTGCTCTTGCTCTTCCTTGTGCATCCAAATCAACAGTTGGTACCCCAACACGAACAAACCGTGTAAAAAGAGACTGTTCCATGTTGGAGTACTTTTGAAAAGCCATGTTCTTAATGACTGGTGGCAACTGATGATGGTCACCAATCATAATCCACCGCTTCAAGCGACTGAATCCATCCTGGGGGTTCTAGAATTGAACAATGACATTGTTGCGACTCTTACAATATAATCAAGGCACTCAAAACCCATTAAGAATTAAACTGTCTGCCTTTGTCTAAGCCCTTTAACATTTGTTTTTAAGCTACACTGAACTGCAGTCTTTTTAAAGCCTACTAGCTTCCATCCAATCAGAGTAAAATTGTAAATAAAGTCTCTTTCCTTATAAAATATGTACCTTTATCTCCTAAAATTAGTAGAGAAACATCAGAATAAATATATTATATTGCTTTAAAAGTCAAAAACCTCTGATTAATACACAGTAGCAGTAGTTGCCCCAGGACTGTTCTGCGACCTTAATTTCTTTGATACTGAGGTATTGAATATGAAGTATCTGAAACAGTTTTTAGTGTTCAGATGTCCAAGGCAAAACTGAACCTGCCTTTCAAATGCCTTTGTAGCTCATGTGCTTCACCTGTTTCCTTCTGTAATTTTTAAATAGCCTCTTCCATGACTAGGATGTGCTCCTAATTCCCATCCTGGCCCTTGGACTGAATGCTCTTCACAATTAGCATCCTGGAGACCTCCAGCTGTCAGATCCTCATTACACACTCCTGTGGTAATTCCCTTTCCCCTTGGGCACACTTTTGAGACACAACATAAAGTTCCTTTTCCTGCCCCTTGAAGTGGAAGAGCTCTGAAGTGGTCTCTGATCAGAGAACAAGGAAAGAAAACTGAACTCTGTATTGTCCAATTCTTCAAGCCTGAAAATACCTTACTAAGAAACTGAGAGGATGGAAATATTTTTATTGGCAGGAATAAAAAACCACAAAGAACCAAAACTTTCTTTTTTTTTGCCCACTCCTGAAAGTTTCTACTTTGGAGATGACCAAGCATTCTATAAAGTTGTTCTGTACGTATCAGCCATTTCAATCTTGGACAAAGAGCCCCTCCAAAAATTCTGTTTTTAAAAATTTCTCATTGAATTGTAAGTGAAGAAATCAAATACTGCTACCCTGAAAGCTTAGATCCTTACCTTTTTTAAAATAAAAACCCACTCAATTTTCAAGAACTATTTGGAATGGTCTCATGTAAATAAAGTTAAGGAATAACCCCCAGAATACGCCTCTATGGTGAAATGGTCTACTTTAATTACACAAACTCTTCAGTTTCTGCATTTCTCACGTATACCTATTTTCCCTCACCTGCCAGATGCATCTGGTTATTCAATTCCCATTCAAAAGTTTGAAGAAAATTGTAAGATGCTTACTTCCTTGAATAAAATAATTTCATATCCAATGTGAAAGTTCTTACTAGTAAATATGAGTTCCGGGTTACTTTCTGCACATGATATTTTTCATTTTTTAATATTCAATATCATTCAAGAACAATTCTTTTTTAAAAAATATCTTTTATGTTTCAAGTCTAACCTGCAACAGGAGAGGTATAAAGGTTTCTATCTCCAGAATCTGAGCAGACTCTTCCATTAATATGTTGTCATACTGAGAAAAGAAGAAAGTAAGATATCCATAAACACAGTAACATAAACGAATGTATTTACTCAGCCTACCACAAGAAAGCATCTATTACTCATTCAGATTTTGCTGGGTGGGACACTTAGAGCAGGATTTCACCTTATAGGCAAAATAACAGTGTTACCAAATAGACGAAGTCCTGCTACATCAATGGCAGATATCTCTCCACCAGTTAGGGTTTGTATCTAGAAGAAATCCATGACTGAATTACCTTATGTGCTTGCTATATGCCATAACCACAAGAGAAAAGCTTTGTGCAGTGGAGCAAATAATTTGTTATCTCTGCACTGAAGAGCCATTTTGTGATCCAATACATAATCAGTGAAAAATAATACTGAAAGAACTACTAGGACTGCCTTTTGTCAGAAAAGAAGACTGCACTAAATTAATGGTTATAATTATCACTGAAGAGTAAAACAAGTATTGTATCATAGTTCTTTTTCCTCAAATTGTTAATTTTTTAGGTAAACAAAGCTGTAAGGGCCATGTTTTTCTACCTAGTTCTACCTCTATTTTATTAATCCTATTACTGCTATTTATCATATAATATGGCAAAATTCACTTTTAAAAAAATGCACTATTAAGCATTTTGTGTATATACAATAACTTTTACTTACAGATGTTACATTTTTCTTCAGCAAACTTTAAAAATTGAAACATTTGGGTAAAGAAATGTAACTCTAAATAATCTAGTTGCCTAGATTTGGGGCAGATAAAAAGTTGTATATGGGGTGGAGGATAGGGGAGAACTAACAGCAAAATAAGGTAGTACAGTAACATTAGTATAATCATTACTTTGAAACCTAATTCAACCAGGTCACGTCGTTTCAGAGCAGCATGAGTACAAGTCATGGCAATGATTTTTGCTTCTTTCACCAACAGGTATTTGGACCTATCCAGGCCACTGCGGAGAAGTTCAAATGCTCTGAATTCCTACGGAGGACAAAAGAAAAGTCTTGAAAGTCAGAATACAAAAAAATACCACTTAAAAATGTATCCACTCTAACTATGTGGCCACCTTCTTCATATAATTAAACAATAAAGTTCTGAGGGTATGTACTGTTTAACAATCCCATCTGAGTAATTTGTCGCCGTTTCCAAGTTTAGCGAATTTTGAAAAACAATATTTTAAAAACCTCTCAAGGAATTCTTCCAACATATATGAACATATAGATTTGCAGAAAATTATCAATTAATTCCGAGGAATCCTATCAGAATCCCCCAACACTTTCTTTTACTATATCTTCCTGTTTTCTACTTCACTACATCACAACATCACATCAAATTCAGAAGCAGAAAGACCATTCCAGTTAACATAACCAAATGATACACCATCACCTTTACCCTGACTTTTCAAAGCCTCTCAAGCAATTCTGGCAAAACCAAAAGATAATCTGTTAAAGTTACTTCTAGGTTATCTGATTAAAGGCAATTCACTGTAAACACAAAGACCCAGTGAGGATCAAAGGAGCAGTGATAGGTGTACTAGCCCTCATAACCTCATCAGTGAAAATGGAACACGCAAAATGGCTGCTTCCCATGATCCTACCAAAAGAGACTAGACCCTTGTCCCTACTGTGAATCATATCTATATTATTCAAAAGTAGAAATACTCGCCTTGCAAGCTAATGAATGTGCCTAGATGTATATATTTCTTCTAGGATGTAGGGAAAATGAGAGTTTTGGAACCATGGAAGTTTTTCTACAGGCTTAGCCAGATTCACTTGCCTTGAACAGTTCCATGCCTTACCTCAAGCTGAGTGAATATTTTCTTAATATGTCTAAAACACCCTTCAGCAATTTCCATATCTTCTTCATATGATTTGCCTTTGAAAACTGGTTGAGGAGCATTAGCAAAATACTGGTGAAAAGGAAAGAAACTGGACACATCTGCAACATCTGGCAATTTTCCACCTTTAACTTTCACTTTACTGATATACTCCTCCCAACGAGACATTACCTATGACAAAGCAAAGTGGTTTTATATCACAAGGTTTTTGGCAATGTGTAGGCTTGCATACATAGCATTAAAAAAAATTTATCACAGAAGTAAGGTATGTCTTAGGTAGCATTTGACCTTGTGTCAAATTAAGGTCGACATTAAAGCTAGCCCAGATTTCTGTAAAAAGTATGTGCATTCAGTCCTAAGCACCACTCTGTAAGTGTCTTTATGCAACACTAACATGTCACTGAAAAACAGATGGAGAAGAAATGAGGGACACACAACATCCCACTCTGTACCCTGTACATTTGATTTCACATTGGCATCTAATGCTATAAAAGCCTCCAATCAGGACCATTATCGAGTAGCTGCTCCAATGCTCATTCAAAATATAAAGCAGCCCAGAGATTTTCCTGAAGGAGAATCTTTGCCAGCATTCATGAAGGGCAGCAATGACTTGGCGAGTCAGCAGGCAGGATTTAAAACAATAGCGACACAAACAAGTCATGCTGCAATTTTAACTTTAGCTGTTATTGTATTGTGAATCACCAAGGAAAACTCTTTTTATTTTTACACTCAATTCTGAAAAATTCACTGCAAGTTTTATGAAGTGTTTTGTAACATATTTAAGTCATACAGTCTCTGCAAAAGTACTTCAGTCCTTACTTGATATAAGAAAAAGTGGCCAGCTGTCTCACAAGTGTAAGAAACATCTCCTGGGACTCCAAGACTCTCTTGTAATCGCCCAACTTCTCGCAGAAGTTCAAGTCTTCGAGCCAGCACATAATTAACTCTTCCATACCTACAAAATGGATTAAATATAACATAATTTTTATTTAACTCAAAACAGTATCTAAGTATCACAATGAGAGATCATAAAAAACCCCAGAACCAGCCCAAAAAACCCCCACAACTACAATCCTGTTCCAAAACCTAAGAATTTGCTATGTGCTGACTATTTCTATCTGTTGAGCCCTAACAATTCACAAAGCCAAGCTTATGAGAATTAAAGTTCTCAGAGCAGTGCAGCCCACCTTCAAATATACTCCTCAACCTTCACCCCTCCCTCTTGACCTTTCAGAACCCATAGTGCTTGCAGAAATACCCATAGGTCTGGAGTTCCCTTAAGAAAGTATGAAAATAGACAACATGGAGTGTCTTAAAGAAAACTCATTTTAATGATGAACACTACTGATCAAGAAATATACTAAAGTATGGATACTAATAAATATCTGCTATGGTATCATTACATTTTTGGCTATCAAATTTCTGAAATTATTTGACTACGGCAAAGCATTCAATTTTAAAGAACAAAATTATAAGGTATTTATTTTGCTAAATACTGAACTATGTATATGTGGGCAGCTTCTAATGACTATATATAATTTTACTACAGCTTTTGAAGTCAAAGTATTGCTATGATAATCCAGTACTGGACAGTTCAGATATTTCCAGTGCACGACCATTATACCCCGCTTACATTTATGCATGTGTGTAATCCCGCTGACGTCAATTGGACTAACACATGACAAACACACAAATTTTAGAAGAACAGGTTCTTAAGTCTTTGTACTGATAAAGATTTGACAGCTTTCCTTACACATGTACACTTCAAAATGTGCTATCAGTGAAATAAGCAACTTTGAGGTTAAGCAGTATCTGAAGAATTCAAAGCAGCAAGTTTAATTTCATGTTTATTAATGCAAAAATCATCATGACAATGGAAGTAGTTGTACAAAAAAGCTGTAATTCCAAAAATCTGTATTACTATTCTAATTTCCCTCACAGATTTATTCTACAAAAGGTATAAGGGTCCAAAAAATATAATTATCTTTTATTCAAGCAGTTGAGTTTATGAACAAGCAGCTGCCTGATTCTGACTTTAGATGCTCAAGGGAGCACAGTGTCTGTTCAGATTAAGAACCAAAATTACTAATTCTTGTACTGAAAACTAGTGGACTCTGTGTTACCGGGATTCAGTAATACGAAAAGGGTAAAACTTGTCCAACATAGCTCCTTGCATGGGAGGTAGAACAAACTCAACAGAGACATCTTGCTGCCATGTTTATATCAGTTTGTCATTAGCATCTCCTTTCTCACCTGCTGAAATCTTTCTCTGTCTCTAATTCCTCTTCTCCATGACCCAGACGCAGAAGGTGACGCTCATCAATGTCTAGAGCCATGATTTTTTCGAACAGCTGGTTCAAAGCCTAAAGATTGACAAGAACAGGAGAAAAGGGAGTTTTTAGAAGTTCAGAGGCGCTTGCAGGGGAAAATGGAGGAATTACTCCTAAGTAAGTTAGGAGATTATGCCCATTTTTGTACAAATGGAGGCCAAAACAAACAAAAGTTAATTTTGTTTTAACAAAACAAAGGTAACACTGAAATTCCTAATCTTGACAACAAGGAAATTAGCCTACTAACACCCTTTTATTTGCATACTTTATGTAACAATTACATTTGGTTTTACAATTTAGAAGTTTAATTCCATAACATAGTTAACTTAGTTGACAAAGCTATCAATTTGCAAAACTGTCTCAAAATGCTGATTTTTGTATGATGACATAAAATAATTTAACTTTTACTGTACATTAGAGAAGTATGATCTGGTACTGACTGTCAGTGACTCTATTCCATCTGGATAACTAAATGTTGCTTAACTATATTTATATGTTTATAAATATATATATATACGTTTAACTATATATTTATATAGATGTATATACGTATACATCTATACATAAGATGTATGCTACATCTTCTGCCTTTAACTCTTCAGTTAACTAGTGGCTTACTATCAACTAATTCAGTGTATTTCAAAGGAAGAAGTTTGTAAGCACTGGATCATCAAGTTTTGAAACTAAGAATAAGCTCCACTTGCAGCTGCAAGTCATGTAAACATCTTGAAGTTCAGCATCAAGGCATGGGTAATGTACCCTGCTAAGATTCAGTTAATTTCCCAGGGTACAATTTCAAGTTAATGTCCTCATGAAAGTCTTGTCTGGTAAGAAGAGTCTTCAATCTGCCCCAAAGTATTTCCTTCTTTTTCTCCTCAATGGACACGTTCTCAATGCCTTCTCCCAACTTCAGCCTGTCACTCTCCTGCAACCCACTGGAGATTGGCCTACATTATTCCAGGCTGTAACTCCTCACCAAAATGATATTCCCTCCACCATTCTTTGATCCTGCTTCAATGAAAAATGATGGAACGTTTTCCAATGGTATGTTCAGTTAAAGTAACTCATAACTGAGACAGGACAGGCTAATCAGGGAGACCAGGAAACAGCTGATTCTGGTTTCCAAACAATTAATTCCAAATCAGATGCAGATTTCATAAAATCAAAGAATATATATATGCTGAGTTGGAAGGGGGCTATCAGGATTATTCAGTCCAACTCCTGGCCTTGCACAGGACACCCCAAGAGTCATACCCTGTGCCTGAGAGCATTGTCCAAAAACTTCTTCAGCCCTGTCAGGCTGGTGCTGTGACCACTGCCCTGGGGAGCCTCTTCCAGTGCCCAAACTCCCTCTGGCTGAAGAACCTTTTCCTAATACCCAGCCTAAACTTCCCCTAACACAACTTCAGGCCATTCCCTTGGGTCTTGTCATTTGCCACCACAGGGAAGAGATCAGTGCCTGCCCCTCCTCTTCCCCCTCTCATGAAGAAGCTGTAGCTGCCATGAAATTCCCCTGAGTCTCCTCTTCTGCAGGCTGAATAGACCAAGTGACCTCAGCTCCTCCTCATACAGCTGCACCTCAAGGCCCTGCAGCATCTTTGTTGCCCTCCTTTCAACACTCATATTTATGTCTTTAATGTATTGTAGTACCAAAAACTGCACACAGGACTCATGGTGAGGCTGCACCAGTGCAGAGTAAAGTGGGAAAATTAAGAGTAAGATTCTTATAAACTTTTAACACCACTATTATTATTATTATTATTATTATTAACATTATTATTATTAATTTTCTATATGTTTGAGAATTAACAGTTAAGCTCCATCTCTTATGAATAGGAAGCAAATATTCAGCTGAAGAGGCCTTCCCTTAGGAGCAACCCCTGTCTGAGAAAATTAATTAGCAAAAAACTGGCATGCAGCCAGTGCATGTGCAACTTTAAGAGCCAAGCAGAGACTTTTTCAAAATACTTTCTAATTTCTATCTCAAACCAATTAAACACATTGAAAACTTCTGATAAATAGTTTAGAACTACATACCTGAAATCCAAAAGTTTAATTCTGCATTATGAAGCTGGCAAAACTGCACATAAGCTGACTCAAGTTTCCATTGCTAAGAGATAAACAGAATTCCCAAACTTCTGATCTCAATACCTACTGTCCTTCTAGATTGCAATTACAGGAAAATTTCACACATGACTGACTCTTTACCTGATTAGAGTGGGTAACTATTAGAGTGCGTTGTTCTGGGAAATTATGATAAAGATTGGATATTATCTGGACTGCTACATCAGTTTTTCCAGTACCAGGTGGACCCACTACCTAAAATCAAACACACACATACAAAAAATTAAAACCAAACAAAAATCAATATGCAATTTATCAGAATACTGCACAATAAAAAAAAAGAGTCAGCTGGGGAAGAAAAAACGCAGAACAATCTCACAAGACACTGACATACAAGACATATCCTGCCTTGGGTGAACTTTCCAACTTTTACAACATATTATAAAAGACTACTTCAGACTATTTTGGCAAATTCCTGACTGAAAGGAATACAATAATCCAGCACATGAACTACTAATACGAAAACAGACCTCCTCAGAGAAAAAAGGTTGTTTAGCCTTGGAACAAGGTGGAATATGGTGAAAACAGTGCAAAGAGAATCAAGACACGCAACTGAAGAGGAATGAGGTGAGACATACATAAAGAATAGGGGAAAAAAAGAGTTCATTCCTTCTATTTACTCAGAAATCTACAACTGATGATACAGATATATAACAACATTTTCACAAGCTCAATTCCACAAACACTCCAAAACTGACACCTCAGACATTTTAAAGGTATCCAAGAACTATAAAGCAGCTCAATGTAATTTGTTCAGGACTAAGAAGTATAGAATAGCAGTTTCCATAAGCATTTACACATACAATTACAAATTGCTATAAAATCATTCTTGCTTTACATAAAGGCTCTCCAACCACTGCAAAAGCCAATTCAGTTGCTGTGGAAAGCCTTCAGCCACTGAAACACAGGATATAGAAATATGTGTTGCCATGATTTTGTGAGGATAGGAGGATGTTGAAACTTCGAATGTTAATTTTTTGTACCTTTAAACTATTAATAGAAACTACCTCAGCAAGGCTACAGAAAGAGGCATTACTAGTATTTCACTGAATGTACCTAAAGCCAGAATTAAATAAGTAAGAGTATAGGATCCTTAAAAACATTCTTACCATACTTAAAAACATTCTTACCATAGTTAGCCCAGGCTGCATTCCGGCACGGATGGCTTCAATCTGAGTATGGGTAAATTGAATAGTATTGCTGTAACAAAGCAAAACAAGATCAGATAATTGATAGATTTTGCCAACAGTTTTGATAAAAGCAATTGTTTTAACAAGTTTCATTTCAATTAACTGTTTATATCTTTCCCAAACTACACACTTGCAGACTTTTGTACAAATTAAATCAGCATTACAACTATCTTTCTCATAAACACAACAATCTTGTAATTACTGAGTAAGACAGTAAATCATGTTGTCCATGTGACAATAAATTCATTCCATCTAAAAGACTGTCTTTAGTTATTATTTGCAGAGAATGTTGTAAAATTATTTAGGTGTGACTTTCCTAATATTTAAATTCCCGAGACAAAAACCACTAGAAGACAGTATTTCTCACTGTTCTTCAAGGGACTTTTTTAACAGATGAGGGGGTAATAGAATATTTTGATTTAAATACATAATAAACAAGTCTCATTTCTGAAAATGAACTGCTATGCATGTGTTTTCATTTTAAAATAAGTTCCCATGCATTTTTTACCGTTTTGGTTGATTATATGGATATGGTCCCCTGTTTGGAATAACATGAGGCTCTACAATGAGTGTTTTAACTTCTTCAGGGTTTTCTTCACTTCCATCCTCTTTTCTTTTTGTTCCTTTACCTCCCATCATTGGGAAAGTTATCCTGTAACACATAATTTAAGGTTTCTGTTCAACATATTCTCTACAACACAGACTGTCTCAGAAGGTGATAGAGAAAGACTTTTTCTCTCCATTAAGACAAACTTTCACACAACAGGGAAACAAGTGCTGCAAATGACAAAGCTTTAATGAGAATAAAGAAGAGAAATTACAAAAAAATTGATGAAGCTAATTAAACAAAAATTATGCCAAAACCACTCTTTTCATAGCTGGAAAAGCCAGGAACAGTGCTGTGAGCCAGGTGGAAAAACACTGAAGACAAGAAGTTTGCAAGTGAAAATGAAAGGGACAGGAGTTATCACAGAACATAAGCTGTGTCAGTGCTCTGAACTGCTCTAACAGATGAAGTTTTTATCCCATTTAAATTTTTTTTATAGCCTCCTGTATATATTAGCAAGCTTCTCTAATTCAGAAACAACTCACAGGTGAAGGAATCCCAATGCCTATCAGAACATCTCAAGACAAAAATGTAGATACCTATAACAGTAATAATCTCTTACAGGACAAATGTAGCAGTAGGAAACGCAACAGCTCTTCATAAAGAGCAGTATCTCTCTTAATATAAGAACTGAAACTGAACAACAGGTCATTGAGAAAAATTGTGTGCGAGATCTTTTCCTGATACCTTCAGACTATTTTTATATCATTATATAGTGTTAGTGCCTTCTCCACACAAATTCTCCATGCAGTGTTTCCAAAAAAAGCCTGGGAGATTACCTCCCTGCTTTTCAGGACTTAATTTAACCATGATAAAAGCTGACTGGAGCAGGGGAAAGCCATCTCTTCCCTCCACAGATTTACTCCTTCACAAGGAAAAGATGTAGTTTCTTCATCTGGAGAAACTGTTCTCCAATAGTATGCACTATGAATCTCAGTTGTCAAAGTTCAAGAAAGTACACCAGGAGGGACAGAATTGTCAAGTCCAAAATGTGGACAATAGCACCACTGAAACAAAACAAGTAAATCTCATTTAGCTGCCACAAAGGTAGGCATCCTATTTCAGAAGTCATTTCTAAAAATAAGTAATAAGGAATTTCAGACTTAATCCTTTGTGCTGATTGAACGGTATTTCCAAAAGCTCAAATTTAAACTGATGTTGAAACTGCTGTTCTCAGCTTGTTTGAATGAGACCTGTAAGGAAACTATATAATTAAAATTCTCTAGGCTGATCTTGAGGAGGCTAGATACCATAATGCAGAAGAGAATATTATGTGTTTTGATTCTATCTTTTGTTTTTTCCATAGGCTGATCTACAAGCAATGCTCTGATGCATTTATGTACAGAATAGAACAGAAGCTGGTCCTGGGTCTAACTCTTGTACAGTTAACTCTATCATGTAACTATCTAAACCTTAACATATCTCCATATTTTCTTAAAAGAAAGAGCAGCATCTCCCTTCAACCCCTGAACATAACTCAACCTGAAAACACATTTCAGAAAGAACACCACACCAGAAGTACTTGAAATACTGAGATCACCTGAAGGGGGGTACATGCAGATCTGGATTGTCAACAGTGACTTTAACTTTGTATCCAGGAAAGCTAGCTTTTAAGTGATCAATGGACAGGAAAGTGTCATTAAAATCCAGAGTTGTAATCTGATTTGGCATTTTTGAATAGTGTGCACTACTTGGGTCTCCATATCCAAGAATGATGTCATGCAGCCAGTCAGGAACCACACAATCTGTATTCATCAAATTCCTAATAGTCTCCAGAAGAGCCTGTAAAGAAGAAAAACCAGAAAAAACAGGATTGAAGAGACTGACTTTTTACCAAGTAAAAATTATACTGAAGATCAATTAAACCTGTTTAAGATGACAGATATACCTCTTTAATTGACAGTGTTTGGTTAGATTGAGTCAATACACAGACAGTATAGATATGCAACAGAACACCAGTATCAAAGCACAGAATTCTGAAACTAAGAGCTAGTAAAGATGACCATAATCAGTAACGTTTTCATTCCAGAACTCTCAAAGTAGGGGAAAAACACATAGAAGACCCTCATGCAGTTCAAGGCTTCCTCTTACACGCCTGTAAATTTCATCCCTGCAGTCAGCTTAAGCTTCCCTTAAGGCATTTGCTCTTCACCCATAAATTCATTTATCTAATAATTTGTGATTATGTCACTTGTCTCTCCTTTCCCCTCCTGTGAAAACACCAACGCTCCAGACCCCCGACTGGCACAGAGGGTGTGCTTCTTAAATAAGAGGTAGCTGAACTTTAGCCTTCCTGTTAAAGGACTACTTTAATGCCAAGTCTTAAACAACCACCTCACTTGAAACTTGGCATTTGGACACCATGTATCTGCTCTTCAGTAGCCGCAGGAGCACAGGATACCAAACCAGCACTGATTTCCAGATCCTCTCACTTACCATGCCACCAAATATGGACACAAATGAATGGCAAACAGTGCATGAGCCTTCCATACCAGAATATAACACAGACTCTCCAAACTCCAATCTTGTAAAAGAATAATCAGTCAAATCAAAGTACAGAATTTTATTCTGCTAGTCTACATTTACATATCCATTCCAAAGGGTAGGATTCTCTGCCCTGTTCTTTTTTGTGTTTTATCATTCAAGGAGTCAAGTAACTGATCACCATCCCCGCTTAGGCAACCTTTATTAAGGTCCTGATTCTTCCCACTGCTCAGCATGGGTGAGACCACATCCAGAGTGCTGTGTCCAGTGCTGGGCTCCTCAGGACAAGAGACACAGACATACTGGAATGAGTCCAGCAAAGAGCCTCTAAGATGATTACAGGATTGGAGAATCTCTTGTAAGAGAAGCTGAGAGAGCCAGGATTGTTTAGGCTCAAGAATAGAAAACTCAAGGGGCACTGGAGAATTGATTGATTTGTATAAACAAAACATAACGGGAGGAAGTAAGGTCAAAGGAATAAGAGTCACTACCCTGTGAAAGGACAAAGGGCAATGGCAAAATTGAGATACAGGAAATTCCACCCAAATGCACCAAAATATTTCTACTGTAGTAGTAATACAACAGTGGAACAGGTTGTATAGACTGGTTATGTAGTCTGCATCACTGGACATATCCAATTCCAACTGCACAAAGTCAAAAGATCTTGGGCAACTTCCTCTAGCTGACTCTGCTTTAAACAGACCTTGGACTAAATCATCTCCAAAGGTCCCTTTAACCTCAACCATTCTCTGAATTTGCTCCTTCCAATCACAATCATGCTTTGGATTCTGTGACAGTTCTGTAAAGCTACCAAGCTGCAGGCATCTTAGCACTTCTGAAGTCTGAAGGTCCTGCAATTACTTCAAAAATATACGGATGGACAAGTCCCATATTAACTAAGAATTTTATATTTTTGTTGCAAATACAGAACAAGTACTTTTGGCTTAAGCATATATTAAGCACAGCATAATATGCTTGTGCTACGAAAAGCACAAAGAAATCAGACGATGTCACTTTTTCAGGTAGTATTTCTAAATCTAGAGGTCAGTTTCGAAGAGGAAGTAAAAAATTTGCTCCTAACAGTTAATGTGCTGCTTCTACATCACAAAGCTGCTTCAGCTTTTCAAAAAGTAATTTCTATGCATGTAAATCTAGTAAGATTTGTTCTTGAGAGAACTAACTGCCGACCAATTGCAGTGACACAGCGGTGTCACCTCGAGCAAACACATTGCATTTGCACTTTCTCTGCCGTCTCATCTGCTTAATTTACAAGGAATGCACGTGAGTTCTCTTGTCTTCTCTCCCAAAAGCTCAGCTTTAACTTCAAGCTGCCTCCTATCTGCTCCATACACTGTCTACACTAATCACAGCATCATCTTGTTTTCTTTTCTCCAACTGAAGTTAGAAATGGCATGGAATGCATGCACCTGAACTGGTAGCAATGGGATAAATGTGGAAATACCTTAGACTGTCTTGAAAAATAAATTAATGAGGCTGGTAAATGCCAGCATAGAATGGCTTGCAGTGGGATTTGCCTGTAAAGCTGCGAGAACACAGTACAAATTTGAAAGCTACACTCACATTTAACAGCAATGCTGAGCAAATGTAAGCATTCACTGCAGGACATTCCCCTGCTACTCAAAAGTGCATATGCACATGAATGAAAAAATGTGTTTACATGCTTGTACACCATGAGGCTTTGGCAGAAGGCATTGTTTTTATAATTGAAAGAAACCTGCCACAGACACACAACATAAACCATCAGTTCTGGTAGCTCTTCTGAATGTATTTATAAAGGACTCTCTGTCAAGTACATTTAGTATACCAACCCACAGGTGGATGGCACCACAGTGGTCTATGCAGGCTGCAACCTACTGCTTCACACCAGAGGTATCTTTCTAGATAAAGAAAAAAAGACCAAGTCTTCCTGCCCATCTCTTTCATCCATTTACACAGAACTTGCTACAGAATTCTTTAAAATGAAAATCACTTCAATTATGCAGTGTATGATTTTAAGGCATCAAAAGAAATGTAGATTTTCATTCATGTTGCATTTTCATAATGGAGAACTCATGGAACATTAAAGAATCAGAGGTCTAAAAAGCAAAGAAGCTGAATAAGAAATATTTTTAGACGTACAAAATTATGCACCCTAACAGAGAAATTGGCCAGGAGCACCTTGTGCTACAGTATAAATTCACCCAGCAAGTCAAGGGAAGTGGCTCCTTCATTTCTGCTCAGCACTGCTGAGGCTCAATAATTTAATGGTTTTGGCTGAAAGGAACCTTTAAAGCTCACCTAGTCCACCCTCCCTTGCAATGAGCAGGGCCATCTTCACTCAGCCCAGGTTTCTCAGAGCCCAGTCCAATCTGACCTTGAAAATTTCCAGGGATCTACCACCTCTCTCTCTGGGCAACCTGCTCCAGCGTTTCACCATTCTCATCATAAAATATTTCTTTCTTGTATCTAGTCTGCACCATCTTTCAGTTTATGAACATTACCCCTTGTACTATCAGTATTAGAAAGTTTGTCCTTATCTTTCTTATTCAAAGGATGCAAACAGATCTCTCTGGAGACTTCTCTCCAGGTAAAACAACTCCAAATCTCTCACACTTTCCTCAGAGGAGAGGTGTTCTATTCCTCTGATCATCTTAATGTCCCTCCTCTGGGCTTGTTTCAACAGATCTTCTTGTGTAAGGGAGCCCAGAGCTGGATGCAGCATTCCAGGCGAGGTCTTACCAAAGCAGAGGGGAAGAAGCACATCCTGCAACCTGCTGGCCACCCTGGTTTTGATGCAGAGCAGGATGCAGCTGGATTTCTGGTTTGGGAGTGCACACTGCTGGCTCATGTTGAGCTTGTCACCCACCACTACTTCCAAGGCTGCTCCTAATCTGACACACTCCAATGCCCAATAAGAAACTGATCCAATGACCCTCTCAAAAGCCAACAGGTTCCTCTGATTTTCACATTTTGACTGGTTACTCCTTTTCTCACAGTTCACTATTACATTAGGTAGCAAAAATATTCCACATACTCCCTTAACACCAAAGGCCAAACCTTTAGGCTTCCTGTTAGAAGATGAAATTATAAACTAATGTTCTTTTCACTCAAGGAAAGTGCAGTGTTCTGAGTTTCAGTTTAAGAGTTATCTGCAGGGGAAAGCTATCACCAGCCGACATACTCAAGCTTCTTGAAGGGAATGCCTAAACTTTGCCACCTAAAAAGCCTAACTACATGCATCTAAAATAAAAAAGCCTCAGTAGTGACAGCATATTCAGACATACTCTTACCTAAGAGTCAAGGAGCAAGTACCTTACCTTGAAATTGTTTTCTTTTGGTTTTCTTCTCATTATTATATTAAATGTCTCATAAACATCTTCTGCTCCATTTTGGATTGTATTGGTCATGTCCTGCTGATACTGGTTTGGGTCCAGAAATACCCTGTACGTTCTGCAATCTCCCTTAAGTCTTGGTTTCGGTTCAGGTCCTGCCCATAATGAAACAGCAAGATTAGAGTCTGATACAGTGCTAAAAGCAAAATATCTTTAAATAAGTGATCCATAATTACTCCTCTAAGGAATTTTAGACAAATTCGTATGATGAAATTAATTTCTGCATAGCAATAGAAACACCTTCATTGCATTATTCTAATAGGTTTTTGAATAGAATCTATTTTATTCCTAACCCAACATACTGGATTTATTTAACTAATGTAGCTACATCAAACTTTACCAGAGGAAACTAGTCAACCTTTCTCAGGCTGCTTACGGATTTAGTTTGGTTTTCTCCAAGTATATAACTAACTCAATGAGCATTCCTTAAAAGAGATGAAAATTATCAGTTAAGCCATTAAAAACAGAGAGAGGAAAAAAACATAAAACTTTTGAAGAAGTTTTGGTATATTGTACCTTCTTCAATAACACGCCCTTTCTCATCCAACATGCCCTGAATTTCACAGCCTCTGACATAGACCAGGCCAGTCTGCTCAACAAAAGGCTGTCGTCGGTCAAACTTGGTGCCGTAGGGCTGCATGGGACGCACCGTGATCAAGAAGCAGACGTCGTGCTTCCGCAGACCTGAGCCCAAAAGGAATAGTCAGTGATCTGATTGAATGGCATTTTCCTCATCAAATCCTTAACATATATAATAGAATGCACTAAAATGTCTTTCAAATAAGACCCCACCTGTATAATTTGTTTTGTTTCAAAATATGCCTTGAACTTAGAGAATACAAAACCATAGACCACTATGATGTAATACCAGATATAAAAAGTAGAAATTGAATGCTTTTTTTGTAAGAACAAATACAATCATTTCAATATTCTTCTCCCGATAATCTTACTCTAGTTATACTACCTAGCTGTTTTGCATTATCTCTAAAGAAGTGCATCATTAATCTCTTATTTTCATTGACCTCTTCTGGACAAATCTTTAGTTATCTATTACTTGTTTACTGTTACATTCCAGTTTATAGATTCCAATATAACTTGAGGTTTTTTCATTTTCCCTCAGCCCTAACACGATGCTGGGGAGTCACCTTCACTTGTGAGCAGCAATGACCTCTCATCTTTCCTTTCTGCAGAGGTACTGTCCAGTAAGTTATTCCCCCAACACGCATTCGTACAGTGACTTGTTCTTGCTTAATAATCATTCCTGTTGAACTACATCTTACTTTTAAAATTATGCTTCTCCAATTCACTAACATAATTCTGAACATTAAACCGTCTCCCCAGGATACCTCCAGAGTCTCAGAGATCTAAGACATCTTCAAAATACAGAAAACGTGCTGTATTTTTCATGAGACAAATAATTCCTCATTATGATAATATCCAAGAGTTGGCAGTTTCAGCAAGAACCTGTTACGTCAGGCAATGATTCATGAATTCTTCATCTCGGTTTTGATTTAGTTATAACATTATTTTTTATAAATTATAGAGGACGTTTAGTATTTAAAAAGCTAGGTGTATCACTATATAGATACCTTCAGTATAGTGACTTCCCTGCCATCCTCCTAGATTTTCTACTTTAACAGAAATGTACAGTCCCCAACTTGTATCTGCTCATTTATCACACAGCCCTGCTTTAGCATACGTGACCTGTAATCACACTACGCAGCTCCAGTGCATTTATCAGGTTTCTCTAACAAAAGAAAAAGGAGTGACATTTACTGATAATACAAGTACAAGTGCAGGCTTCTGTGTCACTTGCCAGCACGGTCAACTAAAGTTCAAATCCCCAGGCAAAAGAAGTGTCCCCTGTGGATACTTGTAAGAAACAGTATTTGGTTCGGTCAGCACCTTGTAACATTCAAACATACTGAAAACTACTGAAATGCACTGGTTTGAATTAAACAGAAGTCTGTCCTCTCCACTTATGTAAGAGACAGATATCACATTCCCGAAACTTTTCAGTGTGACATTTTTAGCATACACATTATTTAAAATGGTAAGTTAACTTTTCACAACCCCTGTAAAGGACAGCATTTTACAGTTGGTCACTGAATGACATCAGTCTGAAGTAATAAACATTCTGGTCACAATGAATGTCTAAGTACTTCAATTATTTCAAACTTCACTTTACGAAAATATAAACTTCTTCAACTTGGAATTTGAGTAACTGACTTCTAAACAGTGTATTAAGATGGACAACTCTGTACGTTGGATTAAAACTCCCTTTTCTTACAAATAAGATTACATCAAAATGTGTTTTGATGAGCAGCTATTTTGAGCACTTTATTTCAAAGAAAGTTAAGTACCTTCCCATTCATCTTTGATGTTATCTCGGACATTCAGATTAATTGTAACATCTGCTCTTACTCGCATGGGCCAGTTTTCACCAATGTTGGGCTTGGCCACCTCCACCACTGTGAAAGAGACAATGGGCTGTGCCATCCTGGCCCATCCACCAAAGACCACACCTCCATATTCTGATAACCTAAGAAAGAAACCCCAAAGTTTTGTTAGTTATTAGCTAATAACAAATTCGATTATTTTTTAAACTATGAAAAAATGTACCAAACAGTAAGTTGTAAGACAAATGTAGAATTCTTAACTTTACGTGCTACTGAATTAGATTCATGAAAGCTGCAGTTTAGAATCAAAGAATGACATGAACTGATTTATATTTCCAAAAACAAAGGCAACTTATGCTAGCATTATAAAAAAATCCTCAGAGACAGAAGAAAAAGAAAATTAAAAAAAGGAACTACTTAGTATAAAAGATATCACACCAAATAAAGCCTTTAAATCAAAAGAGGATTAAAATGTGGCAAAAGGCAAATCAAGAATACTCAGTAACATCTCTGACAAACAGAGGAGCTGATGATGTTTGCATATTTTGTAATGCCAGACAAGGCTTGGTACTCATGGAAAACTAGCTCATCCATCTTGACACAACAAAAGCTGTTTGTCAGCATCCAACATACTGCCTTTAACACTCCTGCAGGGATACATATCCACAAACCCTTAAAATACTACCCCTTGGATGGCAACACCTTATGGAAGGAGTTACTTATAAACCACAGTATCTACGCAGTAATTTTAAACACATTTGTTACTATGTATTTAGTATACACACAGTGTGAGTTTTTCATTCTTAAATACACTTTGATTAGAAGTGAACTGACTGGTTTGCACCAGTTACTCTATATTACCATGGTTTCATCCTACTGACACTATCTTCGATGTCCTGTCTGATCTCATAGGTGGACTCCAAGCGGAAAAGATTGAAGTTCCTCAGCAGGTAGTCATGGAGAGTCAGAAACTGCAGGTTCAACTTGGGGAGTGCAAGACAGCCTAAAGGTAGAAGGGTAGAAGGAAAGAAGCATTTGAGGGATAAACAAAAGAAAGATTAATTAATTTACTGTTTCTATGAATTCATGCATACATTCATACTTCACTGTGCATCTGCCACAGGTGTTATCCTTGGAGATTCTAAAAACTACCCCTTTTATCAATATGCACCTCTAAAAAGCATGCATTTTTCAGGTTCTCTCTAAATGAACCTGCACAAGATTGAAGGAATTTTCATCCTTCTAGCAGTAATATGATGAACTACTTAAATATTAAATCTATCAATGCACTCAGACTATAACAAATTGGAGTTTAGGAAAACCAAATGCACAGCAAAGTACTGGCCTTTAGAAATGCAACGATAAAGTTAGCATTAAATAATGATGAAAAAGGCTCATAAACTAATAAAAACTGTGCAACATCCAACAATTCCCCAATTCCCATGCTTTATGTTTATTAAATGCCATGGAAACCATTAATTTAGAAAAAAGCTTTAAGTCAAGAAATCAAAAATTAATGCACAACTCTGAAGTTTCTGTTACTGGTCTGTTTTGTAAATGAGAACGAAAAACATAAGATTAGATCTTACTACACAAGGAATATGAGAGCTCCGAAAAAGGTCCTAAGGCTTCTTCCATTGTTTTAGGATAGTCTTAGATGCAAATTTTCCATAACTAAAATGCCCGTAAGTTACTCATCTAACATTAGTGGACTACTATTCCAGTTTGATACCCATGTTTAAGACCAGTGACAGCATCTTGCTTTTGAAACTTCCAACATTATTGTTGAAACCTTTCTCGGATATAGGTACCACATACTGACTTTCACATGCACTGAGATACAACAGCAGTGAAGAAGGCAGCAGAACACAGTAACTTCTATTCTGGAAAGCCTGATAGTGATACCTGTGCTTCAGCTGCTTTAAACCAGTAGAACACATCTGTTATTCAGAAGCAAACAAATATCTTTGTGAAAAATTGTCTTTGCTAACAATTTAATCTCAAGGGTTCCTGATTCATAACTGAAAAAAGCCCCCTGATTTTATTCTAAGATACTGGAAGATGCCAAAGTACCACGTGTAAGTTTCTTGAACAGAATGAACATAACTGCTTTTATTATTGCAGCACTTCCTGTTCTGCTCAGCATTTACTGAACTACTAATCATACCTTCTCCAGAGTAATACTCAGTTGGTACAATATTTTCATCCCAAATAATCTTTTCTGTGGGATAGAGAGGCATCTGGTTGAGTTGCTGAATTTGAGATATTCGTCGTTCATGACGGGAAACCTAAAGAAAGGAAGCATTCTCTAAGTCAAAAAGGAACAATAAAGATATTTTTGAAACACAGATAATAATTCAAAAGGTGGTCACTTGCATTTTTTCCATCAGTACTTTTCTAATTAAATATTTTAATATAACTAAATATACACACTTACATCAGAAGATGAACAAACACACAGTCCAACTACTGGTCATAGTACTAGAATCAAGCAATCATTTGGCTATTCAGGCAACCAAAAATAGCACAACAGAACTGAAAATACTCGGTCAAAGCTTAGCAGAGAATCAACTTCAAATAAAACATCTTACTTTCCATTAAAACATGGTCAGTACTTTAATAACACTGCTCATTCAGTAACAGTTAGTCTTTATTTTCTCTTTGGGACACATAAAAATCTGTCCAGTACTAGAATATGTTATCTGAGTAAGTATCTCTCCATGGCATCCATAGGCATCATACCACTACCCTCTAAACCTTAGAAAACTATATGAACAATTTTTTAAGAAATCAACAACCACAAAACAAACTTATGAAAGGGATTTTAAAAAACAGCTATGCTATTATAATACTGATATCAGATTAAAAGCCTACAGTAATATTGGGGTACCTTGAATATTAAAAAAACATGATTCGCATCAGACAGTATTTCAAATTGCTTTGAGGACCAAACAGGTACTGAGTATCTAGATCTACTTCAGCAGATTTTTTTTCTTTGTTCTTAAATGGGACAAAAACTTTTTGGGAAGAACTCAAAACCACTTCCAAGACTCTCCTTATTGACCTTTACAATTACACCAAAAATCCCACATTAGTTTCCCATGGAAACTATATGAATAGACTTTTCAAGTACTTCATTTATATGGCTTTAAACTCCATCTTAATCCGCCCATTACTGCTGTAACACTGCTGTGGTTCACACGTGGATAACAAAATGTCCTAAATTACTAATTTACTGCAGTGCAGTTTCTGCAGTTTCTGGATGTAGCTATGCTTCGAGTTTCTAATAGAAAAAAACCCACTGAGCGTGTTTTTACCAGCAATTCCAGCAGAAACGCCTTCTCATGGCTCGTGTCCTCGCCCTCGGCCAGCGGCGGCAGCAGGCACAGGTACGACGCCACCTGGTGGAGAACGTTGGAGCTGCACAGCGAAAGGAAAAAAAGGAGTCCCTGTCACACTGAAACCAGAGAGAGACACAGCATTCCTGCAGCTGCCTTTTCCTTAAAGAAAATGTCTGATTCGATCTAAGACAAACAACTATGGGTCAGGCTTTTAAGTGAAGTTTGTGTGTAAGATGAACCTCTCACGATAAACATGGCAAAGGGGTGAATATTTTTTATAGTTTCAAAACTTGACACAAAACTAAACAACAAAGTACACCCTGCCTTTGTCAAAATACCTACTGCTATCTTTTTACTCACAGCACTTACAATACAGTACAGTTAATACAGTGGCATGTTTTCATGATTTCTGTTGTAGTTCTTCTACAGAACAGAGTAAAACAAAATTAACTTAACAGGTTAGGTTAACTACTGCAAGTTAATTACTGCTACAACTACTTCAAGCAGCTAGCTTGTTTTCCAGAAAATTAAGTACTTTCTTACATTCATCAGAATAAAAGAAAAGCATTTTTCACTACTAGGGGACCCAAACCACCCCTGCCTCCCTATTTCAGCATATGTAAAGGCACTGTGACAAGTCAGAAGGAACTGACAAGTCATATGAGAATGTAGAAAGAAAAAAAGGTTGGAAACTTGTTAAATTTAATCATACTCATAACCAAGAATTCCAATTTTGATTTGATAACTTACCTAAGAGGTTCAAATAACTTCACCAGTGCATCACGGGTATCTACTGCAGCTACATTTGAGAGTGCAAAGTCATATAACTCTGGGAAATGTGCAAATGCAGCTCTCTATAAAAGATCCATGCATAAAAACTGGATGTAAGCATATTAATGAAACAATTTAATAACAGTTTAAATATTTAGGAAAAAGCATAGCTGCTTCTGATTCATAACACAAACCACTCTATGGATCCTACCAGGGCAGAAACACAAGATTAAATCTTCATTTTTCTTAACACCATCTATTTGTTATTTCTGGACTCCTGACATAGCATCTTTCTTATACCCCTCCTATCAGCATTTGTTGCCATTAAAATATAACATAACGGTGCAGATGTAGCTTTGTTGGAAACTAAGAAAAGCAAGGAACAAGTTTAACTTAAGCACACTTCCTTGAATTGCTGTTAAAACTGATGGGAACAATTCTAAAAAGTGTCAGTGAATTTGTTCAAGGGATCACTGTTGGCACATGTGCACACTGATCTTGAGGAAATGCTGCCACCTACTGCATCCCTACAGCATTCTGCTTTCCCTTCCCTGCAGACTTAACAGAAACAGTTAATTTCAGTAATTTCAGGTCCAAAATGCTGATGGTTTTGCTAAAGCATATTATTTAGTCATGGTCACATCCACCACACTGAAGCACTGCATGTCTTCAATATGGTACAGGCACTCAAGCTAAAGGTATTCTGTAACTCAAAAGGGAAAATAAGGGGTTTGATTTGGGAAATAACGTCATGCCTATTCCAGATGCAAATTAGAACAGCAAAAGGAAATCCTTTGTCTCTCATAAGCACTTCATCCTCTGCTTACCTGTAGAGAAGTAATTCTGTCATAGTGAATTGTGGTCATCTCATTCTCTGTCAAAGCATTTCCAGTCTGATCATTGATTTCAAAGCCAGTGTAGAATTTGAGCATATCTAAAAGCTGAGAGATCATCAATATAAATTAGTGGATTAATAATCCTACTACAAACAAAACCACAATTTAAGAGGACAAACAAGAACTCCTCAAAGTTCTAGAAGAAATGGACTAAGGAGTGGTATCTAAATTTTATACTTGGCTGATGCACAAAATAATCTGCAAGCCATCAAAATTCCAGTACAGTTCACAAGCAATGTTTTCTTGATATATTAGCATTTGAAACTGAAACTAATCACAGTAAGGTGATACAGCCAGAGGCTGTCACTGAACCCAATTTATGGCTTGCTGCTACCAAAAGGGTCTTGTGCCCTTGTGCCCTCTCTGATGGCAGCTCTGAAATTCACCCTAACTTTTAATGGGATTATTTGACGTAGAGGAGAAAACTATTCAGATGTGCTGCTGGCTTTCTTCCATCAATATTGACCCTCAGAGAAAATGAACAAGTGCCAGAGATGGGGGACAGCAAGCAGCAGGAAAAGGAGATGCAGGAAAGGGGACAAATCTTCAGATCCTGCCATAAAAATCCAATATACTATCTGTGAGAGAGTAAACTGAAGGACAAGAGTGAAAAACAGCTGCTCTGCAGAATAGTGTGAAGTCAAAATGAACCAGAGAAGAATGCAGTGGTGACAACTTCTGCTGTGTGTGTGGTAAAGCATGCCAGAAGCTGCACTGCTTTCTAGCTTGTACTTT
The DNA here is from genome assembly GCA_025920805.1 of Petroica traversi. Lineage (NCBI taxonomy): Eukaryota > Metazoa > Chordata > Aves > Passeriformes > Petroicidae > Petroica > Petroica traversi. The sequence continues at coordinate 26,293,502 of JAHLSL010000007.1, forward strand.
TAAGAGCAACACAAAAAGAATAGCAGAAATTTGACTATTGTGAGATCCCGCCTGGAGTACTATGTCCAGCTCTGGGCTGGCAAAAAACTCGTGGATTTGTTGGAAAATGTCCAGAGGAGTTTACCATAGGGCTGAAGCATCGCTTCTGTAACAACAGGCTGAGAGATGCAACTGTTCAGCCTGGAGAAAGATCCAGGGAGACTTTAGAGCAGCCTTTACAGTACCTAAAGGTATAGGAAGGATGGAGAACGACTTTTCACAGGATATGTAGAGATAGGACAAGAGTGAATGGCCTTAAACTGAAGGAGGGTAGGTTTTGATTGGATAGTAGGATGAAATCCTTTACTGTGAGGATGGTGAGGCACTGGAACTGCTTGCTCACAGAAGCTCTGGATGCCCCATCTTTAGAGGTGTTCATGACCAGGCTGGATGAGACTCTGAGTAACCTGATCTAGTGGAAAGGGTCCCTGTCCATGGCAGGGAGGTTGGAAATGGATTATCTTTAAGGTCCCTTCCAAGCCAAGCTTATCTTTAGCACAAAAATGAAAAACAAAACAACTGCAGCGTTCAGAAACAAAGGGAATGAAAAAGTTATTCTCAAGAACTTTGTATCTCACCTGGCAGAAGAGATGACCCTCTTTCTCTCTTTTAGCAAGACTAGAGAGGTAACAGTGAACAACAAGATGGGAGTCATCCAGCACTGTATTAAACCAGCGCCGTGTGGGAAGCAAAGCCTGGGGTAAATAACGTCACATTAATACAAGCAATGTATTCAATAAGTAAGAAATCCTGGCTTCTCAGAATTTTCCATTTCAAGAAGGCACATTAAGATAGATTGCTGCAGATCTTTGCATATCTAATACCCTACCAGCATTTCTGTATGCCAAGTCACTGGGTTTATGCAGGTAAGCTGCTATGAACACAGTCCTTTATGTAACTGGGAGCATGGCACGAACTTGCCATTAGTGAGAATTCACTCTGCCAGTAAAAAAGGAAATTAGATAAAGCAATTATTCTGCTATTAGCTGTCTACATAATGATTGTATGCTACAAATGATATGACAAACTGCTTCAACGTTGTTTTAAATGTCTATTTTCTACACTAATTTCATAAATTTTAAGCATCACACACTTTCAGAAATTGTCAGTATTATTACCACTATTTCAATTAAATCCCGTCCACTGAGCACCTTAGGATCCTAGCTGCATCTAAGAATTCAACTGGCTTATCATCATTGCTGGTCAGTTCCCAATATGGATGCAATGCTACAACCTCCTATTTACAGATGAAAAATCACTATTATACAACCATGTCCACAGCTATGACATAACCACCTCCTATTTGGAATAAGGTTGTAATAATTACTTTATGCACTTAAACCCTAGAAAAGTACCTGGAAACTGGTTGAATCTATTTGAAAACTTACCTCAAGGTCTAGCATGAGCTCTATAAACCTCTCACAATAATGAACTTTGTCCATAGAAATAGGACCTAGATTAAAAGAAAAAAAAATTTTAAATGGATCCACATCACAATATTTACACTTGAACAATTCTTTAAAAATTAAATAAATGTTACAGATATAACAGTATTCATTTTAATCCTGTTAAAAGCTAATTAAAATATTCTTCTCTTTTTAAAATAATCCTTTCTTACATTAAAAATTCTTCTGGTTAGCAATGGAAGAGTAATAGAACCAGAATTTCAGGAGTGATTTTACCAACTTCGACAAGAAATCTCTGGTCCATTATTAAGAACTTTTAATGCCAAGTATTCAAAAATACATTTTTAAAAGCTGCAAACATGATGTGTGCAAAAGGTCTTGACAATATTCGAAGGTCCTCAGTGGTGAGTACTAAGAGCCCTTTAGAATAATGTCAAAACACACACAAAGTTTCTTTAATGACTATCTAATTGTTACAGCCTCCACAGAACTGTGAAAGTAAATCTTCCTACAACAGGTCTAGCATAACTAGGAAAACAGAGTGAGATAGGCATCCTTTTGGAGGAATTTGCACAAAATTTACCCTTACAGCTCAGGTGAGAGTTGAAGTTTGCTAAGAGTTTAAGAGCAAAAGCAAAACTTTAGGAACTGATTTCACCCAATTGTGCTGCGCTTAGAGCATAATAACCCTTTTCTGTTAAATGGCTAACACCTTCCTCTACAAACACTTTTCTAAATCAGGCAAGTAGATAATTTTGTTTGTCACAATGACTCAAGAGCAGTCAAATCGTACAGAATGTCACTTCGCTTAGGCTTTTGTTCTTACTGTAAATCAACAGTATGAACAGAGACTTATGAGATGCATTTATACCACTTATTTAACAAGGCACCTAAGTATGCTTTAAGGCTCTAAGCACAAAATAAAGAATACCAGTTCCCAGAAATACTGTTTTTACTAAGTACATACTGAACAGAAGAGTTTAAAGCAGCTTTTTGCTGTTTCATTTTTAAAGCATATACAGATTTGAATATTAATTTTGATATAAAATCCATGCAGACAGGCACAGATTTCTCTACAAGCCCCTAAATAAGGACCCAACCCCAGGCTGATATCCTAAGCACTATCTGCTTCAGCAGCACAAAAGATTATAACACAGATTACCAGACAACAAAGTAACAAAACAATCACAGTTACCTGAGACAGGTATTGACTTTAGAACAGAAATGAATTTCTGAATGAGCTGTGAAAGAAATCTTCTCTCTCGATATGCTCTAAAATTGGACATACGACAAAATAATTAATACTCCTTAAATGCAAACTAGAAGTGTGTTGTAGCTTTCACTAATACAAAGTTAGCTGCTTCAAAATTCATATAATGGTAGCAGATTGCTTTGAAACACACCCAAACTGTTTAGATTATAACTTTTCTCTCTGTACTCAGGCAGATACATTTTTAGGCACAGAAACTGATTAACAACCCATGCTTCTTACTGGGTCAAGAAGAAGTATGTCTCCTCCTACACCTTACCACATTGCAACATAAAGGCATTGGAACATTTAATTTCGTTGAGATAGACACATATATACCGAAATACTTGCATAAGCTATATGCCTACGAGCTAAACTTTTGCTAAAGGTCATGAAAAAAGTGAGTAGCTACATTAATATTCTTTTATGCTTTCATCCTGTAGTTTTAAAATTTGATATCACAAATTAACTGACCAAATAAAAGATAAAGTTCTATAATAGTACTTTGCATACAGACTACTGAAGAACAGAGCAGCTTCCAGGAAGCACCACATGATCAATCCTTATTTGCCACAAATTTTCTAAAAAACAACTTTTTCTTTGAAACACAATGAAAGCAATAAGGAAAAAAGGCTTCTGAAACATACTGCATTCTTGACTCCTCATCCATTTTTGCATCATTTTTCTTGATTAGATTCCAGAATTTTCTTAGTTTTGGTGTCTTTTTCAACTCTTGTTCCAGTCGATTCTGAAATGTTAAAATGATATTCAGTCACCAAGGAACCTTATTTTCATGACATAAAAATACAGTCCAGTCTTTTTATTAAAAAAGAAAAAATATATAATAAGATGAAATAAAGAGCTGTCTCTGGCTATTCTCAGTAAGCATCACTGTAAAACAAAAATGTAATAATGCTAGAAAGAGTCCAGCCACAACTATATGTCAACTCCATTGCTTCCCTGTGAACTCACGGTCTTGTCTACAAATTATAGCTTGAAGAAGCTATAAACAACAAAGCTCAGTTTTATGAAAAATTATATAAAAATATTATTGCAACAAACAAGAAAGAATTTAGCAAAGTACACAAATACATGATTTCAGAACAATGCTGCAAATTAACAGTATTCCGTAAGAATTTACTTTACACAGTTTGGATAATGGCTAGAAAACTGCTCTGCCAGTTAACAGTGTTATGCTTACAGGTTGTAGAGCCATCCACATCGGTAAGGAAATGAGCTGCTGCACCTGACCTCTGATCAAATCCACTTCCTGTTAGAAAGTTACAGATGAAAAAAAAATTTAAAACATTCTTATGTTTTCTGACATGCCTGTCTTACAAAATACATCAATGTACATTACCATCTGACAAAAATATTTATATTGTTCTATTAGATTCCACAATTTACTAACAGGAAGCTACACTATAACCCTTCCCAGTGACACCTCTGTATTTTAGGTTCTTTTTATGGAGTCTGACAGTTCTTAATACTTAACCAGGGGCCACATCCATTCAAGTATTCTTAGCACAAAAGCCCCACGTGCAATGTAATTAAGGAAAAAGTCCACTAGCAAAAGAGGTTAGAGAGAACTGCTTCATATAAGAGGTAATTGTAAATTATTCTTCCTGCTTGCTATTTAGGATCTTTAACTCTGCTTAAACTATACAATGAGAACACGAATTGGTCCAATGCTTTCTTAAAACTAACTCAGGAGAACTGTATATAAAAAATTGTATCTAAACCTGATTTCGAAAGTAAAAAAACCCCACTGTCTTTCTCAATAGTTAATGGAAATAATTTTGTGCTATTTCTTAGCCAAACTAAAAAGAGCACAGTAGTGCTCTCATCTGTTTAAAATGTAAAGCACGTTTTCAAATATAAATAGACAAATTTAAAGTACCATTTTTAATCAAAAATTTACATTAAATCCTGTCTTTTAATTGTCTAACTGCCAATACTCCAGTTTCAAGTCTCGTCTATAACCTTGTGTCGAAGAAAAGCAAACATGACGAGAGAGATGAAGAGTCAAATCAGAGGGTAAAAGCCCTCCAGTACTGTCTTTTCCTTAAACAAAAATTTTGCTTCATCTGCCTCGTAAGAAGAAACTCAAACTAAACTGCTATAAACACAGAACATAAACACACTGTAAATATTTACAGTTACTTTTAACATACCAAACTATTGAAGCAGTGATCAAGGAAAAGCAGCAGGACTGTCTGTTCATGCAGAGAGTACTCACTCTCGTTTTCAACCAGCGATGCTTCCAGTATGCGTTTGAAAAAGAAAGGAAAGTGTTCCGGCCTTTTTTTGAATGTCTAGGAATAGAAAAGGAAGGTAATTTTGAGACAGGTTGGTACAAGTAATTTTAATCTTTGTTCACATAACATAGCTTAAGTTCTCTAAATCCATTTAAATCTTTAGATTTAAATGGATTTAGAGAACTTAAGCTATGTTATGTGAACAAAGCAGGGACGTTTTTCTCGTTTTCATTTATTCTGACCAGGGAAACTGATTAATGATATCCCCCTGACAAGGGATCCTCCCACTATACCTTCTAACAGGTGATGCACATGAGAAACTAAACAAGAAGCACAGGTGAATTTTTGTGGGAATATTCACACAGTGGCTGCACAGAAAAACTCTAAAAACTCCCAGGTAGAAGGTAAGTGGTAGGTTTTGGCCAAAGCTATGGCAGCTCTAAGTGATCTGCAAAAAGTGAGCAGGTAAAAACCACCAGAGATTAATTATACTCCTGTAACTTCCCTTCAGCTACCTGAGCAAGAAGGAGATAATCTAAATAATCACCAAGATAAAACAGTTCCTTTACAAAGGCAGTCATGTACCAAATAAGTACATTTAACTGCTTGGAACATAACAGGCACCTGTCATTTTACATCTTGTACATATGCCAGAAGAAAAGCACACAGACATCATATGAGCAAGTCATATGACACACATATGGAAGTAAGAATGCTTCTGAAATAATGCCTGCATAGAATGTAGAACCAGGCTACCACTGTTGAGATGGTCTGTGAAATCTGGATTGTCTGTAGAAACATTAAATAATTTCTAAACTATTAGTAACAAAAAAAATCAAACCCAAAAAAAAGCTCAAACAAAAAACACAAAAATCAAACAATATACACAAAAGAAGAGTACGACATTATTTTAGTATAATGCAAAAAAGGCAGAAAACGATATTCATGTGTTTTAAGCAAGACATTATTGGATAATACGCTAAGACTTCCAGTGGTGCTTTCTTTTTTTTTAATTTCAATATCAGAGGAAGAACTTCTTTGTAAATACCCAACCTCTGTCAAGTGCCAAAGAAGCAAATGCTGATGATAATGTTCAGCATCTCACAGCAGAATCAAGTCCTTCCATACCAGAAGGAATCAAGTGATTTTTCACCTGTCCTTTCTCCAAAAAAGAACTAAAAGTTTAAAACACCATATGAGGTATTCCAGCTGAGGCACCATTTCCTTTGAACACTACAAGCTATTCTACCTTCTGTGACTGAAAGTGAGCACACTGTAAAAGCTGCAACTTGTGGATCAAAGTCAATTCTAGCTGCAATTGAAATCAGTTACCTCCCACGCAGGGACATTCTCTCTGAACTTCTCATTCACCATACAGCAGATTGACATTAAATATGCCTTACTGGACACCTCTGGAGAATAATTCATCCATAGGTAATTTTCAAGGTACTGACTGTGAAGAGATAAAGAGTATTTCATTAGTTGCAGCCACCCACATAATCTGTCACTCATTTAAAAGAGCAGTTATCCACAAGGGCTTTTTTTTTTCCCTCCTCCAGAAAGCCATCTTCATAGTTTGTGAGTAGTTCCTCAAGTTACCTCTCATCTAGGTCACCAAAGCAAAACTTGTTAAGACTCAGTAAGTGCTACAAGAGACAAATGAGGATTTTTATCAGGAAGACATATTCAACAGCAGGTTTTCAAGTGCAAGAAAACAGTTTTTACTCTTTCTGGGGGCTCAGACAGAATGCACAGAAAGAGCTGAGACAAATTAATAAGCATTTGATTCTCATCTTTACAGGTTCCTATGAAAAAATAACTCCAAATCTCCCTGCCACTAGCTTACCTGAATTCAAGAAGCATTATCTTCCTAATTGCAAACCTAAAAAGGAAAAAGTAAACAATTAACACAGGAAAGAAAGCCTCCCACACACATCTTAGCTGCATGGAAAACAGCTATATTTTCCCTTATTTCATTGTATAAGAAAACTTGCAGAAACACTCAAGAATTATTTCTGTCCTAACATTTCCATGCAACAGTGACCACTTGAATGCAGAAGCAACTGCTGCAACACTGCAGAAGTTAAAGTTCATTGAGGTTCCTTAAGCAATTAAATTCACATTTTTAAGAAATTCGTGTAGGTCTTTTAAATATGAAGATGCCACTTCCAATAGCCTTGAAGATACGGACTGCTAGCAGCTGAGAGTGTCTCCTGGAAATTTACAATTATATATTTAATCCCCTCATAATGCTATTTTTCTTAGTGACTGGAAATGGAAGTTTGCTTTGATTCCATATGACAAACTCCTAGATTGCTTTCATACAGGAAATAATACAGAGAATTCTCTGCAGAGCTCAATCTTCCCCAAAAAGCTCCAGCTCAGTGACAACTTTTTTCCGTACACAGAGCTGCAGAATGCAGTGTATTTTGTATTCTTCTCCCCCATTTAACAGACAGTTCATTGAATCTAGATTTTCCCTTCACAAACCTGGTAAGAGCAAGCAGAACAGAGAAGAAAGCTAGAGGTAGTGCACTCCTGAACAGTTTTTTTTCTTTACATTCCTTAGTGACAAAAGGAGGGATCAGCCTTCTACAACTATCTCAACAAAGCCAGCATAAAAGACAACAGACTATCAGGTAAAGGAACTGAAAATAAGTCAAACCACCATGTTGAAGGTTTATGGGCTTAGGAACTCTCTTGTTGCCACATTCAGACTTTGAAATACCATAATGATTAAATTACTTAAATGCACTTGAGTAATTTTCATCCGCTTTCAACATATAGAGGAGTTTCAAAGTATTCTATTAAACATCAGAAACAACTCCAACATGGATAATGCTGGAGTGGTGGTAAAGAAGAGAAAGCAACTGGTATACGTACTTTGACCTGACAATTTCTTTTGTGTATACATCTTCAATGACCTACGGAAAAAAAATTTTAAAAGAAATTTATATACCTACTAAAGTGATTCAAAATGCATTAAGACATCTCACTCAAAATTAGTTACTCTCTGCTTACTGCCAATTAAAATACTTTCAGTAAAAGAATCTGCACTATAAGTTGAAACAGGCATCACATGACACAGAGACGCACTTCAGCTGTTTATGTACATCGTAACAATATACAGTTCTAACAATCACAGACAAATTCTATCACAAATACTACAAAATGACTGAGTGAACTGAAGCTAAAGAGGGAGATTTAGGCAAACATTATAAGGAAAAGAAACTTAACATTAAAGTATCCTGCAGTACACAAAACAAAACACATCATGCCAAATTTTAAACATTCAAAATGCACATATCTGCCAGAATGGCAATAAAGTTGTCTGATGGAAGCTCCCCAAAGAAGCTTTTAGAAAGAACACAGTTCAGTAATACCTGCGTCTTTTATCTTCGTTTGATTTCTAAAGGTAGAACCCCTCAAGCATCTTTTAATCTCAAAGGAGATGCTCAAAAGTCTTGCCCTCATAAATTCTTGGCCAAAATAAACTGAACAAAGAGGATACAAAATAACTGCATCCTACAGGACACCTTCCTAACAGTGTCTATATTTATAAACTACAAATACATAATAAATGAGTGTCTCAAGCAACTGTAGACTTCCCAAGCAGTCTCCTATATTCTCATATAAATTAAACAACACTGAACATTGGCACATCACGGAATGGTTGATCCACATTCTTTTACATCCCACTGAAATTCCAGTAGAAATAATTACCTTTACATCAAAAGACAATGTTTTCTTCACATGTGGAGCCCAGTATTTATTTGCTAACTGTGCACGAGAAAAAAAAAAAAAAAAAAAAAAAAAAAGAAGGTTAAATACATACGTTTTCATGTTAACGACACAACATCTCTACAACATCCCATGCCTTCATTTCACTATTCTCTTGCTTAATTTCAGCTTATGCTAACTACAAGCAACAAAATTATGTTTTCTAACAGCAATGTTTATCAACCATTTAAAGCTTTTAGGCCTAAACCTCCTTCAACAGAAATGTGATTGTTTGGAAAAACTTCAGATGCATAGACCGCTACATAAAGAACATTTTCTATTCTTAAGTTACATCTAACAAATCCATCGAAAATAAACCATGATTTTTCAGGAACTGCAAATCCCTAATTGCAAGTGATTATGCTTCCTTGAGGAATATGAAAAGTAACCAGAGGCTAAATATAAAAGTCTAGCATTTTAATGCTCTTTGCTGCAGCCATCACTTCACCAATACTCCTGAGCTATGATAACAAGAGCTTCCCATGCAACTTTATTTAAGCTTCTTTATGCTCTGGAAGATGAAACAAAGCAGATTTCCAAGGGGGGGGGGGGGGGAAGAAAACTTGTAAAAAATCGTTTAAAAATTTTCAGCAACAAGGAACTCTCAGCAGCTTTCCACATGTTAAACATGCCTTGTAGCGGTGCCGTGTATTGCACTGATGCATTTGGTAGTGTTGCTTTGTAAATCCCGCTGCTCTGGAAGCGCGGGGGGAAATTTCCTCTCGTACATGACAGGGGCGTTCATCTCTCTTCAGTTACGACCAAACAAGGCCCTTTCTCCATCACCCACAGCCTACAAAGGCTATTTAAACACCGAGGGGCGCCGATGCAGCCGTAATGCCCCTTCGAGCCCCGGCCGCGGCAGAGGCGGCCCGGAGCCCGCCGGCCCTACCTGTGTCACGTACTCCGCGTTGATCTGCGACACCGTGGGCGCCACGATCTTCTTCGGCGGGGCCGAGGCCGCTGCCGTGCCCG
>JAHLSL010000007.1:26303608-26322494 GCA_025920805.1 Petroica traversi
CCGGGCGGGAGGCGGCGGCGCCATCTGCTGCTCCCTCCGTGCCGCTGCGGCTCCCTGCCTGCACTGCTGCTGCTCCTCCTGCACTGCAGCTCCCTGCCTGCACTGCTGCTCCCCCCGTGATGCCGGAATGATTTCTGTCTTTATATACCTTTTACACAGTTCTCTGTATCCACAAGTATTAGCACTATGCAACCTTTTACTTAGTTTAGTGCTTAGTGTTTTGTAAGTGTTCTGCAGGCCCTGAGACTGAACACCCCAGAACTGCAGAGCCGGGGAGGCCAAACATTCCTCCTATCTCAGGAACCCAAGGTCTCCGAGCAGGACAGATTCTGTGAACTAGAGCTTAGCCCACCCCAGCCCCATTATTGGGCTCCTGTGTTAGATAAGCTAATGTGTAAAGTCTATAACTGGTGTGTGTGTGATTGACGGTGGGTGTGCATTTTGCCACGCAATCACCTGGGTGAAGTGGATGCATCAAACAGGATCCTGATTAAAATACTGAGGTAAAGACCCCAACCCCTCTAACCGTGTCTAGCTTCATTTTCCATAACACCAGGAAAAAGGCATCACCGTGCCACTGTGGCTCCCTGCCTGCACTGCTGCTCCCTCCGTGCCGGAGCTCCCACCGTTCCGGGGCCGGTGTTGAAAGGCCCAGGGAAAGGTGACGGAGGGTCTCAGCGCACGGGGCTGCTGCCACAATCAGCCTTCAAAGCCCAGGAATCCGCTTAGGGGGACTCCTGTTCCCTGTATCGCTTAGAGCACAGCTTTCTGTCCATCCAATGTGGAAAAAACACACTCTGTGTAACATGGAACAGTTGCCACCGAGACCTGAGCGTGGGTGAGCGCTCTGTCCAATCCGCAGGCCCGTAATTAAAGCCATTTACTTAAGAGTTGGACTGGATGATCCTTATGGATTGCTTCCTATTCAGAATACTCCGTGAATCTCTTGGAAATATGTGGAGGAAAGACAAAGGTACAAGGGGAAAATTGCATGCTCAAGGAAGTCAACAGTTTGGTAATGCTTTAGAATGGTTTGCAATTAACTCATTCTATTTGGGAAACAGATTAATTAAGGAGGAAATTAACGGACTCCCCAGGGAAGTTACTGTGCTTTGTTTCTGGGCTCATTATCCAGCACCTGCCACTTGAGTACTTTAAACTTCCAGGCAAGTCCCACTGAAGTCTGTTTGAATATAACCTCCTTTGTTTTGATATCAAGGTGATCTCCATTTCATTTCTTCAAGCAGAGGTTAAACTAAATATTCTTTTTGAAGTTGAATTAGAATGTACAATGGGAATGGGAAAAGTGATGACAGTACCTTGAATAGGATCAGACAATGGCTGCATTCAAATAAATATGTCTGCCTCATGCCTTTACTTTAGAAGATCCAGAAGGATGAAAAGTAGTAGAATGGAAAAGTTACAGAAGTTCTAGTAGCAAATTTTGTACATAACAAGAATTGAAAGTGAAACTATGAAACAGTGATAACAAAAGGACAAAGGAATATAAGTTAATTACCTATAAATATAGGCTGAAAATAGGAAAGCTTCTGAAACTGGCTTTCAAATGGAAGCCAGAAGTATGATTAAGATGGAACAATTAGGAGAGGCAAATGAATTTTGGACTTGGAAAATTTTGTAAAAAAAGTTGTAAATTTTCTAGAACAGCCTTGCAAGGCTAACCTAAATCTTCTGCTTATGATGGATCATCAGGCCTGTCTCAAAACCCACAAATTTCCATATGTTATCAAAGCTAAGGAACCCCAAGGAGGAATCCACATTTACCTAACTTTTGGCATTTGGGTGTCTCAGTGAGGAGGTCAGTTAGTTGTCTTCAATCTCATTTCAGTCAATGTGGCAGCAGAGGTCCTTTCAAAAGGCAAATCAAAACTAATCTAAGTGCTCTCATTCAGAAGGAGCTTCTGATATCAAAAACTAATATTAGACGCCTAGAGTTAGGAAATATGACTACATCCCTCTGTGAAAATATCAAATGAAGTGACAAAGATCCCCTCCCTATAAATAATAATTTTTTCTCTATAAGCAAGGATATTGTTTATTTAGAGAGTGCTGGGACAGTAGGACTACAAATGATTAGCAAAAGTATAAATTAGTGCTTTGGAAAAACACATTGCTTTCATCCTCAAGAGCAGAGGAACCTTTAAAGAGCTATGGTGAGACCAAGCATAATGATACCCAGTGTTGTACCTTTGTCCCTGTCTGTGAATCTCACCCCAGCTCACAGCTGCCTATTAAGACTGGTCTCTTGAATTCCTATGCTCAGTTTCCCCCAGAGTGGAGGCACATCTGACACTTTCCACTCCAAACTCCTTTGTAATTGAGGAGAAATAAAACCCTGTACCCCATCATCCCAGCAGCCTTCTGTGAAGTTCTCCATCTTTCTATACTCATTGGCTTAACATGTCAAGAAAATCAAATATTCCTTTCAAAAACCTGTTAATTCATTCATGAAGACATGTATTATTTAAAAGTCACATATTTGAGTAGATGCAGTTTTCAAGACTATTATTCATTTCTGGACTGCATACAGTCCTGGTCAATTTATATTCTATTCTGCTTTCTTAATTAGCTCCTCTTGTTTTGGATGCTTTCCCTTCTATATTATTGTAACCAGGAAAAATACGATTTTCTCCTTTTCTTTGTAAACTGTGCAAGCCAAGATCATCAGTAATCAGAATGAAAAATCCAGGCAATTCACAGATAAAGATTTCCAACAATAATTAATTTTGTTTGTTACAATTTTAGGGCCATTAGTGAGATATGACCCATAGATGCAGCAATGCCCTACCTCTAATATAAACACTGTCTCACTTTTGACTGTTTCTCTTTCACTTAGAGGTTTAGCCTTCAGCTTCTTAGACATAAACAAACCCTGCTCTGAAATGCAGACTTTGTACGGATACCATCTTGCACCTTTGTATGCTCTGATTTTGTTCCAAAGGAGGTAAAAAATACCAGCACTGTACTCAGGGTGCAAAATGGCATTATCTTACCCATTCTAGTCACCATATGCCTTCAGAATTATGAGCAGGCATCTTGTTCTCCTCCAAGCAAACATCGTGCTGCGACAGATGATTCTCCGTATGCCTCAGCCTGGTCACTGCAGCACAGCAGCAGTGACTATTCCTGGCTCTTTGATCTGAAATGATGGGTTGGCTACTATCACAGCTCTACTGTCACCTGTCCAGGTGGCCAGGAGAGCAGAACAAACATTCCCCAGACATAAGATGAAATTGAAGATATCAAAACCTTCTTTCCAGGGTGGAGACTGTGTTCCCTCATAGCTGAGGACATGCTAACACCACACTCATAAATCAGGAAAGCAGCTCACTGTCAGACAGCATTGTTGTACTGCCTCATGCTCTCCCATCCAGGGGATGTTTTATTGCTGGTCCATCTGTACAATTTCCAACTCAGCATAAAGTTCCAGTACATGACCAAGGCTGTTGAGTCTTTGGCCTCAATTGCTTCTTGATAGAGACACGGGGGCCTGATAGATAGAGACACTTCTTCCTTCCCAAATCATTGATTGTGGCTGTACTTCCCCTTCCAACAGTGTTTTGTTCTCCATTCTGCATATACTGAATTCCCTTAGTGTGGATGCCAGTGGCCCTGCTGACCAGGATTCTGAAAGGGCCTCCTGGTAACTCAGCCTCTAGGGCTATGTTATCCCCAGCAGTTTGGGTGACCCAAAGTTCTTCACAAGATACTCTGAGGCCTTATATACGTTTATTTTAATTCCATTCTCCCAGTTGGTCCGTTGTCCTTCCTGCCCCTTTTGTCCGTATATGGAATTTCTCTGGAATGTTCTCCCCAGTTCGATGCCCCATTGGCCCCTTCTCCTTGGTCCCTCCTCCTGCCCCTCCTCATTGGTTTCCCAACCCATCCATCAGCCTTGTACCGCCCCAGCCCTCTCCCTATTGGTTGTTGTAAACCCCGCCCCCTTCGGTACTTAAGGGCCCTATCGACGTCTTTGTCCCTGGATCCTCCAGTCTGCAGAATAAACTGGACCCCTGGAACCCACACAGAGCCCCCTGTGTGCTCCTTGTGCTGCTGTGATCGCTTCTCCCCTGTGCCCATGTGTGCTGCTCACCGTGAGGGTGAGCTTCACGCATGGTCCTGCTGCCCCAGGCTGTGTGTGCTGCTCACTGTGAGTGTGAGCTCCTGCATCGTCCTGCTGCCCCAGGCTGGGGAGACGCTTTCGGAACGTCACAGCCCAGCCATAAGTGGCGCCCAAGGTGGGGCGTGAACCCACGATCCTGAGATTAAGAGTCTCGTGCTCTACCCACTGAGTGTTTCTTGGCCCTTGGCCACAACTCAGAGACCAAGGCAAGTCTACATTCCCCTTTCGAAAGCGAACCAAGATTGTTCTGACAGCCGTGTTCTGTGTGCAGAAAGTAAAAACCATTTTGATGGCTGAATTGTGCTTTCTCTGTGCGCGACTACAAATATTGAGGAGGTCCAGCTGGTTTTTAATAGAACTATGCTTCTCAGGATGGAGGTCAGAATATCTGGGGTGCATCTCACTGCTGTATGGGAATGTGTTGTATCTGCTAATATCACTACATTATACTACAAGTGTGCACTTAGCTTTGGGGAAGTACCTAACTGCACGCTGCACACCTTCATTTAAGACAGATGAATCTCAGCCTGAGTGACACTAAGCCATATGTTGGGTAGGCTTTCTCTGAAGCAAGCCTGTAAAGCTCAGGAGAACGTATCACTTTACAATCAGCTTTTCTCTTAGTTTATTGACTTTTGCACATACACATGAGATTTTTCAAGAGGCATCCCCCTGAAAAGCTCTGAAACCAAAATCTTCACATACGAGATTTTCAGGTGTCATCATGTACATAAACCAACTTGCACGTACAGCTTTTCTTCTAACCAAAGGAGGAAAGTGACTATGAACATGCAATATTTTGAAATATTTCTTGCAAAATTATATGAAATAAGTTTCTGAAAGAGATGAGGGGATGAATGGCATATAATAGAATAATGTACATTAAGCAAAGATCTGAAATCTCTGTGCCTCTTACCTGTTGAAATTATCAAAGAAATACATTGATTTAGACCTGCTTTCAGATAAATAAAATTCAGAAAAATTATCAAAAAATATTAGAGGAATCCTTTAACATGTAAAAAGTTTAGGCACAATGACAGGGGTTTATTGCTTTGGTTATAGCTCATTCTTCATAGCAGTTAATATTCATATGAACTAAATGTTCAGTCTGTTCATTACAGCTTTAATTCAATCATGTCACGTTGGTTTTACTATTTTATTTATGTGCATTCTTCTAGTCCAAGACTTTTGTCACTGTGTTCATCTCATTAAATATGTGTACTTCCACTCAGTAAATATGGGTACTTTCAAAAATGATGCCTCAGTTTAGTAACAGATGCTTCTTAAAATATTTAGAATTTTAAAGTGTAAAGAAGCCATCAGTAGCATTCTGATTTGTGTATAAATATTTATTTAGCACACATTCTGGCCAATGTACTGCCCTTGATTTTTGTGCAAAACTTACAGTAACTTCAATGGATATTCTAAGCTCATGACTAGAGGAAAATATGGTTAATTCAGCAACCCAGCTGCTTTTATATCCCAGAATAGCAAGCAGTGCCTCTAGTGAAGGAGACGGTGAAAGAGGAGACTTTGTGTCATTCTTAGCTTTCTGTTGCTGGGCTCACATTTGGGTAACAGCTCAAGTTAGAGCAGACTCTGGACCTAGTTAGAGCAAGGTTCCTGCCAGCTGAGGCAGAACAGTGGTAAGAAGTTGAGATCGATGGTCAGAAAAACTCTAGCAATATTTGCAAAAAATCCTGTGAGAGGCTTTTATGTGATGAAGTTTCTCTGTGGAAAAAATTAGTATGAAATAAATGTTTGATGGAGAAATTTCATCGCTGAAATGAGATTTTAAGGCAAATAATTTCCTTTCTGCTAGGGCTGGCATGAGAAGTGCTATAGAAATTTGGGTCTATTTGCAACATCATTGTAAAAGTACATTCTCGATCACATCTCTTTTCTCACAATAAAGAAAAGAAAATATAGATTGGAGAAAAAATGGTAGCATATCTAATATGCAGCATAAAACTCAATTGAGACAGCACTTCTAAGATGCTGAGAGCTAGGTCCAGTCTCCTAAAGCATTCATCCTTGCTTTTCTTCTAGGGTTTTGGTAGATATATCCATTAGCATGACAGGCTTTTAAAGGAGCATAAAATAGCAATAAAACAGAACACCTACTAAAACCACCAAAATCACACCAGTGTAATACCAAAAAATAAGGATTTGACTTCTAAAAATTACTGTTACTGAAAAAATCCTTCAGCTATTATATAAAAAATATAACTCAAAAAATAATTTTAGATATAGATAGATATTTTTCCTCTGCTAATTGCATTAGCATCAGACACATTACTCAACCCCTGAGGGAATTCCTTCCAAGCTATTCTCACCACCCAAGTACCTGCTGTTTTTTAGACCCAGAGTATAAAATACAAGACATGGTACACTACAGCAAACAAGGTTGCCAAGATACTGATCCAAGGTTGCTCTCAGTGTCATGAAAAGACCCTAACCTGTTTTGATCTTAAAAATGATCCTTAAATTGGCTTCAACACTTGAGGTGTCTAGATAGCTTAGCAGATCTTTACTTTATTTAGTAGGACAGTATTGTCACTAAAAAGTCTTTGCTGTGTTTTCAGGATCATCTTAGAAACAAAATAAAGTAGAAATTGAGGAAATAATCTGATTTTCTGTGGCTCAGACAGCTACTTTTGCAAACACATACTAGCGATTAACATTAATACTCCAAAAAATGCCCAGATAAAATAATGCCACTTTGCATCCAGATAGTGTTTTCCTTTATGTCAACAGGATTTGAGTACAGTGCATTAGCAGTACAATGGGGAGACACCATGCATAGCTGGCTTCTTTAGTTTAGGAACAGTCTTTTAGTTTTTTAAATAACAGTGGCCACGGAATTGTATTTCCCCTCCTTCACTGTGTCAGCTCTCCAGTGCCACCACCCCACCCTCCCAGATGACTTTGAGTGGAGAATGACCAGCCATGGTCTTCATCATCACCAGGCAGCTTCTCACATCTTCTGCACTCGCATGCTCAGGCACTGTTTTACATGCCAGGGCAGCACACGTGCCACAGCCAGCTCTGTGACTCTTGGACTAGAAGTCACAGGTGAGGTTTCACAGTTCCCTACAGACTGGCACCAGGGACGCTGGAAGGATTCCAGTGAAGAGGAAAAATTCCAGCCACATATCCAAATCATGTCAGAAGTGTAACAGTAAAGCCACACATTAGGATATCCTGGGAGCAGTCAGGAACTGGAATGGCAGAGAACAGAAGTAAAACAGCATTCAGAGATCCATGGTACTCAGCATGGACATAATGACACTTTCATGATAGAAAAATAGTTTCTGAATAAGGAGGTATCAGTTCATTTGTGAGTGATTTTGTTGTCATAAGACTGATTTCTCCTTCACTTGCATTGACATTGAAGATTCACTTGTCTAACAGATGCTTTAAAAAAAGTGGTTTAAAAGCTGCTTGACAGAAAACTAGTCATTAGATGAAGAAATACAACTTATTTGCTTAACCTGGAGAAAGAATATTATAGGAGAGCATAGAAACATCACTTCTGTAATTTCAATTTTCCTTATGATAACTGCCTCTCAGACCCATCTCATCCACAGCCATCAGACCATAAAACCAGGCTATTAAGTTAAAATTTACACTTTAAAAATCCGTAAAACCTTGTACTAGGAATATGAACCATTAGCGCTTTAGTTATTTAGGAGGTCTGGGCATTTTCAACATCATTACAAGGGGCCATTAGATGGACTGAATCCATAGCCTTTATTGATTTAAGGGTCATCCAACTGTACTTAGATAAGTGTTACTCAAGTGAGCTACTATTGAGAGATTATGACTTTCAGAGTTTTACACTTATACTAGGAGGCAGCCAGGAAAACTAAACATTAGATCAAGCATCTCAGTTTCAAGCCTAAGGTGTCATTAACTTCAATTAAGCCTTTTTTTGTGCCTAGCTCCCATTTGCTTCCCTAATTTTCTTGTTGGCTCTGTGTGTGTGGGAGCAGACCACAGCTGAGTGAGAAACCCAGCACACAGTGAAAAGCAGTTGCAAAGATTAAGTTTTTCTATGCTTTATTATTGCTTTTTTCATCTTTTAAATTTTTCTGTAGATATATATAGGAACACTTATGTATTTATGTTTTTATGTTTTGACTTTCTGCAAACGTTGTGTGGGGGTGCAGCTGCCACCCCCACACTCACCTCGGGCCACACTATGATCACAGAAATGCTCCTCAGGTCCTGGCCTTGACAAACAGCACTGGGGCTGAGCTCCTCTTGAGCCTATCAGAAACACTGCCTCTTCCTCGGAACTTATGTTGTCTAACAAGCTCCTGTTTTTTTAATGAACAGCCTTGGAAACTTATTTTTCTTGCCTGCATAACAACACAAGTGGAACAATTTTTTGTAACCAAACTTTCAAAGGAAGTTACTGAGCCGAATTGCACCCAGGATGGAAAATTACTGTGACTAAAGGCAACTCTCTAGAAACCCTATAAACAGCAGTCCTAAGTAAGACCCTTGGAGCTCTCCTGAACCAGTGGCCTTCAACCAGCACTTGTCCACTGAGTGGAAAGGCTCTCAGCTGGAGAACTCTCAAGTTTGCTGTACTCTGAGGACTGCACTCAACACCACTGCCAGAGCCAATCCTTTGCCCATTGAGATGATGCAATGGCATCTGATGTGAGAACTTCACTGAACTTGAGGGAAGTTTTTCACAGGTACATACCCTGGACATACTGTGCAAGTATGAATATGCTGAAGCAAATATACTATGAATATTGCTCTCTTGGATTCTTAAGTATGTTCAATTTGTGAGTTAGGCCTGTGAGTTACTGAAGTGCTATATAAATTCTACAGAATCTTTGGGAAGTTGTTTAAAGTAAGTGCTGTTACTCTAGGCCTAAACTGTTGGTCAGATCTGGGGGTAAGTTTGGCAAGGGCTTTCCTCTGAACCTTGTGACTCAATTGGAGGGTCCCCCATATTTCTTTTATCCTTACCCTTTCCCCCAGCCTCCCTGCAGATCATTTTAAGTTGATTTTGGATTTGATTTTTGTCTGTGTGCTTTAACCATCCAATAAATAGGAGAGTGAATGTTGCCAGCAAACTTCGTGGTGCTTTTACATTAAACCTGCTTTTGATACTTTTGCTTCTGATTCTTTGAGCCACCTAAACATACGTTTGTGACACATTGCAATGATAGTGCAGCATGAACATTTTAGAGGTATCAATAGCCACATCTCTTAGACAGAAAATAGATTATGTGATTGGTTAGTACTGCAGTTGCATAATTTGTTTTCAAAAAATCCACTTTTTTTTCTGCTTGTTTTAAAATACTAGATTGTTCTTCTATTCCACACAGAACAACCTCGGTGCTAAACCCATGCTGTTGGAGAAGTTCTCAGCAGGAGCTCATTATTACCACAGGAGGACTCACTGTAGAATATGCTTTGGTTCTGCACAGTCTCAAAAAAACCCGCTAGTTCAATACTATCAGATTATTAGTATTAGCCATCAGTTCATTCTAACAAAACCACAGGCAATGTTTCTGCCACCAAAGATTGATGGCTTGAACTTACCTTGAGGCATTAGGGAAAATGCTTGTTACAGTAATGAACAACAAGAAATGTTATTGTGAACACAGAGAAAACTAATCTAGGTCAAATTCTCAAAGATACTTGAAGAATTTTACTGTTAACTGCAAAAGACAGGAATTCGAATTCAGGTTTTTTCTCTCCCGACTCTTAGAAACCATTTAACCCCTTTCCAGCTAGTTTATGGAATAATCCTAATAAAATAATGAATTTATACTGACACAAAACTTTTTATGAAGGAGTGGAGAGCCAGATAGACATTGTGGCTCTGAAATCCAAGCCCAAAGAGTTCATTACTTTCAAAATCCATCAGACAGTAACACTTCCCGCAAATGTCTACTCATCCCTCAAAAATATCACTTTGCATTATCTTCCCTTCATTTTACCTAAATTGGTATTTTCAAAACATGAAAGTTTTGTGTTCTCTAGAAATTACTCATAGCATTTTTAAATGACTGCAACTCCTTAAGGAAGATGCTGTTATCTTTAAACATATTTATATTATACACCAAAATATCTGAAACCATACCTATTGTTCTAGCATCCAAAGTTATTTTGATATGCAATCTTTTCAGCATAATGAATGTTAGCTAGTTTCAAAACACTGTTTTGCACATAAAGCACACACTGAAAGTACCATATAAATAAAATAGTTTATTACAAGTATTTTAAAAAGAGCTCTACAATATGCTTTCAAAACATTTTATACAGCATTTTGTCTTTCAATATGAAACAATTCACACAGGGAGAAAAAAATCTCAATATATAACTGTAATCATTATTAATGTACTGAATCTGTCTGTCATACAAAAAGCATAGTAACTACAGACTGTTTCTAAGTATTTTTCCTGATTTTATTCTCACTGAACATGGAAAAGAATAACATGTACGAAAACAAAACTTCTTTTACCCTTCTTATTCACCAAGTACCACAAAGTTCATGGCATTTCAAAAATAAAAAAAAAAATAAAACCCATTTACTTAAATAAAAATGGTTCTATTTAAATACTGAAAACAATGTCATTTATCTTACAGATATGTTAATTTAGAAACAGGAATAAGAACTTCAGGATTCAACAATTCAAAATTTGCAGAACAAAGAAAGCATCCTAAAAGGTAGTTTTTTCAGAGGACAAAAAAGAAGAAACAAACTTCATTCTTGTTCATAATGTATGAAGCTCCACTGTACTTCTTGCCAGCCCCATTGGCACAATGGACAAAACCATCTCCTCACCAGAAAGCGTAACTATGGATTCTATTAATAAAAAATCAGAATTACTTGATTTCAGCTAAAAGTAATTTTCAGTCTCTTATATTTAACGTAATGAGAACATGACTTCCTGACAAAACTGCTCATCTGAATTATTATCACATCTTAGAGAACATTTCTTTTACTGGTTCACTATGTATTCTAGAAGGAAAGGAGACTGAACAGATAGTAAGCCCATTTGTAACCTTAATGATAATTTCTTGTCTTCTTTTGTTACAGAAAAATAGTTCAGTAAAGTATGAATTGGCCAAAAATGCTAGAGAAGGCAAGGGATTTACAAGGAAGTAGAGTTAATGAAGTGGTGAAATGGATAAATTGATTATAAATCCTAATATTATAGCACTGTTTCCTTGTATTTTATATAAAAAGGGAAATGATCTAATTCTTCATGTATGGCTCTCCAAGCACATTAGTGTAAATAACAAAGCAGTTATTTTTTTCTATCCTATAGGAAAAAAAATGTTCTATAATGCCACATAAACATTCTTCTCAGTAAACTTTCTCCCCTTTTTCTATTATTTAATCTAAGAATAACCATGCTTTTTAAAGTATGGGACAAATACAGCAAGTGGCCTTTGCTTGGAACATATGGGGAGCCAGAAGAAACTAAAAGGACCTTTTTTTTCCATATTCTCAAAATTACACTTTTGTCTTTTCTGATAGTTATCACTGAACATAAAATACTATATGGGAAAACATAACACCTTTAAACTACCTTATTAATGGAACACTGCAGATTGCTGCAACACTATTGATACAATACCAATATGTATTCATAAATTAATTTATCCAAAGGGAATGCAAGGAGTGTGTGTGTGGATTTGCTGTATTTTTAAAAAAAACATTTCAACATTAGTATCTCACAAATTATATCAAGTTGACAGTTCTGAGGATAATAAATTAACTTCACCAGGTCATCTCTGTAACAGAAAATACAATCCCCTTCAGTTTTTTAGCCGAATATAAATCTTTTATAATTATGCAACCAAAAATTTAAAAATATTATTTCATAGGACATTATCCAGTTTTGATAAAACTAATACATTCTCTGCTTGTTCCTCAGTGGAACTAAGCTTTAAGCTCTCTTTAAAGTGAATAAGGTGGTGTCTTTTCAAATGTGGGGCCTGTCTGAATTTTTTTCCACAAACTAAACATTCAAATGGCTTCTGTCCAGCATGCATTAGGTGATGTCTTTCAAGCTTAGAAGGAGATTTAAAAGTTTTAAAGCAGATACTGCATTGATATAATTTGTTAACAACTTCATTTTTTTCAGTACTTTCAGCAAAATCATGCCAATAGCTGTAACAGCTTTGCTCTGTTTCCAACAATTTACTGTACAAATACGGCTGTGGGTTTCTACTGCTGGTGTCAAGAACAAAATCCCCTGACTCAATTTCAACTTTGATTTCAGCTGCTTGGTTTGACTGAATCAGCTCAATTTCTTGAAAGCCAGATGGCTGTGAAGGTGTTTGAGAACCTGAATAACCCACAGGCTGGGAAGACTTAAATCCAATGTGATCTCCCTGATGATTGAAAAGTTTGTTCAGGTTTTCGAATTCTACCTGGAAAACGGGGCTTTTACAGGCTCTCTTTTCAGTATGGGTGAGCTGATGTCTTTTTAAGTGAGCTGACTGTCTAAAAGTCTTCCCACAAACATTACAGCCAAAGGGCTTTTGTCCCGTGTGTATAAGATAATGTCTTTGAAGTTTGGATGAAGATGGAAAAATTTTTTCACATCTGTCACATTTACACACTTTGTGTCTGTTATGTATATTTTTAGCAGAAGCTGAAAAAGCACAGTGAAGTACTTCTGGATTATCAAAGAAACTATCATTTGATGAACCATTAAAAGCATCGTCTTTATTATCCAGTGAATCACTGACGTTTGACATGCTTTCACCAGGAAGCACACCTTTTAAATGGCTGCCCAAGTCGGGAGGTTGTGGGTACTCCTGCCAAGGTAATGGCACAGCAAACGTTCTTTTCATCCAATTACAAACTGACTTGTGCATGTCACGCCTGCTCTGGCAGTCCTTGGAAGGTTTAGAGGACACATGCTGATCTTTAGCCACAACCAGGTCAGGACTTCCAATGTGACCTGATTTAATTTTTCTTCTGTCAGTCAGAGAAAAATCTGTCGCCTTTCCTCCAGTATGCTTCAGTTTCATCAGGGTCTTATTTTTCCTGGCTGTGCGTCTGCATGCTGTCGTACCATTATTTGAACTTCTGCTGTCTTTTGAATAACAACATTTGTGCAAATTTAGAACATGCTCTGTTTCAAAACACTGCTCACATGCTGGGCACTGAAAGGGTACAATATAAATGGAGTGCACATCATGGGGGTCATTCTCCTGTGACTTGTCTGTCTCGGCATTCTCAAAACTATCCCTCTTTCCTTCCAACATGTTATGTGGTCTGGGATATTTAAGAGTCTTTGCTTTGCATACAATATTGGGGAAAGTCTTATTTCTGGCATGGAGCTGTTTATGCTTCATGAGTTTGCTCTGTATTTTAAATCCCTTCTGACAAAAACAGCACTGAAAAGGCCTTTCTTCTGTGTGTGTGAGCTGATGAATTTTCAAGTGTGTTGACTGTCTGAAAGATTTGCCACATGAAGAACACTTAAAAGGTTTCTGGCCAGTGTGAATAAGGAAGTGTCTTTCTAGCTTGGATCTTGATGGAAACATCTTGTTACACGATTCACAAGTGTGAGTTTTTTTCTTTCTCCTTCTGGCACCATGCTGATGATCTGACTTGAGACACTGATGCAGCATCCACCTCTCCTCAGTTGTAAAAAGTTTCCAGCACACAGAACAATGAAATTTGCCACAAGTGACCCTGTCTTGCTCAGAATGCACATAGTTTCCTGCTTGCTTTGTATCATTCTCATAATTTTCATTATGAAGCTGCTGATGCTTTAAGAAAGTGATAACATTTTTGAAGTTTCTATAACAAACAATGCACTTAAAAGGCAGGTTATGGGTTAACTGATGCCTCTCCAGGTGGACTAGCTGCCTAAATGTTTTACTGCATACACGACATTCAAATGGCTTTTGACCAGTATGTATGAGATAATGCCTGGCTAATTTTGATGGAGTTTCAAACTGTTTATAGCACATGTCACAAATATATGGCTTTTTCTTGGGTATCTTGACAGCTGTTACACAATGCTGAACTTTTAACATTTTTAAAAGGTAATTCCACCTCGCCTACTCTTAATTTCTTCAGATAGGTATTTCAAGTGAAATCATCAAGTGCACACTAAGATGGAAAGCTGTAGAAGCAGCAAATTTTCTTAGGAGAGAGATTCTTAAATCCCACTGGTCCCTAAAAAAAGAAAGAGTATTATTTAGCCTATATTAATACATAATTGCCTAAGTTTGTCTCTTGTTTTCTACATAAGACACCAAAAGTATCTAGATTAGCACATTCTTGATTTAATTTAGCTTAAATACTTTCCTTGTAACAGAGTAATCACTAGTTATGTTACATGATACAGAAAAACTAGATTATTTTCCAGAAGAAAAACAAGTTTAAGTCATCTATGCTTAAATGTATCTGTTCATCCAAATAATAAACAGTTCAGCTACATTATATTAATTTAAAAAAATTTCAAGAACTTATTGTAACAAATGTCTTCCCTACAGCATAATTCTAACTCCCAAATATAATATTTATGAAGATGAGAGAAAAAGAGAAGAATTAAGATTTCTTGCTCTTCAGAAATACTTTAAATGAATGCAGTGTTAGTGAAAAAAACCCAAAACACTTAGCGTCAATATATCATAAAATTTACTATTCATGTTTCTGCCTCTTATCAACTGCATCCAGCAGTATAATTAATTCTGATTTCTCTCAAAATGGCAAATGCTGGAGCCAGTCAGCAAGAGCAACACTGTAACAAGGCAACACCCAGAACATGGAAAAAACACAGGCTATATTCTCTATCTCACCATAAAGCTAGGGTATCAGGGTTGTGATACCTAACCATGTATATACTGTGAAGTCATCACGAATACCAAGGTAGTTATCATAACTCATCATTATTATTGTTTTAGTCTAAACCAAAATAATGAAATAGTTTTTATTTTCTTTGAACTTGCAGCTGATGGAACACATTTGGGCAAGCTACTGTGTCTCATCTCAATGACTTACAAACAAGAAAAAATAATTTGCAAGCTCCTGAGTGAAGTTATTAAAATATTCATAGGAACAGCTCTATAGTACCCCAATCAAACATTTTGCCCAAGCCTTTCACTGTGAACCCATGTCTGGGCAGCCTCCAAAGTAGTCTTAAAAACTTTGAATGAGGGAGGTTCCTTAACCTCAGCAGGGCTCCTGCTTCAAAGTTTCACCTTCTCATGAAGCTTTTCCTTGCACCCAGCTTTAACAGAAAGCTATGTCAGTGTTCTCTGTCACAACTTTATGTATTCAAAGTCTGCTTTCTCCCCTTTTGTTTTAAAACTAGGAGGAGTCTGGGGTTTTCTGAGTATTGCTTTTAGGTAAAACAAAAAAGTATTTTTAATCATCTCTGGACTAATGTCAATTGGTCACTTAATTCCTAAATTGCAGCATCTATGACAGATTAAGTATTCCAGTCCACAGGCATAGTACAAACAACAGAATACAAATACCTCTATTATATTACCAACATAAAATAACAGGGATGAAGTGGGTGAACTTTAAAGCAAGAATGTAACAGTAAGCACTTGTGAGTTGTAATATGAAGCTACCACAAATTATACTTAGTAGTGTCTTGTGTATCGCAAAGTTATCATAAGTTGCATATTCATTCAACATACCAGCAAAATAAAAAATTCATTTATTCAGTCTCTCTGACACCCCTGTCACTTCACAAAGAGTTAATGTCCTTACTTTTAAAAAATTCAGAAATATCCAAAATGTCTATTCAAAGTAATTGCAAAGAATAAAAGCCTACTGCATTTTAAAGCAAGTTACTATGAGATTCAAGAAACGTGCACAAAGACTGAAAGTATGTGGCAAATAAAGATTTTTCTTAAGCTTAATGGAAAGAAAACCTGGTCATGAAGTAGAATTGTTCCATCCCTAACAGTTATGTTCCTATATAACTGTGGGCCTTAATAAGGAACATTTGGATGTCTGCCTTAGATATGATTGTCACTACACTGAGGAGTTTCTTAATCTCACTGAAACACTTCAGGGTAGATAAAGCAGTTGATAAAGTCAACTTTTCCTTTCCAATTCTCTTTTCCTGTAGAATTTTAACAGCTACTCAGTTTCAGCCTTCTTCTGAAGATGCAAGAAAACACAACACTTGGGAGACCCCCTTTTCCTCCCAGTTGTCACATCATGTGAAAGCTGGGAGTTTAGAGGGAGTAAGAGTGTGACACCAAATGCTTTCTAGTTTGTGCTACCATGAAGCTAAAGATAGGCAGGCTGAGAAGAGGAGAAAAGATTCTCTGCTATGCTGAGTTTCCGTGCAGCTCAAGGCAGCCTCCATTAGCAGGGAGAGAAAACCTCCTGAGGAAGAACTGTAAAGAGTGATGAATTTCAGTTAACATACTGTCATGCAGATCTAATTTACACATCAGGAAAATGCTCAAACACCACAGTGACATGCAAAAAAAAAAAAAAAGTCCGAAGTAAGAGACAGCTGTGGCATATTACACAAGGGGTTTTGTATTTAGCTTATAAATTTTTTAGGATTCTATCTGGTGAATGAGGAAAACGCTCTGTAGTACAAGGTGTCAAAAGCAGAGTAGAGCTTCTTGCTGTGATCTTCTCGCCCTGTGAAAGACTGAAGGCTCAGATAAGCTAAACTAAGGGGATGCGAGGGAAGGAGAAAGGAGCCCAGATGGGCATTACTGTGTGGCCCAAATATATTTTCAAATCCTATTTACTAAGGACAGGCTTCTCCACATCTATTTCCGGGTGCTCTGTGCCTTGGACATCTAAGGAATAAACGTGCTGCTGCTGAAGATCAAAGAGCAAAAGACAAGTTTGGGGGGATATTGCTTCCTGCTAGCCTTGAAAGTACACAGGCTTGTCCTAATTAGAGTTAGAAAATGTGCCTCCCTATGTGATAAGGATTTAGTTGATGGCAAAGGTCCAATTCAATATTACAATTACACTACTTTTCATCTTGGCTGCAAGGTCATGCAGAATAATAGAATCAAGAAGTTACACAGGCCACTGAAAGTTCAGAGAGGACCCTCCTAAGTAGTATTGTTTAATGATTAGCTGCTTCCTTAATATTACAGATGGCAGCAAGCTGCAAGAAAACAAAAACATGATGGAAGAAAATTCTGAATCCTACTCTTTACTAGTCAGAAACGTTTGCATTGTGGTATATTGTTTAAAAAAAAACAACAAAAAGAAACAAACAAACAAAAACCCCAACCAAAAAAAGCACAATTAACCAATCAGGATGGGCACTTAAATATGAAAGCAAGCTCTTCAGTTCAGGACAGAATAATTCCCCAGTGCAGAAGGACCTAGAGTCTAAGCTGGAACGGAAGGTGAACATGCCAAAGGCTACCAGCCATACCAGGATGGGTGAACAGATGTAAAGCTTTGAGAGGACATAAATCTTCCTTACTGCTGTTTAGAATTCAGCTGGAGTAGTCAATCCAGTTTTGAATACTGTCCTTCAAATCAAGTCAAACATACAAACTGATTGGAATGAATGAATTCAGAGAAGAGGATCAAGAATGATCTGAGCTTAAATACAAAATATACAAGAAAAAAATAAAGTAACTGGGAATATTTAAGCTAAAAAAGAGGAGACAATTTTAAAAAGTTAAACAAGCTCTGCAAGACAAAGCAGAAGAATCAGTTTTAAGGAAAACAGAAATAAGCTGTTCCCCAAACCATTTACTGTTTTGAATGAAAATGGCTCCAAATTACAGTACAAAGAATTCAAGTATATCACAGTCCTTACAGCTGCAAAGGGTTTTCTTAATGAACACACAAATAAGTGGGGACATGCATACAATATGTGGGGAGATTGCCCTGCCTACACTGGAGGTCTCCAAAGAAAGTTGTACAAATACTTCTCAAATTCCCACACCCATACAGCTAACCCTATACAAGATAATATATTCATGCTTGTTTTTTTGGTAACTTGTTATTAATTTAAAACAAGTCATTTAGGAATTGAAATTTCAATATATTTCAAAATTAGCCAGGCAGGATTCTTCTGCATTATTATTAGTATGTCTTCAAATCCTTGAGGCATTATAACGCTTAAAATTTCCCAGAAACAATTATATAAGAAAACAAATTACAATAATACATGTGTTAAGAAACATAGGGTGTCTCCAGTAACACTAATGTCACCAGACAGTGAAAATCTAGCTGCTGATTTATGAAAAATAGCATGCCAAAGAGAGCGAGAGGAACCTTAACACCAAGGCAAACACGTGCCTACTGGGTTTCCTCACCAGCTCTCCCGAGAGAAGAGTTTAGATTGCTACCACGGGGAAATAGATCACACCAGAAATGGAACTTTTACTCGCCAGTTACGCAGAAATCAACATCATAGAAATACTCCTCAAAGCCAGCATCCTTCATTCCCTCCTGTTTCCCTTGTAATTTCCCCATACGCTCCCCGAAGCAAACCAAAGTAAAACACGTATGCGGGTGAAGAAGGGCTGGTTTAAAAACCAACCTAACATTCCGTTTCAGCGGCCTGAGACCTCTGGGACTGACACCAACACTCCCCCAATAGGATACAGGTAAATCCAGACAGCAACCTAAAAGCAGGTGGCGGGGCGGCCATTATGGACAGCAGACCGCGCACCCTCACACACGTATATATACACATATATGCACACACACCATATATGCACACACACACATGCACCACCAACCCCTCGGAGCACAGCGGGTCCCCGCCGGGCCCGCGG
>JAHLSL010000007.1:26322894-26349897 GCA_025920805.1 Petroica traversi
TTCCTCATCTCTCCCGGGATTGCTGCCGCCTAAACTCTTCCCCCCGGATGGCACCGGGACAACGGGAAACCCGGGCCGGAGCTTTCCGTTCCCCCGCGCAATGCGGCCCCGCCTGCCGCCGCTGGGCCGGGACCGGGGCCAGGGCCAGGGGCGGGGAAGGCTCCATTTATGCCCAGGCAGAAAATACCCCAGGCCCTGCTGATGAATTTTTAGTTGGTGTGGCACGTTGCTCCCTACAAACAAGACATATTTGCTACTTCAGCAAGCTAAAAGCAAATAACCAATTCCCGGTGATTGCGGGGTTGCCACTAAAGCACCGTGGTAGAGTTATAGTTTTATTTGTTAAACATGCCATAAAGCCAAAGCTACTGGCCTAAAAGGCCAGGAAATGGTATCCGGAAGGGAAGGGGAAAAGAGACACTTCCCGGGAATTCTAAAAACACCTTCAATGACACGTGCACATACAGGTGACAGGTTTACCTCCTCTGCAGGAGAGAGGGAACAAACAAGTGCAGGAGCTCATGGGCTGAAGGATGGACAGGTGCCCTGCAGTGGTCAGATCTCCCTTGGTGGCCACAGCTTGGCTCAGAGGAAGGGCCAGCAAAGGGCCGAAGACAGGCAGAAAAAGACATAAACCTTTTACAGTTGGGTCCTGCATCCAGTTCAGGGGTCTCCTGCACAGGACAGACAAGGCCCTGCTGGAGAAAGTCCAGAAGAGGCCACAAAAAGGGGCTGGAGGGCCTCTCCTATGAAGACACACTGACAGAGTTGGTATTTTCAGCCTGGAAGAGAGAAGGCTCTAGGGAGACCTAAGGCAGCCTTCCTGTGCTTAAAGGAGGCTTATCAGACTTTCCAAGGCCCAGAGTGACAGGACAAGGAGCGTAAGTTTTAAATTGGAAGAGAATAGATTTAGATTGGACATAAGGGATAAAAATATGCACAAATATGAGTGATAGCACTGGAAGAGGTTGCCCAGTAGCTGGGGATGCCCCACCCCTGGTAGTGCTCGAGGCCAGGTTGAATGGGCTTTAAGTGAAAGATCATCAGCAAGGGGTTAGACTAGATGATGTGGGTTTGGTCCCTGCCAACCTAAATCACTTTGTCCTGTGATTCTGCCTCATAAAACAACATGAAAATGGCACAGCAAAGTGTAAGAGATTAATGCTAAATGTCCGTTAATAAAACACAAGGACATGGAGGAAGCTGGTTACATTCTCCCTACTGGGACAGAGAGTTTCTAGTTGCTCGAGTTTTGACTTAGCCACCTGCATTCACAGCTCAATATGGACTCTATTAGTCAAATCTTAAGCTCTTTTTCAAAGCACATAAAGACATATTGCAGATTTTTTTTCTGTTTTTAAAATTTATTATTTTTAAATTATCTGCCATATCCCAGGAGTTACAGAGGACCAGTAGATGTCTTCTATGCTTTCCTTTTTCCATAGGAAAAAAAGGACAACTTGCCAAACCCCACCTTTTTAAACATCAGATAATTCATTTGACTATCTTTGTGAGTGAAATTGCAACACTGAAGACAAAAGAAGTCATTCCCTGAGATAAAGTTTGTAAGAGGTTTATTTTTTTTTCATACAGATGCAATTTCCTAAGAGCTTTGCTTATTTTCTGTTGTTCACGGAGACTGAAATTAAACAAATTATTATTTGCATGTGCAGCATTAATTTATTAGAAAAATGTGACTACCAGCTCACTAATCTTTTTTCAGCTATTCTTTTACCAAGATTCCATCTCTATACAGTGGAAGATGGTAGGATCTGGCTCTTAGCAGTAGGAACAGAAGAGGGCAGAATCGAGAAAAAATCAAAGATGTAAATTAGTAAAGTTTTAAAAAGACTGCAGTAACTTAAATTGTCTTTCTGCTCTGAGTGTTAAGCCTTCTCTCCCAGTCCTACTGGGAACTCAAATAGAAATCATCTATGCTGAGGAAACTCTAAACAACTGCTGTATATTTAAAAAAGTAATTGTTGACACATGGATGTTGTATACATTAATGAAAGAAATTGGCAGCATTTACTAGCCTAAGGATAATTTTGCAGGTCCTGGTGTCTGTGAAGAACTGTCCTTGAGATACCTGGAAATGTCCTTTTCAGATACCTAGAAACAAATGTCTGTGAGACAATCACTGCTTCTTAGCTTAGCAATTTTAGAAATCAAATCAGTCTCATCGCCAGAGGTATAAATAACATCTGACCTAGTTTACAACACACAAACCGAATTGTAACACTACAGAACAAAATTTATTTCCATTTAAGCTGAAATGCTCAAGCATACAGCTTAGCTAGTGTTGGTTGTTGCTTCCGTAGCATAGAGTCATGTATTAACCTCCCTGAAAGGGAGCCAAGTCTTGTGGTTAAAATGGATATTGGGACAGCCTAGAGGTGAAAGCTTGGAAACACCATATGACCACAGAGAAGTCACTTACACTTCTAGATGTCAATCCCCTAGCTATAAAAAGTGCATGATAATTGCCACGTGCATCTCATAAAGCTATTCAGAAATATTATTCATAATTTCATAACTGCAGATAACCTAAATATATATATATATATATATATAATTTTTTTTAAGCATCTATTTAATTTTAAAGTGTATCCAGCCTTAGCAGCCTGCTCATGAAACCCCTGGGCTGGTCTAAAGCAAGTACACAAGCAGCCGAGTTCTGCATGTGCCTGGTAACAAACTAGTGTAGCAAACTGACAGTGGTGTAGATTGTTGTAACTCTTTTGATTTTAACAAAGCTGTTGCAATGAATACCAGCTGAGAATCTTCTTGTATAGTTCTGGAAGTTAGCAGAAAGTATAATCCAAAACCACTAAATTCTATTCTAGCCCAGTTATAACAAAACAGGTGAATTGATTCAGTATGTTTTTGCAGAAAAAATTGCAAACACATGGAGTCAATTATATGTTTTTTATGATGTCAAAGAAAAAATGGGCAGGGTTTGTAGGAAATCATGTTGCAACATTGTAGCAACAATACAAGACCTCCTAGGAGTAGAAAGTGGATTTATTTTGAATCGAAACTGATTTCAGTGATTTACTTATGCCTTCTTCCCACATCTTGGTTGTGGATATGTCTTTTTGTAACCTGACCACACTTATTTTCACAATCCTGTCCCACTTCAGCAAGTCATTGGGATTTTCTCGCTGCCCTTTGCCTCACCTTGTGTGCTTCGAAGCTGTAGGTAGATATGTGCTTGATGACCTGTTAATCGAGGTGCTGTGGATACACACCATTCTTGTGACTATTCTCCAGCTGGTTTTTCTTTCTGATGCTTCCACACACAGATGTTATTCATTCTCCCTGCAAACTCATGCAGTTTTCTACATGCTAAGAATATGCAGAATATTCAGAATGTGCATGCTTAGGTACACATCCTTCTTATCAAGATCTGTTAAATGTAACAGATAATAAACCAAGAGCATATTGAAACAATCTGCATGATTGCTATCTAACTTGGCACTTGAGAGGTTATACAGAATTAGTTCTCATGATAGCTATAGTGTTACATGCAAGATCCTTTTAACTTTTTTTTCCAAAGAAAATGAAATGTAAAAAATAAACAAAGAAAGAATGCCTAAACTTTCCTTAAATAAAATTGTGCAACAGAATGGTTTCACTGGCTAGTGCTGAATTTCAAGATCCTGAAATGCTGAGTTGTTCCTTCATTTGTGAAAGAAAATTTAACACAAGAACATAAGTTACATAATACTTTTACCTTATTAATCTAAATGCATATTGCTCAACTTATTGTAGAAGGCACTATCTGGAGTTGGTATTAGCATCTCAGTCTCAATTTTAACAGCATATGAGTGATTAGTCTTTTTGTGGGTATATGCTGTAGTCTATTGATATGGAAAGCCTGACTTCATTCAAATAAATTTCTACTCCCATTAATTTTTAGGAAGTATAAGATTTTGCCTTGAAATATTGTGAAGATGCCTCTGCAAGCTGACAGTTGGCAATTCAATTAGATGAGTTGCAGGGACAGTCTGTGAGTTAACTGCAACACATTATCATTAATCTGCTCTTGTCTGCTTTCGTAAGGTGTTCCCTACTTTAAACACAAGCTGTATATGCAATGTGTTACAGCGATTCCCCTGGTGTTATTTTTATTGTGTTATAGGCTAAATAGACACATAACACTGTATATAACTTGCTAATGTGTCAATTAATGCCACCTCAGGGCTGCAGTAAATTGCAAAGGCTTTTAAAACTGTGAATATGCATTTCATGTTAGTCTTAGGTTTCTTCCTTTTCCTCTTGTCCTATTTTCTGCTTTTTCCCCCCCTCTAAATAGTCCATCTTAAAACCCTCTGGTGCATAACAATGAATTGCCTTGAGGGAAGATAGTTGTTTAATGAATCTCAGAAATATGTATTCTACACATGCAAGTATCATATTTTATTTGATTAAGCACTGTGTGGCAAGAGCTCCATAAATTCTCTCTGTATGCTCAAAACAGAAAACAACTTTTACTGAAATTTTTGAGAAGAGTAAATTTTATTCAGCCAGACTTATAAAAACACAGGGAAAAGAAAGAGAAATTAAAAATAAAATAAGATGAAATTTTAAAGACAATGTATTTCATTCTAGAAATGTAAGTATAATTATATTTAAGTACCTTTAAGAATCACTTTCATTAACTTTTTGGCCTTGTCTAGTAATACATTATGCTTTATTTAGCAGTATATTTCAAAATAATTTTCTTATCTGGTATAATGTACTTGAAACTTATACACAAACCAGTGTATGTAGATGTTCATTTGTTGAGTGAAAAACCCACAAATTGCTGGCTCACAGCTCTTAATCTCTACAATCCCTTAAGAATCCCTGCTTTGAAATTAGTTGCAGGCTCTATCAATTTTATCTGTTTAAATGGACAAACCTAATTACTACAGAAGAGCAATTGATTTTTAAATTACCACTGATTGCACAGTGGGTATCTCAGTGGGAAGACAGGTACATTCAGGCTCTCAAATGGAATCAATGTATTAATTAATCTACAGATTGACGTACTCCATAGAAAGTTATCCTTCTCTTCACCTCCTTCCTGTAGATTCATTTGTTTCAATTTAAAAGAAATTTCTGATGATATAGAAGTGAAAAATTGAAATGCAATATAAAATTGCACATGCTATCTAATATGTGAGTTTTGAGTTTCTGACTTTGCACATCCGGTACCATTTGCTAGCTTAGGTGGCCTCTGAATGATAAAGTATTCCTTACAACACTGAAACATTAAATTGTGCAATATGACTCCAAGGTATATGTAAGAATGCAGGAGCTAAAAATGACCTTTCATTAAATGGAAATTAATTCCTTTCATGGAAGTAGTAAAATTAACATAAACAAAAACAGATATGGAGAAAACAAAACATGTTCTCAGTACTGTGCCCACTGCTGGGCTCCCCAGTAGAAGGTAGAGCTGGAAATACTGGAATGAGCCCAGCAAAAAGCACTAAGATGATTGAGTAGCATCTGCTCTGTGAGGAGAAGCTCAAAGAGCTGTGATTATCAGTCCTCAGAAGGAGAACAAGAGAACTTAGCAGGGATCTTATCAATGTGTTTAAATACATGGTGGGAAGAGGGAGGGAAGAAGCTGAAGGTGGACACTTCTCAGTGGTCGCCACTGCAAGGGCAGGAGACAAGAGGCACATACTGAAACCCAGAAAATTTCACCTAAACATGAGGAAAAATTCCCCAACTCTTTTGCTTTGAAAATGGTAAAACACTGGAAGAGGTTGCCCAGAGATGTTGTGAAGTCTTCTCCTTGGAGACATTAGGGACAAAATAAATGTAGTTGGAGCTGATGGAGGTTTGAAAGACAAAAGAATCTAACATTTAAACCAGCTTATAGTTCTGTGGGGCCACAGCTTTAGTTAAGGAG
Source organism: Petroica traversi (assembly GCA_025920805.1). Taxonomy (NCBI): domain Eukaryota; kingdom Metazoa; phylum Chordata; class Aves; order Passeriformes; family Petroicidae; genus Petroica; species Petroica traversi. The sequence continues at coordinate 26,328,803 of JAHLSL010000007.1, forward strand.
AAATAAATGAGCTAGAAAAACAATAGTCAAAATTACTGCTGGACAAATCAGTTTCTGTGTCACCCTGGGAGAAAAGTGTCAATAAGAATATTTGGAACCAGTTATCCCCAGATGTGGTAGACAATACTGAATGACTACAGAATCAAATAGAGCTGATTCTATTTTAGAACTGATTTACATTTGATTTTTGAAGTGATATGTGCTCTAAAGTATAGCTAGTTATAAAAACAGCCTTTCAACATTTTGATTAGCTGGTGTATTAATAGAAGTTGGTCTTTAGGTTTATTGATTTCAAAAGAAAAGGTGAATTTCACAAAATTGGAAGAATTAATTAAACCAAATAGTGGTCAGCAAGGAAAGCTAAACATCAATGATGCAAAGTGAAATGAGATTTACTGAAAAGCAAACATTATGAGTCTTAAAAATAAATATATAACAAAAGGTTCTTCATCCATGTAAATTTAAGAGAACATTAAGCAACATCCTTGTTCACTGAAGATAAAGGAGCAATGGAGGATAAACTAAGCATGGTTCAAAATGTACTGAATATTCAAAATGCAATGATTATTTTGCCTCAGTTTTCAATATGGATCACCAGGTAGGTAAAAAGAGAAGGAAACTGAGGATCTTAGCAATGAAACTTTTAAGGTTTGAAGTGAGACAATTAGGAAAGTTGTATGTTTATTTTCCAGAAATATAACAGCAGTAGAATATGAAACACTTGACCACCTCTGGCACCAGGAAATTGGATTTGATGAGCTACGAAATCCTTTCTATTCTTAAACTCCAGTGCTTGTACTGACTTGCCAAAAAACTCCTGTCTGTCAATACAGTTACTTTTATCTGCACTGCAGAGAATCTTGACAAATCAAATTGACAATTTATCAAGCTACTTGATAACTCAAGAAATACGTTGAAATTTAATAGATGTGCTTAATGTCAACTAAAGTCATATTGCAGGGAGGATAAAATTATTAGCTTGGAGAAAAATACACTTTTGGCTTCTAAGGCTAGATATTTACTTGCATAAGATCTGTAGGATTGGAAATTAAGGTAAAAGATATTTTCCATCTCCCAGTGCTTCACCCTTCTGACTTCAGCTTTAAATTATTTTAACAGGAGTAACAAAATTAAGAAAACAGAAAATTGGTAAATTCTACTCACCTGCCAAGCCCTCCAGTTATTAAAATATATTATGGGTACTCATGTCAGCCTACACATTTACTTGTGTGTCCTTGACTTCCAGAACTATCATGAGAGTGGAACACCTTTAAGTGCCAGCCCATATATGTCTACTTGCCCTTTGCACTGGAGAGACAGGAAATGCTGATTTTCCAGGGCCTCATCCCTTACTTCCACAGATCATCTTTTACCATATGTTATGGACATTGTCAGCTATTTGTAGTTTAAGTACTTTTGAGGTCCCTTATGTGAAATAATATCTCTTGGATGTCTGGTCAATCCTAAGAGCTCCACATGATTCTCTTAAAATCTGGAAGTAGTTGTGTTTCCATTTATGATAATCTGAATTTCATCTGTTCACCATCCCTGTCTATCCTTGCCCTCGTGGGTTTGTTGGGGTATTTCTAGGACAAAGTCCAAACTCCTTTTTTGTTTGAAATCAGCCATCTGATATCACTGCACCGACTGATAGCATAAGCTTTATGCTATGGCTTAGGCATGAAGTTCCAGGACCTGTCTTCACCTAATGTACATTCTTGAGTTAGCCAGAAGAAGAAGGTCCTTTCCTCCTAGTTGTACTAAGTGTGCTGCCCAGAGCTAACCCTGAAAGATTTCACAGTCAAACAGGATGGATAAATGGTATGTTTGCCTTCAAAACTCACTCTGATACTTCATCTGCCCAGCAGTGTCATCACTGTTAGTTATTCTGAATATAGTATAGTTATTCTGAAAACCGTGATGGATTCCTTAGTTTCCAGCTTCTGCTTTAATCCTTAGTCAGAAAGAAAATAATGTTATGAACAACTTCCTGGGCTCTGTTGGGTAACTTTCATTCAAAATTTTGTTTCAGTAAATCAAAAACTGAAAGGGCTTCATTATGTAGGGTCTGTCTTTAATCCAGCAAAAGCAAGCCTTGTAATGAATTCTGAGTTTACATGGAACTTTTTTTCCCCCAATGACCGCAAACCAACAGAGCCTCTTATGTTTTACCCAGGTTATATGAGTTAGAGACAAAGATGCTCACTCAGTAGTCGCATGCATCTTAATTTCAAGATGAATGATTGATTAACTAAGAATGCTGCAATTACTTGCTAGTCAGCAATAGTCAAAGTTGGCCAATTCACAATGGCTTTACTGCTCTTCAAAGTCCTGCACCATCCTGTTTTTCTTTGAGTGGACCACAGGATTCCTCTCAGTTCCACTCAATATTTGCTGAGCCATGTCTTCATTCATATCTTCAGAATCTTTGTTTTAATGTCCCAGCACAACTTCAGATATTTGTTAAGGAGTTGATCTACATTAATCACTGTAAGGAATAGCTGTCTTCTCCATGCCACCTGCCAGTACCTTGAAAATGGCGCTGGTTAGGAGAATGAAAAACAACAAAAGAAAAATTATGGAGTGAAACAGGAGAAGTTACAGAAACTATTTCATTTCACTCCTGGTCTGAAATTATATCATTTTCTGATAGGGGTCCAACAGGGCATGACATCATAAATCCAGCAATATGTGTAGTAACAGCAGAGTTTTGTGATGTATGACCATCGTGTTCAGCACTGTTTTTAAAAAAGCAGGGTAGTCCCAGAAATACAAAGGAAAGACATTCAGGTGCATATGTATGGGCACAGCAGGGTGAGAGCTGGTGTTGCAAATCATTTAACTCTCAGAATAAACCTGGCACATTTCAAAGGTATATGCAATCCTGGAAGAGCATGAAACTTAAAAACTTAGGATACTGTTTTGACACACTCAAGTAAAGTAAAGGACACATTTCTAAACTCTCTCACAGAATGAAATGTTGTCCTTTCCAGCCTGGGTATTGCAACTTCTCATTATGCTTACTTCTAGCACTGAGAGGCAAAAGATATACAAGAAAATGTATACTGCAACACAACTTGCTGGATTGCTTCGGCATCAGTCAGCAACATTTTTAAAATAAATACAACACTGAAAACTGTTTAATGTATTTTATCATAAAACTTACAAAACACATACGACAAACAGCATCAATTGATCCTGATTTATTTTGCTTGCATGCTGTCATCATCTATTTTCCTGTTGAACGGCCAGCTTGTGACAATACACTTAACGGATGAGATAAAATAGTTTTTAAATTTGATTATACTCTTTGCACTTGAAGTGCTAAGGTTGTGTTAGCACTCCCATTAAGAGCTCCTGTTTTGGCAGGGTTTATGTTGCCACCGTAAAAATGAATTTCTGACGTAGTCTGGCTACCTAAGATTGCTGTCTAAGGAATAGAGTATGCATAATTAAAAATATATTTTTATATGCACTTCCATACATTATAACATATTTAAAGTTAATAAAATTTTTTAGTATCATGATCAAAGGCTGAGTAGTGCTCCTTTCTTTACAACCACATATTGGTTTTTTCCCTGTGCATCTCCTTCTATACTTAGCTGATAGAACTTTTTCGTTGTCATTATCTCCAACAGGATTCCAGTCATGTATTGAAAAGAAAAAGAAACCAAAAAGAAACTTCGTATGTTTCTAAATATTCCCAGATATGTACCCATAAATTCCTTTCAAAAAGGGAGAGGTTAAGTGCAGTATTAGTTTGCATGCTGAGGATTATGAAACTGTAATGATACCATCAGGAAATGTTTTTGCATCAATTTAATTACATTTTTTCATGTATTATAAAGTCACCAAAATTTGTGAAAAGTTTGCATAAGTGGAACTGGCCAAGAACTGGCTGATGAAACCATCTTTTTATTAAAAAATACTCATTCAATAAAACTATTTTTTTGAGCCATCTGTTGTGGAAGCTAGTGGGCCTGCTGACCAGGATTCTGAAAGGGCCTACTGATAACACAGCCCCTAGGGCTGTGTTATCCTTCACAGTTTGGGGGATCCAAAATTCTTCCCCAAGACACCCCAAGGCCTTATATACCTTTATTTTCATTCCATTCTCCCAGTTGGTCCCTTGGCCTTCCCGCCTCTTTTGTCCTTATCTGGAATTTCTCTGGAATGTTCTCCCCAGTTCGATGCCCCATTGGCCCCTTCTCCTTGGTCCCTCCTCCTGCCCCTCCTCATTGGTTCCCCAACCCATCCATCAGCCTTGTACCGCCCCAGCCCTCTCCCTATTGGTTGTTATTAACCCCGCCCCCCCAATACTTGAGGACTCTATTTACCCTCTTCGCTGTCTTTGTCCCTGGATCCTCCAGGCTGCAGAATAAACTGGACCCCTGGAACCCACACAGAGCCCCCTGTGTGCTCCTTGTGCCGCTGTGATTGCTTGTCCCCCGTGCCCATGTGTGCTGGGCACTGTGAGTGTGAGCTCCTGCATCGTCCTGCTGCCCCAGGCTGGGGAGGTGCTCTCGGAAGGTCGCAGCCCTGCCTAGCACTGCCCGCCAAGGCCCAGCGATAATCTATCAGTTTTAACACAACCTCTTTTGGTGAAGTTACCTATGTCAAGCTCGTAGTTTTCCTGATTGAAACTGGAAAGTGAGATTGCCTCTCTTCGAACAAGCAAATAGCTACGGCATTCATAGGGGATGTGGAAAATCCCACTTCACTGCTCTGCCCCGCAATTGGCAAAACTGGAATTTAAACCCATGTGTTTGTATGTGATGTGTGCCTGGGGCGTGAAGCTGCTGAGTATTGCTGTTTTACTAGTTAAAAGAAAACAGCTCAGAGTTAACCTACTTTGCTGTTGAAGCTGAGATATCCCAAGATCGCCCCAGTTCTATGCATGTAGCAGCTGCTGTCAGTGTAAATTAAAGCACTGTAGTCCCATAAAATATTGTGCCATGTTTACACAGGTTCAAGGGGTCCCACATAATACGAAACAGCAGGAAGGCTGCCTCCAGAAGGAGTCAGACTTGCCTTCAATGTGCTCTGTTCAGAGGACTGATTTAATGTCATCAAGAGCATGTACTAAAATTTTTTAAAATAACTAAAATTTAAATGTAATAACTAGAATTCAAAGTGTATGTGAATGGTTCAAAGTACACATCCATAGCCTTGTGATCTCTGAATATATGCTCAACATACACACTGCAATCAACAATCATTTTGGCAGGGAATCCCTTGACTGGCTTGAAACTTGCATCGAAGATATATTAAACCCTCTCCTAATCTCAAACCAGAAAGCACACAAGCCAAGATTTGTCAGTGGGCCATGCCTTGTGCCAGGCCTAAACTGTGGTTGTGTTTATGTCTATGAAGTAAATAATGAATGTGCTTTTTGTCTTAATGATGAATTTGCTGCCATATGGTAAATGAGGAACATTCAGGTATAAAGTGTCTAGAATTTCTGTTTGTAAGGTGAACCCTTATCTCTAGAGAATAATCAGAGTGAGTATCACATTTCAGGATGCTGTGGTTTTTAGAGCAGCTTCTTATGGGGAAATAGAGATATAAGGAAGATCACAGCAGAAGACCTAAATATTTCTTATGGTCTTCTCTTTATGTTTTTTCCCTTTTCCCCTTGATTCTTGAGAAGGATTTTTTTTCAGGGGTAGCCATCCATAAAAGCCATCCATTTTTTTTTCTCATTTTGGGGACCATATCTCCTACTTTCTCAATAGGATAAGTCAGCCAATCCACCTTCTCATGGAAAATTAAAAAAAAAAATAATTAAAACCTCTATTTTAAAAGTTGAAAATTTTAGTTATGAGGAAGGTCAAAGTGTTTATTTTCACTATATTTTTGAACTTCAGGCAGATGATTTAGTAATGAAGAGGTTAAACTTCCCATGGACCTAAAATGTATTTTTAGGAAAAGATTTCAGTTAGGTTAAAGCAGCACAAACTTATCAAGCCTCTGTACAAATCTATACAAATTCCCTTTCAACATATGGCTAGTAAAGGACATTGATGAAAACAGTGACCTAAGAATTTTGAAAACCTCTCGCATAAATACTTCAGTTTAAAACAGAGATATAGTGAGAAGTATGGGGAACTTAGGAAACCACTTGGGGTTAATATTCCAATAGACTACATGAAAGATTAGTCTGAAATTAAAGGCACTTTTCATATCTCTAGTACAACTGAAGCAATGAAAACAGTTGGTGAACATGTCACTCACTTTTTAGACATGTCTCAGCTGTCCATGTGCTTACCACATCACCCTGTTAAATTTTTAGAGTTTTTAATATGAATATCAATCCTTCTTTTCATAAATGTAACCCATAAATGCCAGAAATCCCTTAGGAGTTTTCTCAGACTTTATTTAATGCCCCACAAGAAAGGATGTAAAAGAGACCTTTCTTTTGTAAAGTGATCCTATAATTCTGTTCAATATCCATCATTTTCAAGGCCAAGTAATCATATTTAATGGATCCTAAATTACTTTCTGTCAGGCAAGGATTCCCTTGATAATATTAACCAGTACAGAGGGCTGACACTTGGAGGGCTGAAACTAAGAGGTTTTTTTATTGCAAGCAGCTTACAAGTACTTAGACAGGGGTGATGATCACTAGCCCTGCAGTAGGCAAGGGTCAGTGTTTCCATTCTGACCTGCGCTTTCAATGGGTTTTAACTTGGCTATAAATACTCAGATTGGTTTCTGCCAAAAAAGAAATGCCTAAGGTGACCTGCAACGTATTCTTATCCATTGCTGTATTTGTCTTCTATTTTTTTCTCTCATTTTTTTGAGTGTCTGTGTTATGATTTCTTATGGCATTGGAGAATATTGTCTGAGAGCAGCAAGAGAAGGGGCCAGGAGCCAAGGGTGACTGCACTAACAAAGGTCCAATCCCATAATACCCAAAGCACAGGACAGCAAGTCTGGTGATGACAATGAGGGTCAGCCAACAGTCCAGGGGTTTCCAGACAAATCTGTGCTGGTGAGACAAGTGCAAGTCCAAGCAGCGAAATCGAGTCAGTGAGTCAGAAACAGTCTGGATCACTGGGGTACATGGCCAGGCATGGGCAGGGATCCTTGGCAGGGATCAAGCAAAAAAGGGAATCAAAGGGAATTGAAAGCAGCTTCTCAGCAAGGAGGGTTCAACCAGCCCCCTTCTTACAGTTCTTTCTCATGCACCTCTTTTCTCAACAATCTAAACCACGATTATGCAGCTGCACTGTGTCTGTGGTGACTTAAGAACAGAAATAAAAAATCCCTTGGAGCAGGAATGTGAGGCTGCACTCAGAATAATGGTAAATGTCTGCAAGTTTTTTCCTACCTCAGATTTTGTTACTTTTTTCATATATTGTGCTTTTTCTGCTGAAACATTTAAGACTCCAGATAAGCAGCATCATGTCTAGTCTTTCATCTTGAGTAAAAGTTTTAGTAGAGAGGGGCTTGTTGAGCTGTGAAGAGGTGGGTGGGAAAGAATCTACTCTATGAAGTGTCTGGAATTTTCTCTAGAATGTTTTCACTAATTCAGAAGTTATGGAATTGATATTTCAAAAACTACACTCTCTTCCCAAGTATGCTGCAGGCATTTAAGTTCAGAAAACATTTAATAAAAGCCACTTAAATTCATTAGTCAAACATTATCAAAACACTTTCCATCTCATTTTTTTTCAGTAGAGAATGATGCTGAAGATTTCGGGGTATGAAAGATGGGGGCTATGTGGTCTGGACCGCTTTTGATAATGAGACATGATTTTCTGTGCTGTCAAATGGAAAATAATGTATTTGTTACCTCTGTTGTACAATAAGAACCAGCAAGTAATGAAGAGGGAATCTCCTCTACTAAAATTACTGAAATTAAGGACCAATAGTGGGATACACTGAAAACTTAGCATTGCCAATCTAGTTTTTAATAAGATGGATGTTAAGGATCTGAGTGACATTTCTCAGTCTGTTTGCTAAAAATTTCTTTTACATTACAAATAAGTCATTTAAAGGATGGTCTTGCTCTCAAATGTAATTGCTTACAAGGGTGAGGTAACTCTGGGCTTTCCCTGGTGGGAAATACCATTCATCTCTCACATAAAAAAGGTTTCATGGTTTACTACAGAGAAAGACTTTTAAACTTCCTCTGTGCTTCAGTTTATTTCTGAAAACTGGAGAGATCAAATATATTCTTGATAAAAAAAAATGCATTAAAATAAAATTCGTTATTACTTTTGCAGTTCTGAAAAGCCATGGTACTTCATGTCATATAATGCCTAGGAAGAAATATTCCTGCTATCTGGAGAAATTACAATAGCTTCTGTCAATTCTGCCAAAGTCACATTCTGCAGACATAGCTACAGGTTGTGGTACCAGGTCTCAATTCAAATAATTTCCAGTACTCTTGCATTCAAAGCTTTTTCTGTATCATTTCTGTAACAAACTAAATAGAAAATAAACATCCTTTCCATCTGCCAAATAGTAGTCACATTTGTTGTAAGTTTCACCTTCCATTTTTCTGTTATAGTTTCTACTAATTTGTACTCATTTGTACTCAATCAAGCTTCCACCCTTGTCTCTGATAACTGCTTTACACAGATCCTAAAGAATTTATCAGAACTGTACAGATACTCCCAGAAATCTAACCACCAGATGATCATGGACTTCAAATAGAAAAAGCTTTTTTCCATCATCCTAAACTACAGTATTTAGGTGAAGAAAATATTGCTCCTCAAAAATAACATTATTTCACAGAAATATTTTTTTCCTTTTTTGGGACTGACAGGTTTGCAAATACAGTGGACAGTTTGAATCAGTGATATGAACATTATCCAGAAGTCTATGAATGTGGGCATAAAAAAGAAAATAACCTTTTTCAATGACATATGAAGCACAATGAGGAGAATTTATCAGACTATTTTTTTTCCAATTATTTGGGTAGAAACAAATACTTATGTTTACTGGATTACATGAAAGACTGAAAGCAATTAAATATTTAAAAATATTTTTATTAGGAGATAGGAGTAGTAAAGGATAGTAGGATCAGTTGTGAAAGTAGCTGAAGGAAGTATTATGAATTTGTTGGTTGTAGGAGAGGAAAAAAGTGGGAGAAAATAAAGATGAGCCATACCAACAGATCCAAAAAGCAACCTAGGTTTCCTCAGAGTCAGGACAAACAAGGCAGTGGGCAGTCATTGACATAAGTGAAGCATCTCAAAAATTTTCTATGAAGTAAATATTCTTAATATGTATTAATTCTTTGAACATTTACATGAGTCTTCTGTAGGTGATGATTTAGTATACAGGCTTTGGGTGGAGAAGACATTAAAATCTGGGGGTTTTTTCTGATTTAGAGTGACAAGGGACAATACTCTGTGCTGAGTACAAAAGGCAGAAAATGTGTATCTGACTTTGATACCCTAGGCCAATACCCTAACCAGCAGAGCTTTTTTATGGGAAATGAGCTTTTTTATGGGAATTTCAGTACCATTATGGTTTTCAAAAGTCTTTTACCCATTCAAAATGTAAAGAAGAACAAATGTAAAAACTGCCACAGCAAGAGGAATTATTGTTATCTTTTTAGCTATACCTTCTTTAGCCCTGCTTTTACCACTTCTGGCATTTTAAAGCACAATCCATTTCATACACATTTTCCAGGAGAAAATCAATATGAAACTCTAATCTCAGCTACAAGTAGTTGCTACACTGAGAGAAAAAGTTTGATACACTGAACTGCTCAACCAAATAAATAATTTAGATAACTGAGTCAATGGCACTGAAAAGTAAGTCTTCATTAATGGACATCACTGAGAGAGCAAAGAAAGCAAAATGAATCATCAGTCTATTGCCTTTAATAATATGATTAAAGAAAGATGATACTGAATTATTAAGAACAGTGGGGATAGAAAAGAAAAAGAGCAAAACCCATAAAGGTACCAGTTTGCAGAATGATGATGAACTGGATACTCTTGTTATTCTGAAGGGGTTTGTTTTAATTTTATAACTCTGAGAGCTGACAATTACATAGGCCTTGATTCTCTACCTAGCAAAATCACAAGCATCTCCTTCCCCTCAGTTTCATATAAATCAATGATTTATGTAATTTACATATAAAAGTGGATTAGCAACTGAATCTTCAGAGGCCCCTGAAGTAGTATTACAATCAGGTCTTATTCCTTTAGAGGTTAATAGCAAAACTCAGAGAGAACCTAATGAGGACAGAAACAACCATCAGGATTTTGAAGCTGGTAAAGAAGAGTAACTTACATATTTTTTCTTTTTGCAGAGAAATAAAGATGAATTCACAAAATTTAATTCCACAAGAGAGGAATATTTTAGAATGATAATAGTATGGTTTGAATCTACCTTCCAAATAATTCCACAAAGCCAATTCCCTTAGATTCCCTCTAGCATTGGTTCAAGAAAAGGCTAGCTTTACTGCCCCTTTTTATTTGCTGGATATTGTTCTTCATATACAAGCTTATGTGAACCCTTAAATGGGATGTACATTTCAAAGATTTCTTGTATGCTGAACTGGTTTTGCTCTCACGGATGATCCAAGTCTGCTCTCTGGATATAGAATCCCTAAGTAATTATACATTTGGATTTAGTTTTAGATTTGCAACTCTTCAAAAGAATATTGTAAAAAGCTGAGGTAAGTCCTTGTCCATGACATCTGTGCATAAAGATTTGCTCAGATTCACTTGGTTATATAAGTACGTGCTTTTTACATGCCATTAAAGCATGATGAAAGGGTATGCTGGGGATTCTATATTTTAATTTGATTTGATCAGTTGTTAACTTTTATTCCTTCTGAATTGGACATTCTAACAGCAAGGGTAACCTCATTTGGTGTACTACAGAGACCTCTGCTATCATTATTACTAAATTCCATGATATAAAAGACATAAATTTATCTTATTTATTTCATTTAATTCTATTTTATTTTTTATTTTATTTCTATTCTCATAAATTTACCTTGAGAAATTTACATTTACATGCTAGCCTTTGCTATCTAATCATGTAGCTATAGTGCTATAACGTCTGTCCTTACCCCTCTTCCAACTGCCCCATGTTTTGTTTCTTTCATCCCTTTCATTAGGCTACACTGTGTCTAAATTGCATTGTTAGTTATCCCAGGAAGAACAGAGAGACCTCTGTATTTTTATAGTACTACAAAAATAATCAATCTTATCCCCCTGCCCTATATTGAAAGCACGTGTTATAAATTGTCTGAAGAAACTACAGATGCTGACCGCAAAAGGAAGTAAAGAATATGGTCACCAGCAGACACCTTCAGTGAATGACCAGCACAGAATCTCTTATCACCTCATATGTTTGTACCTGGGGGAGGAATTGTTTGATTCTTTGAGCAAGTTGTCAGGACAACCTGTCCGTGTTTTGATCCTTTTTTAAACGAGTAAGGAATGAGAAAGACATACATCAGTAACTGTGATGATGCCATCACAAATTTCATCTAACCAGCAGCCTATGAACAAGGCACTCCAGCTCTACATCACTGATGAAGCTTACATATAGATATTGGAATTTGTTGCTTAATGCACTGCAGACAGAAGTTTGTGTACTGTAATAATGACTGTGGTACTGAAATCTCTGTATGGCACAGTATTCTCAGTGTAAATCACCGTGCATTCCAGAAGGAGCAGCAATAGAGCTGGATGGTATCTATTGTTTGTTATCTCTGCCCATGCAAGACACAATGACAGCCAGCTGAAGCTGACAACAGAGCAGCAAGAAGAAATAACAGGGTGTGGTTTGCTTGTTTTTGGAAGTGGCTTAATCAGAAAGGACAATAGATGAAAACTACTATTTCAGTAGTTAAAAATGTAGAGATCCTCTCAAGTGTTAGCATCCAATAGAATAATTTCATGCCATCTAAATATGCATTCTGCAACTGATTATTTTTCCCTAAAGTATGACAAGTACAAAAAACTCTAAGGTATAACTGAGTGGCAAATGTCCATAGATTCCCATAGATCGAGGGCTCTTTTGTTGTCTGTTTGCAAGAATTGGTTGAAAACTGCTAAATAAACTCTCCTCCCTCAGTGTGGAATTTCTGGTTTGTTTCCATATTGGCAAACTTTCTTCATTGTCTGACTCAGGGAAAAAGCTATTCCCACTGTTTGTGTTGGAGCTGAGAGCTTTGCTTAACCCATTGCACTATACATTTTAGAGTGTACAGACCTCAGATTCCTTTATATTAGATTCACTTTTAATATAGTGATTGGACATAGTTGCAGCCCCAAAAACGTCGTTGGGGATCTATTTCTAGTTTTCCTATCTTGACTTTTTCCCGTGTCTCCTGAGATCCAGTATTTTACATGGTTGCACCACAGCAGCTGGTTGGTTACCATGAATCCCAGTGTGTTACTGACTGCAGGAAACCAGCATGTTGGCCAGCAAGGCCTAGGTTTCAAAGCAAAGACAAATACATCTTCTTGTACCTGGATTTTCACTTTGTGAAACTTCAGAAAAATAATAAGTAATTATCTACTTCAAAAACACAGAAAGGATTCAGTGACAATAGTAGTTGTCAGCCTGAGACATTTTAGCACCTGTTAAACAGAACAGTATCTTGACAATATGATTAGACTTACCAGCAAACCTGAAAGCAGAAAACACAGCTAATTAAGACTGACATAAACCCCCCAGTAACATGCCCTATTCTGAAACGTCCAAAGCACTTAAATCTGCAAGTGACAAGTGTTGGTTTCACCCAACTCAGGTGAGGAGGAGTGAAAACTGAAGAAACAGAGAGCTTTGTAAAGAGCATCATCAAGTACTCAATTAATTCTGTTATGTCATCCCTGCCTTTCTACTTCAAAAGAACTTTTGGCAAAGAGACTTTACAAGCAGTGTGTAGTTGGATATAACATAATATTCTAATTAAGTATATACCAATGAAAGATGATTTAATTTTCACACTTTAGGAACACTTTACTGTGTCTAATAAAAACATGACAGTGGAAACAGTACAGAAATGTTCTGGTTTTTCTTTGGCAGATCCCTCAGTTATATAATAAGAATTTTATAGAACTGTTGCTTTTAACTTAAAGACATCAAGACTTTAGTTTGTGAGTGTAACAGTCACTGAATCAGTATTTTGGAGAAATAATAAGGCCTTTCTAGAGATTCTGAAAATAGACCATGGCTTGAATTTTCCCTAACATTTAATTCTGAACTCCAGAGAATGACAAGTGGACAGTAGTTATTCAGGTATTAGAGGCTGATGCTGACTAGCATCACAAATTGAAGGTATTAAAGAACCAAAAGTTGTCAATTTTTTCAGGATATTATCTGAAAAAATCATCTTGGCTTCTGTAGTCAGGTGATTTTTTCTGTAGTCAGGTGATATTTTAGAAAGTGCAGAAAACTGCCCTAAGGGCAGCTGTATGTCTGGTGATAAAACCCTTGCAGTGCTGAATCTCTGACCTTCTTTTGAAAACTTTAGTTAGCCTGTGGGCTCAAAGACCAGAAGTTATTTGGATCTATGGATAAGCAGCAGACCCAGTTTTTGGAATTAATATCTCTTAAGGGTAATCTCATTTATACACACCAGGCACTACATTATATGAAAGGTAATTCAGAAGGGAATATGTTACATTTTCTGTAACATCTGCAACCTCAGAGCCAGCTCATCCAAAAATAAAACTATCTGCTTGTCAACTTTATCATTTCACCCAAAGGAAAGCTGACAGCTTTTAGATAATCTGCTTTCTAAGTCCTTCTGTAGAGAGCACTTCCCTTGAAGCCTGATGCATGGTTTTTTGGCAACTGCAGGTGAATCGAAACTTGGACAAAGAGCAGTCTCCATCAGCTCTTCTCACCAAGCATTTAATGAAGTTCCTACAGCCTGGGTTTTCCATAGTTCATGCTCAATTATAGTGTTTCTTCTATAATGGTTGATTAAAAAAACCAAAAAAACCCAAAAAACAACAACCACTTTTGCATAACCTTACAGGGATTACTTGATCTAGTGGGCTTTCTCTAGTAATGTTTTTTAGTTTCAGTCTGTCTACAGTGAGAAAAATGAGGCTGTCATATGGATTCAGTTTTCTACATTTTAATCAGATGCCCATCAAATGCAGACAAGGCATAACAAATATTCATGACAATAAGGCAACAATCTCAGACTTTGAATTACTTTAGCAATTCCAAATGCTCTCTGGAAAAAAGGGATGCAACTGGAATCATAATTGAGGCCTGATTCATCACATCTGTATTACTGACTGCCCTAGAAAATAGCTTGAAACGATGCAAGTGTGAATGTGTGCCTCTGTGTTTGTTGAGGATGTTGTCAATATTTTCTTTCTCCTTTAAGAAAAAGCTGCTGTACACCAAACTGCATGCAAACCTAGGAAAAATAATAATAATAAAAAAAAAGGTGGAAAACAGACTGTTATTAAACAAAGCCCTATTAGGCTGTTAGTCTTGCAATGCAGAATGTAATTTCCAGACTAGATTTTCCTAAACCAACATTTTCAAGATCAGTAGTATTTTGTGATGTGAATAAGATTTTACAAGGAAGACAAAGGCTATCCACTGTGAAAACAGTCTGTGCCACCTGGGGCCCTTCCTTGTCTTTCTCACCACAGACAAAATATTAATGCTGTACTTTAAATATACGAGACTGTTTAAATCATACCGAGCCCTCCTCAGGAGAATGTTAAATAAACAGAGAAACAGTTAACCTAACATTTATCAGCACACACACTGGCAGAAACAGTCTCAGAGAGTTTGAATAAATCACAAAGCTGTTTCCATCTCCTCATTATTATTTTTTTAATAAGACAACCTATATGGACAGATGACTTTCTTAAGTGAGCAGTAGTTAAAATTTTATAAATGCCAGATTGATAAAAGGAATTACACATTCCAGTAAAACTCCACAATGTGATCAATTTGGCACTCGTTATTTATAAATATTTTATAATATTTATATTTAGTCACTGTGTAAGACAATAGTAGTTAAGCTGTGTCAGTTCCAGACAAAGCTGAAAGAGTTTGGAGCTATTCCATCCTCCAATATTATAGTAATTTTCATCTTCTGAATCTGTCTCAAATGGAATAAAATTGTCCAGGCATGCTGTGCAACAATATTTTCTCAAATGTGTATCAACTCTTTTGGAGACCTGTTAATTTATATTCTATGTATTAAAGTGCTTTTCCAGAGGGAGGAAGTTGGAAAGGACTGAAAGAGAAGGAAAAGAATCTTGTTCAAATATTTCACAATTCACTCAAAATTTAGTTATGTACTGAGTCCCTACAGTTTGGTACATGTTACTCCACCTTTGATCAAGTCACACATGGTCATTCCAAGCTGCCAGGCAGCCTTCATTTCCTCTAAGAACCCATGCAGATCATGTCTGATGGGGCTGCTGCAATATAGAAACTGGGTTTTGGGTTGAGGGGGCTGCACACGAAGGAACAGTTATAAGTCTCCATTGCTGCTTCTGGGAATAAAGGCTATACAATTTCTAACAAAATACTGTTATGATTTGATGTAAGAAAAACAACACATAACCAACCAAAAGTATTTTCTGATTATCCTTTAAATCTTTCTAGCAAGGCAGTCCAAACTCTTTTAATAATTTATGTGTTGTTCAAAACTCAAATGAAGTAAAAATTCATGGCAATCCACAATGCTGTCCTTGAACTGAGTGAAGCTTTCAGGAAGTGGTAGCTATTTTGTTGTGTCTTCTGAGTCTATTTTTCAACCCTTCCTAGAGTTCAGAGCAGCATGGAAACACTTCTACCTTCCTGAAATCAGGCAGGTGTAGATCAAACACTGTACATATATCAGAGCTTTATAGGAGAATTGCTGGTAGGTCACTGATATGCAAAGCTAACCTTTAATTGTCTTCAAAAGTTTAAGGATCATTTAAATTGCAATTCTACAGGGAAAGGAGGACGGAAATGTGAAATAAAGAGTCTATGGGCTTGATTCGAAAAAGTTACAGACCATTTACATAGGAAAGGAATGCATGAAAATCCTTTACAGTGTGCCTTTATGTGATTTATTAAATTCCTTTTCCGTGTGTAATCGGTTAACTGCACTTGAAAGGTGTAGATTCCAGAGATGAGAGCAAAAGGATGAAGAAAATGAGGTAGAGCATTGTACTTTGCTCAGGATTTGTGCCCAGCAGACAGACAAAAAGGTAACTGTGGTGAGCATAGAAAACACTCTGAGATTCAGCAGCCTGTCTTCCTTCAAAGTGCTCACTGACAGGGAGTTCATGATTACTTAAGGGTTCTTTGTCATGAAGGAAAAGGACCTGCTGCTATACTGGAACTTGAAAAATGATGCTATGTTGGAGTTTGTTTTTTTGTTTTGATGGTGGTGTTTTTTAGTAATCTCATTATATTAAAAACCTGGGAATAGCACAATTATAACATTGAACTCCATAGTTAAAGGAAGATCCATCAAAGCTAAACACTCAGTATGAATAAAAATATTTTCTCCTACTTACTGTCCTTTTTTCAGCATCTTTGTCAGTCAGGAAAGCACTTCTGTCAGACAGTATCACCAAGGGGTAGAAATTTCCCCTCCTTTTGTGAAAATCTATTACCACTGGCCTATGGAGGGCTAATAGTCACTTGCTTATTATGGTTTGCCTCATTATTCAAATTGGAACAAGCTCCCCAACATGCTTGTTGACTGTCTTTCAGGTCAGGGCTCAGGATCAGAGATTAGCATTGATCAGGAAGGGATAGTTACCATTCACTGATACTTTAAGGAATTTCCATACTAACATTACAGACAATATGGTTTAATATCACATTAGATAAAACTTTTTTATCACATGACAGGTTTTGAGCAGACAAGTAATTGAAGAACAGGGTAGATATCAGGCCCACCAAAATGTAAGCGAGACTAGAACTTCTTTTAATGATCCACAAGTGAAAATTTGAATGGATAAGGAAAATGTAAACAGATGGCTAAGGAAAATGTAAGAGAGAAAGGAAAAGGAAAGGAAGAACTAGAAATGCAAAAAGTTATTTGATAAATAGATAACAAAGAGAAGGAAGTCTGGAACATTCCTTAATTTGAAAAGAAGACGGGAAGGTTTTTAGGAAAGTAGGAAGCCACTGGAGAAGGAAAGAGAGCAAGAATGCAAAAATATGCCAGCATCTCTTACACCATTGCTGAACTCTAAAACTGCATAAATCAGCAAGGCAAAATACTCAGCCAATCCAGAGAACAGAAATCTGCATTGATCTGTATTATCATGAGCTGTGCTGGACCCAGAAGAATAGGACAAACTGAATGGACTCTCTGTGGCCTGAAAGTGCAGGTCAATCAAACTGGGATGTGTCATGGCATATGTTAGAGAAATTGAACAAGTTATACATGAAAAACATGAAAGAGTAAACTGAGGTGTGTGGGTTGAGCTGGTATAGAGATAGAATGAATTTCTGCACATATCAAACAAATGATTTGGTTGTTTTTATGATTTAGAAGATGAAAAATGAGCTTCTTTTTTTTTTTTACCATTGTTTTGCTTAGCAACAGCAACAAAGATGAGTACTCAGCTGGGACTGTCATTTGCTCAGCTTATTAAAATATTAAGAGAGAACACATCTTAACAGAGCTCTGAGCCTGCAGAGCTGCCAAAATCAGGTTCCCAATACGCAGGGAAGGAGTGCTGAGAGTTTTTCTCCTCTCCTTTTCTTTTTTTCGCCTTATTGTCATCAGTCTTGAAGCAAAGTGCTTCCTATTAGTTTTCACTAGCTACTTTTCTTGTGTTTCAAGTAAAGAGGCCTGGGGCACCATGTTCCAAGGCTTCTTCCACAAATAATACCAATTAATGTCCATCCCAGAAGACCTGTTCTAACAGGTTTCTTTTCCTTGAGTCCTCCTGTAGCCAAAGCAATGCAAAACTTCCTCTGCCTGCCATGACAGCCTGATTTATGTGAGAGGAAAAATAGAACCAAAACTGAGAAGATAACTGAAGGAACTGAAGATATTTTAGCTTACTTTATTGTCAGAATACAGTAGGAATTTGAGTAATTTCAAGACATTTTTACTGACTTTATGAAATTCTGTGAGTGTTGCTGTGATGGGTTGACCCAAGCCAACAGCCAATCACCCACACAGCTGCTCACTCATCTTTTCCCTCTCCCCAGTGGGATGGCAGAGAGAACAGAAACAACAAAAGTGAGAAAACCCATGGGTCAAAGCAAAAACAATTTAATAGGTGAAGAAAAGAGATGTGATGTGAAGTGATGCAAAGGCAATCACTCACCACCTCCCACAAGCAGACTGATGCCAATTCAGTGGCCATCTTAGAACAATCTTCCCTTCTTCTACCAGCTTAGCTCTTATTGCTGAACATGGCACCATATGGTATGGACCATCCCTTTGGCCACTTCAGGTCAGCTGTCCCCTGTGTTCCTGCCCATGCCCTGCCTACTTGCTGGGGCACAGAGTTGGGAAAAAGAAAAAGCCTTGATGCTGTGCAAGCATGATTTAGCAGCAGCCAAAACACTGGTGTGTTATCAACACTGTTTTAGCCACAAAGTCAAAAAAAGCAGCTATAATTGACTATACTAACAGCAATAAAGAAAGTAATGCTCAGTATCTCTCAGACCCAGTACAGTATCTATGATGAACCTTTGTGCTCATAAATTGTGAATACAACTCTAGGAAACAGAATGAAATGAAAGATTGAAAATACTGATTTTCAAAATGTGGCTCTTTTCATTTCGCATTGTAGGACACTCATACTCAACACTCATTGCCTGACCCCACCTACAAGCTGAGGAAGAGTCGTGGCTTTGACAAGGTAAAAAGAGTAGTTTTCTGCAGTTTCATTTTTTCTTTTGTTGTTCCCTTTTAATTTTGATATCTTGGCTGTTTCTCTTCTTCTTTTTCCTACAACTTCATTTTTCTTTTTCTCCCCGGTACATTCCTTTCTTCAAGCTATCCATAACCAGTAAACCAGTAGGTTTCAGCACCACTCTCCTCTAGCTTTGGAGCCAATGCATTCCTCTCTGCCCTCCAAAGAGGTGGAATGCTCCCTTGCTTCTGAGAGCCAGAATTTATCTAACCATCTGCTCAGCTCCTAGCTTCAGAAAGATATGCTTTAAATTTCCAGTATCCTAAAGAAAAAATTAAAAAAAATATAAATATATATACATATAAGGTGTAGCCTCTTAGAAAATACTCCTGATGTCTTGGACCCCTTATTTTCTGTGCTGATGCAAACTATGCTGCTTAATGGCACTTGCTTTGGCCTGGCTTGATTAAAGTATATAAGTATATAGCCAAACATCTCACTAATATCAGGAAAGCATATCATGATAGCAATTTTAATGTACTTCAGTTAAATCCCTGTTAAAAAAAAGGTTAGCCCAATGTCAACATAGCAACTCTCAAAGAAAAGGAGGCTTTCCTAAGAAAATAGGAATAACTCTGGCAGTTAGATACAAAATAGCTCAGAAACATGAACAAGTGTGGAGGTTTTTAGGGTTTTTTTTTTGTGCTGAAGAGATTGTACCTGCATTTGGTTATGGATGTCCTGTATCCTAGTAAACTGCACTGCACAATGAGAGAGGAGAGTGCTGCTTCTTCTGTGGGTTGGATTTTGTGCCAGGTCCAACCTGGCTTGGGTGTTTGGTATGAGGAGAGTATTCATGACTAGCTATGACTTCTGAATTGCACCTGAGTTGAGAAAGGCAGTCCTTCAGTCACTGAGTCCTTCAGTCACTCTTGCCAGCTGGCTTGGCATGTACCTACATAGTATCCTGGGAAATTGATACAGCGGATTTAAAGAATGTGATCTGTATCTCACAATGTGTTTTATGAATAAACCAGGCATATAACTCAGTCTTTGGATTCCACTAGATGACAAGTGAGCTGTGAGTTAGATAGTGGCCTTTTATCTGCTTTCCACCTGTACAGTGCAGCAGCCTTGCTCCTGCAGCTGTGACCAACACAATCAACGATCTGAGAGAGCAGTTCCTGCCAGAGCTGTTAGGTCAACCATGCTGAAACAGTCAGAAAGGAGTGGTACAGCAGTCAGACTCATATTGAGGTGGCCACTTGAGGTAGTTGTCTTGCTTTCAGCTTTCAGAGATGTACAGTGGTCCATGGCTGACAAACCACAGGAATGTCTGCCAGCAGGATCCTGTTGATGACTCTGGGCCCTGTCTTCCTACTGTTTGTTTGTGTGCTGGACATAGATGATGACAAAGGTGGGGTAAATGCCAGCCACAGTCTCTGGTGTCTGCACTTCTTGGAGCTGTACTTCTCCCACGGGAAGGGAGGCTGTGATATAAATACCTGTGATGTGTTTCTGCAGTGCCCTGCCTGTCTGTGCTGCTTTGAATACTCTATTTACCAGGCCTGGAGGTTCAACTGAAGACTATGCTGGAATCTCAGTGACCACTAGGACAGTCTACTCTTGTTTGCATAGCTTGTAAGTCCTTCCTCCTGGGAAGGGTCCCCTTCCTAAGTGGAGAGGTTCTGAGAGCACAGGTGAATATCCATGTGCAGCCCTGGCCCTGTGTGTGGCATCACAGTGTGCCAGTACAAAAGCATCTCCAGTAGCCTGCTTCTTTCAAATGCTTCGCAAGTAGCAAGTCAGAAAACGTTAGGTTTTGGTGGAAAGAAAACAGCTGTTTATTTTATTTTATTTGAATGATGGTGTGGAATGTAATTCAGCAAAGACATGCAGTATGTTGGTAAATTGTGAGTGTGTGTAGGTGGGTGTGTTGGTGGGTGTAGAGAGCATATGGAAGAACTGCAGCATGAGAAAGCAGCCGACAGAAGGGGTTTGAAAAGTCTAAAGTCGAGCAGACTTCTCTTCCTGCATTTTAACTCTCCCTTTGGCACCAGCTCATGCTGCAGCCTCATTCCCTCCTGGTTGATACATTATACGTGTACCTCTCATATTGGCAATGAATGTAATTCCTGTATTTAGAGTTCTAGGTCAGAAAGGGAAACACAAAATTGACTAAAATAAACCCTTAAGTTTGCGAACCTATGGTAAGGGTGTGTGTGCGTCTGTGCGTGAGCGTTTGCTGTCCATGACACTTCACGCATCAATCAGGAGCCACAGTTACTACCATTAATTACTGAC
>JAHLSL010000007.1:26350297-26452797 GCA_025920805.1 Petroica traversi
CGGGGGCAGCATTGCCCGCCGAATGGCGGCGGCGCCGGGCGCCTGAGGGAAGCGACGGCAGCGGGGAGGCAGAGAGAGGAGAGCTCCTTCTCCGTGCCCCTCGGGAGTCTGCCGAGGGTTCCTCCGCGGAGTGCTCGGACGCCCCTTTACCACCTTTCTCTTTCGGGGGAGATTGTCAGATTAAAAAATGCGGCCAGCGCCAGCAGTCGGTATCCGCTGCGGCGATAGGGATACCTCTGCCTGGGAACAGTGACAAAAGCTTCCAGGCGGGATTTTTAAATTGTAAAGCGTGTAACCTGTAACGAATTTACCAAAAACCTGGCACCTTCCACTGAAACACAGGTGCGGAGTGCTGGCTGGTTGGTGCTCTGAAAGGGCCGGGCAGGGCAGCCCAGAGAGGCCTGCAAGGACGGTCCGACCGCCGGACTGCTGCAGGGCGGGCTGACCAAAGGGTTCTTGAGGACCATGTCCAAATTCATCTTGGACACTGACACGCTTGGGGCAACAGCCACGTCTCTGTGAAGGATGTTCTGGTGTTTCACCACTGAAGAAATCGGTTCCTCTTCGATCAGCCGTGCAAAGGTGCAGAATTTCAGGAGAGGCGTTGGGCTTCAGCATTCAGAATAAGTGGCGTGGCAATCTTGGTGCACCTCCTTAAAAGCCTCACATCACTTGGGTGAAAGAGACAAGGAATAGTGGGGATTTTTTGAACATCTTTTGCAGTAGATTATCGTTTAGTTATTTACTGTGCTCTGCTAAACTTTGGAAATCTTGGTTCAAGCTGCCAGATTATAAAACATTACCTTCCCAAGAAACTTACTGTCAAAGGTCCTTGTATGACTTGGGAGCACAAATTCCACTCAATCAAAATACAAATTGTGTTTCCAGTCACTTTGGTCAATTTGAAAGATGTATGTGGGGTTTGGTAAAGGCAACAGATGGTATTTCACTACCAAGTCACATTGTTGAGATGCAGCCGACACCTGAGTAAAATGTAAGGCTTGCTCTCACCTTGCCTTGGATCTATGAAACTTTACAGTTTGTATTGCTAAATATATCTGATGCCAATGGGACCAGGTGCAAGTTTCAGCATTTTTTTCCTGTGTGCTGTCTCACTTACGATTATGATCTTCATCTTAACTTGGATTTCTAAGGTCCTTAGTCATGAGTGCAAAAGAAAAGCTCACATAGATCTTCCCTTTTGCTGAACATACAATGAACATTATATGACAGTACCAGGGAGAGAAAGAAGAAAATAAAATCAAAAAAGGGGAATAGGAACCCAGAGAGAGGGAAAGAAAGGAGAGAAAAGAAACAGTGATAACAAAGGGAAAAGACCAAAGACATAGAATGACTGTTGATAGAAGAGAGAAAGCAATTTTCTCACTCCTCATACCCTGTTTGCACTTCTTAACTCCCCAGCTTCTGTGGAGAAGTAATGTTCTAAAAACCTCAGTAATATTAAACTCATGGCTTAATCTTGAGGATACAGAGGAAACCATGGCAATGAAGGAGTAGCCCAAAAGACAGAGTATGTCCATGCTACACACTGCTCTGTAGTGCAGAGATGGAAGAATCCAGACGGGGCTGGATTGGA
Source organism: Petroica traversi (assembly GCA_025920805.1). Taxonomy (NCBI): domain Eukaryota; kingdom Metazoa; phylum Chordata; class Aves; order Passeriformes; family Petroicidae; genus Petroica; species Petroica traversi. Next base: position 26,351,895 of record JAHLSL010000007.1, read on the forward strand.
GACAAGCCTGGGCTATGCTCCAGGCTCCTGGGCCAATCTGCACCTGCAGTTAGCATCCCCACCCATCCTGAAGTCTGCTGTGTGGATCAGACAGCAAGTGAAAAACTCTCAGTGTTGTATTTTAAAAAGAGTCTCTGTCACAACTCACTCAGGACTCAAAATTGCCTCATGAACCAGGGGCATAAAGAGCATTGGGAATGTTCTCCTTTTCCATGATGTGTACCACTTATAGGATACCCCTGTCACTGCCTACAAGAGAATCTTCATAACAATCTTATCCTACCCTTTACTGTTGTCTCCATTTTACGGGATTAAGAGATCATAAATATATAACTTGTAACTGTTAAAAAGCTGAATGTCAGCATCAGAATGTAAGAGTTCTTGTTTCTGAGGACTATGCTCACACCTCTGAACTCTGTTTACACCAGAAAGTTTTCTTTTACTTTAAAAATGTCTCTATGTATAGAAAAAAAATTATTTTAAAAAGAATTAGGCATTCCAACCAAAAATTTTAAAATGTATAAATTGCAAGAAGTTCTGCAACAGAAATGGTTCCATGGTTCAATGGTTTCAGGTAATTCCAGGGGGAAAAAAAAGGATCTGAATGGAAAATCTGACCTTTTCAGTAGACAAGAAACAAGTTTTTTTGGGGAAAAAAACCCCAAAAACGTGACCAATCCCCCCCCCCACAAACAAAAAAAGCCTTACCCCACCAAAAAACCCCAACCCCCAAACCATTTAAAGTGTTTTACTTTCACTCAAATAGAAAATAAAATAAATTTGAAACTCTGACAGTTGTAAAGTGGAATTGAAGTCCTTTGGCCAGCTCTTTTTGTCTCTTGAAATCATGCAGCAAAAAATGACGCCACCCCTGATATATGTACATATTAGGGTGGGCACTCAGTGTTTGAAACACAGTGTATGGAATTGCTCACAGCACATTAAGAATGCTCAGCAATGTGCAGTTTTAGGGTTGCATTTTATGCTGTGAGACACATGGTGCTGTTAGCAATCCTTTTTCTCTCACTAAGCACACATTACTTGAGTTTTCTAGTTGAGCATACACCTAAATGACTTTTTACTTTTTTTTGAAGAGGGCCATAAATTGTCATCAGAGACAGGGGTCTCAAATCAGCTGTAATTTCTCAAAATCTTATGTTATCCTTACATCAATATCCTTTACAGAAAAGCAGAAATTCGGGGAATATAAACCTACAAACCCAATTAAAAAAGCATTACGTGCAATTTGCATGTTGAAGGTAGTGTGGAGTTTTTTAAACAAAAATTCAGTCTTGTGGGGGTTTTGTGTGACATTTCTTAATTTTCTTAGTTTGTTTTCAAAGATGATTGCTTTTCATCCATTTTTTTTTTCAATAAGAAATAGTGGCGCTATTTCTCTTTCCCTTCCTTTACAGGGAGTTGATCCACCTCTTCATTAAAAGGGGAAAAATCCAACTTTGGGGAGTGCCTGTCAAGTAGGAAAGTTGCATAGTGATATGACTCTGCCTGTGTGTGAGGGAGAAATCAATAAAAATCCAGATCTGAAAAACTAATTCACTGTATGTAGCATAGAAGAAAAATCACGCTGAAGTCCTGAGCTAACTCACATAATGCTTTCAGGAATCAGAAAAATGACACTGTCAAAACACAACATTAGTTTTCAGAAGCCTTCAGGCAAAATTTTATTTATTTAAAGTTAGCTCCTATTTTAATAACAAAAAAGTGGCAGCATATTCTACATCAAAGAAAAAACTTTTCCTAATGTTTCCATTTCTCTTGTGAAGTACTGGAGTTGAAGTAGCGGAGCTGTCTTTTTCTAAATAATTACATGAGTGGCAGGATCTCAACCTGAGAAAGCTTTTTGTCTGCACTGGGGACTATAGCATAAAGAGAATCACATTTGGCTTGCCTAATCTGAGCTGCAATATGAGATACTCAGACTTTCAGTATTTGAATAGTTAGTTTTATACAAGATCCGAAACAATGAAGAGGAGTCCTGAATCAACATCTTGGTACACTGTAGCACCTTGATCAAGGAGGAGTGTGGATGAGAAGCACATTTATGGGCTGCAGCTCTCGAGTCAAGACCTGTTACCCACCTGTTACCCAGGAGAAATGTCCCTTAACAGCAGGATGGGTGCACAGCTGGTGGCTTCTCTTGCATATTACCCTCATGTGAGGCATCCTCACCTTCACACCCAGACCAAAGCAGGCTGTTAGAGTAGTCAAAGCATTTACCTTGTTGAAGGGATGAGAGATGCATTTTAAAGTTCACTTCTGGATCTCTTTCCTGGCAACTCTATTTATTCCTCTTTGTTCTTCATTCATTAATCTTTTATAGTTGGAGCTAATAGTAGTGAGGAGGCAGTCCAGGGTCCTTTCCTTCAAAGTCATCCCATAAATAAAGAATAAGCCCTTTAGGTCCCTAGACCTGTTGTTTGCCTTTACAGCTTGATTTCCCCACCAGTTCCTACTAATACCATTTCTTTGGCAATAACTTCTCGTCTGTGTTTCCTTTCTATTATTTCCTATCCTTTAACACCTCCTGCTTTGAACCTTAGCAGATCCAGCTCTGGAGCTGCGGTAATTTGGTTCAGTTACAAAAGGCTCCACATTTGCATGTATCTGGGTCTTGCTGCAGAACGCTTGGGTATGTGTGGGAGTAGGACTGAACTTTGTTGCAACGAGAGAACTCTTACATCTGAGCAATGAATTTCTTCCTTCTGGGCCTCTGGTCTTTCATAAGCAACAAAATAAACTAATGTCAAGGTAGCTAGCAACAAACCCATGGTAATCAGCAAAGGGGAAGCAATGCGTGCATGAGCTTGCACCCCTAATGCAATGGCACAACTTCTAGCTCAGACATACGATGACTTTCTTGTGAAGAGGGTATGGCAGTACCGTGATGTATAAAGGATGTTATGGTAAGACAGTACTGCCAACAGCTGCCAGAAGCAGCAGTTGCAGAAAGACAATAGAGACGGAGCACAGAAGAGAGATTTTTCGTCTCTATCATGGCAAGATCTAAAGTAGAACAAGTCTTCTCATGACTAACAGACAGTAGTACTCTGGCTGCCAGGTGAGGTGCCTTTGAGGTTGAAAATTGCTTCTGCTGCCAAAGCAAATAACCCTGCCTGGGGACTATGGAGAGTGGAGGAGCCCTTCTCCCAGCAGCATAACCTGAGACCTGCCTACACTCATGCTGTGCAGGGGAGGCCCCCAGCACATGTGTGGCTGTCCCAGTGATGGACCAAGAAAATTTCATGTGGACTTGTAAAGCACTTCAGGATCATCGGGGATGAATCATGCTGTAAAATGTATCATTAATGTTACTAAATGTATTATAGACTTCTGTGATCTGAGACTGCTGCAGGCAGTGTGCTGGGAGAAAAGCTTTCCAGATTGTGCTCATGCAAATTTCTGTCTGTGATCACATTCGTTCTGGTTCCCACTACAACATTACTTTCACACTCATGTGTGCTGCTCACTCAGTCTAAACTTTTTGTTATTGCAGGTTGTATGACTACAACATAGCATCCCTTTGCCAACACCTTTACAAGGGTGAGAAATACAAATATGGAAATAAAGGCACAAGAAATCTAATGGATATACTTAAATGTTCCCAGGACAGGATGGTGTGATCCTGACCTCTGCCTCCTGACTTGAACATGTGCTCCAGCAGGTTACTAGATCAGGACAGCTGTCAGTTTGTTAATAGCATTTAGTTCAGCTTGTCTTCTTGTTCTGAACAATTGTTTTGTTCTGAACTGGGGATCTTTATAATTCGGAGAAGAATTTCTGAAAGTTGGGAAAAGCAAATGTGAAATCTGACCTATTTTGAGTCCATCCTGTTGTACTGTGGACATTAAGTCTCATCAACCATTTCCAATCATGCAAACAGTATTTTGAAATGATTTAGGATTGATACAGAAAAGCCATATAATAGGAGATGGAGGATGAGCAGACATATTCAACAAATATTTTTAAACATTGCAAGTGAAATGGAGAGTCAAGGCAATGGCAGGGAGACTTAGGGCCAGTGACATAACCTGTGAGAAGAGCTTTGGAACAACCAGACTGCTTGGGAATATAGGGAAAAAGCAGGCAGTACACTAAAAATTGATTAAAAGCAGGAAATCACAGGCAAATCCCAGTCATGAATTAATCTAACAGAAGTCAAATCCAAGAAATTGTGAGCAGTGAATCATCAGTAAAAGGGCACTTGCATGTAACATATGAGTTCAATTCACAGGTACCCAGTCTGTTTTTTAAAATTAAAATTTAAAATAGGTCAAAAATATTCAGTGTTCAGATGAAAGTTGAAAAAAAGAAGCTTTCAAGATCTCGCGTCTGTATTTTGAATGTTTGTCTAATACATCAACACAGGCTGGCTTGCCAGAAATATTAAAATACAAGTAAAAAGATCATAAATTAGTAAATTGTCAAGTGTTCTTAATATGTATTCTCAATGCCAGACATTTATAATAGTAAAAGCAGGTTACTTAAATAATAAGTGCCAGTTAGTACTCAAAAAACTCAGAACAGTTTTATTTTAATACATAGAACAAACTAGATCTGCTTCAGGAAACCCATCCTGAAAGATTTAACTTGGACACATGGAAAGTTTCTGTATTTTAGGTTTTCAGTGTTCATTTATAGAACTATTACACCATGCAGTAGAAATCTTTTATTAAACCAAAGCACTCATTTATTTAAAATAAAATTTTTGTTCAGTCTCTCTACTTTGATGGGCTAGACTCTTCGCATGGGCAGGAGATAATGGATTGAACAGGATGTCCTTGAAGGAGAAGAGCTTCTTCAGATTACCTCTCTAATACTCAGGAGACATCCTGCTTCCAGTGCTCATCAGCCTTCTGAAGGCAAAGAGGAAAGATGCACCCATGCTATCTGGTGTAACAAATCAGCTCCTGAATTACCTAACTGTAAAACTCACAGGGAAAAAAATTAAATGATTTCTGCTTAAAATATCTCAATGTCACTTTACAATCTATTTAGGAAGATCAGCTCTGGTGCCTTTATAGCAGCTTAGCCATGTGCATTGTAAAGGCTCACTGGTACCATTGCTGTCACTGCGTTTTGAAATGAGTACAGAACAAAGTTACTAAATCAGTTTTGGTCTTACAGTGTCATTTGGTCATACTTTCAAGCAATTAAAGAAATTGATATACAGAGACTTGTAAAAGGAGGCAGGAGACAAAATTTTATGGACACAGAGAACTATAACCAGACATAGACTACTTTTTGAAAAAAAAAGGAAGCAGGGATGTGCAAGACATATTCTAACACTTGTTAAGCAGAGAAACCAAAAACTAAAATGTTGGGTTACATTTTTAAAGACATTTTTCCACCTATTACATAGCCCTTCTGTGTTCTGAGTGCTGGAATAAGCCAACTTTTTGTGTCATAATAAGCATACAAAACATTTTCCTGCAGGCTCAGTAAAAATCAGAGAAACAGAAGAACTTGTGTGCATGCAGAGTCCTCAAAACCAATGTCTTAGCACATATGGGAATTTATAGTCTCAAGATTAAAACTTACTGGGGTAATCACTCCACCAAGCTTGCTGTGGAAAAAACCCCACAACAAAAAAACACAAGAAAACCCTCCCTGTATCTATAAATATTGATGTCTTTCCCTCTTATCACTAAACCATGTGTATGTGTGTGTGTGTGTGTGTGTGTACCCATCTCCCCACCTCACATCTTCAACTATCTTTGTTACAAAGAAAGTCAAAAAGAGCTCTGCTGAAACATCTTATTCATAGTAGTACCCGGTAATTCTGATGAAAGTACAGCAGCTTAAGGCAGATAAAATGGTGCTATTTCTCTCTATTATAAAGGTCTTAGGCCTCTCTATGGTACAACACTTTACTCACCTACCTTGCATATCAATGTTGTACAAATGGCCTCGTTCATACATAAAACAGTGTAGACTGAGCTTATAGTTTTAGTCACTCACACCTCTCAGAAACTGTTTAAAGCCTCTCTAGGAGAAAAAGTCAGCAAACTGTTCTTTTTTATGTATTCACAATTTAAACCTGTTGAAGTTCTTTTTCCCTCTCTCTCAAAAAAAAGGAAAAGCTTTGCTTTCCGTTGAGAGAAAAATAAAAGATCACACTGTTTTTTAGACCAATGCATTCTGTTACCATTTTTTAATGCAGCTCTAACTGAGAAAAAAAAAGCCAGGCTAGTTTGAGTACTGAATCTTGTAGGAGCATTTGCTCAAAAGCTGGTTTCTTTAGGAGCAAATACCCTGCCACCTTAAAATATCCAGTACAGTACAAAAGCTAAGATCAATGTGTTTCAGTAGCTTTTTTAAACTCATGATGAAAAAAAAATTACTGCTACAGGAGACACAGTGAAACTTATGCCATCTCTTTGGTTTCTATATGCATCAATGAAAAAATAAGCTTCATCCTTATCTCTCTGAAAGAACATCTTCTCTTCTCTTATAGCCCATTGTGTCTCTGGCTATGGGCACTCCACTGGTATTTCCAGGGAGAAGTGAGAAAATGATTTAGCCTTCTAAATGAGTAGAATTCAAATAAACCAGGCACATCCAGGTATTAACAAGTCCTTTTCTGATCGTGGGAAAGGATCAAATATATTTAAGTCTAACCTAAAAATGATCCTGAATACTAATCAACTAATGTATTAACAGATTCATCCCTTTTTCCTTAAGAAATTTAATACAACCATTTATTTATACACTGTTATATAAAAAAACCTCTTTGCCTTGCTCCTTTCAAAAACATTTAAACATCCATGAAAAAAAGTAATTGTTACTAAAGAAGATGGCAGCTCTGCTATATTACTGGAAGTGATAGTAAAGAACAATAACATTTAACAGTTTCTAATTTCAAATATTGATCAGTATAGTATGCTGGGCGTGCAAAAGATCTAACAGAGGAAGATCCTCTGTAGTCTCTTGTTTTATATCAGGTGCTGCCAAGTGCATTTCTGATAGCAGGTAAGGAAACTAAACTGGAGTGAAGGTCCACCTCGTAGTCACCTCAATGTGAACATCCTGCCATGCAGTTGATTTTTGTGGGGGTATCTCAGATATTTGCTGGTGAAAGAGAAGTATAACTGGAGTGCTTCCAGTTCTTACACTCTGGAAGAGAAACTGAGAATATATAAATGTAGAATGTGGGCAAGGCAAAGGTTCAGTACTTGTTCTTGAAGATTTAATTTTGTAGCCTTTGTCTGAAAGTAAGATTTTTCTGCAGTTTGTTACTGTGTCAAGTAAAGTCCAAATGGCTTTCTTTTCTATGCTGACCTTATGTAATGAGTAAAATATCAGTGGCAATGAAATTGGCAGGAGCTTCACATGTGTGTCTGAGCCTGTTTTAGTGAAAGCAGTGGTAAAACTCCAGCTGATTTTCTGGACAAAACTGAAGCCTGGGGTCAGTGAGAGCTCTGAATACTGGTAGCTGGTAGCTACCTGAACGTTGGTAGCTGTTTAATAAGAGCTGTCTGCCAGATGTAAAACACAAAAATACCCCTGGATTAGAAAGCAAGGCAGCAAATATTATTGTCTGGCCATCATTCCTGTTATCTGTTTCAGTAAAATGTACATCCTAAATACTGCTCTGAATAATTCTTCCTAAAATTCTACCTGAAAATGGCTAAAATCTGGCCACAAATAAGGTTTTCATGAGTTGGCCTGAAGTGAGTAAATTCAACATAGAATTTAAAGGAATCCCGTCCTTAAAACATTATTGGACGTAATATGCTAGTTTCACCTCCATCCAAATGATCTAAAGATATAATTGGTGTATTGTAACCAGACCTAAATATATCAAAAAACCAATGTGTTCAGACCAATTGCATTCCCAAAAATCATCTGCTATAACCTGCAGACATCTAAAAATAAATCAGAAAAACGTACATTATTTTTAAAAGAAACCTTTATTCTTCATACAAACCTGACTCTGTCACATATCATGAGACATCATGAGCAAGCTAGTATGACTTTGCTTAAATCAAACAACATTGCTTCATGAAAGTATCCAACAGAGTTAGTATCAACTCTTTTCTTTTTTCTCTCCTGAAGGGAATGTATGTGTGTTTTGATATAGACTCATCTCCTTTAAACTGCTAGCTTAGCCAGCATGTTATATGAATAACATCTTTGCCAGGTAAATCCATCACAGGTACTAAAATCAGAGCTGGGGTCTTCTCTTCCAAATATTTTTCAAGGTATTCTTGCAGTCCTAAAATAGAAACAAAACAATTAATGAGTCCCCTTTCTTTTATTGTGTCCTATCTCTTACAAATGATTTCTAAATACTGTCCTGAAAGTTATTGTGGAGTAGCAATTAACAAAAGGAAGTAAAATGTAACTCTTAAGTTTTCACTTTATATAGAAGGAAAATCTCCCAACTCCTTTTTGACTAATTTGAGATTAGGTTTAGATGTCACCTAAGGCCAGAATTCAGCAAAACTGTTAAATGTATATTTCTCAACCTTGACTGAGCGAGTGAGTGGTCTGTCAATTACAGATACAGAGAACTGAACTAGAGCAGGTAGTAAAAATAACAGAAGGCCAGTTGAAATTCAGTTCTTTGTCATTTCTGATCTTTAGATGATCAGCACAAAGTTGTCTGTAAATGTCAAGTCCCATTGTGGTGCATCAATCAAAAGAGAATAAGTTAAAATGGGACATTTTTTAAAATTTTATGAACTTGATTTCAATTTGTAATCAATGGATCTATGCCATCTTGAAGACATAATGGAGGAAGTCCAGGAATGGCAACATATATGACTGAATATCTGGAATTACAGTAAGATGATTCAAACTGCGAAAAATACAGAATCTGGCTACAAGAAGCTCTGAAGGGACTGGTATGTGCAGCAGAAGTTTGCAAATGTAAAAGTCCATTATGGGAACAGAATAATTAAGAAGATCTAATTAGAATGCAGAAGAAAAGTAAAGAATGGAAAATTTAAACTTGGCATCATGACATTCTTGGTTGTGCTCAGCCTCAGTGAGCATGCTAGAAATCAGGCCACATGGAACTGTAAAGGAAACTACCAAAAACTCGCTGAATGACCCACAAAAGACAGATTCCTAATGATAAGGTATAGCCTGCATAGGTTCTTATTTCAAGAACTTATTTCTGTCAGCAGCTTCTGGGATTATGGCAATTCTTTATAACACTAAGCAATCTTGGCTTGAAAGGGTGTAAAGAGGGCAGAACTTGCAGACTGTCAGAGCTTTTTTTTTTTTTTGGCGTCACTGCCTGTGAAACTGCGAATAGGCAGTTCAGTCAAAGTGTTACCTCATCCAGGATAAAACAGGAATTTTGCAATTGTATTCACTGAAGCCAAAACTCCTCTCTTTTTATCTGGCAGCAGTGGCATAAATTAATGTAATAATGGCAATGCTGCCTATAAAATATTGTAAAGACAGTACCAGCAGTACCTGTCTTCTGAAATTCTTCTGGCTTCCCTTCGTATTAGCATCATTGACATTGGAGGTGAAGACAGACAAGGGTGAGCCAAAGATCAACAGTCACCTCAAAGGTCAAAGGACTTCTTCATCTGGTGTATAAAAAGGAACTCATTCTCTGTATTGCAGATAGTCAGCAGTGACCAGCTAATTAACTATCAGCTATCTTTAAGGTACCTTCCAGCTAAAACCATTCTGTGATTTTATGGTTGTAAATACATGAAATTTGCTCAAAGCAGGTAAACTTCATCCTGCAAGATGGATCCCCCTTCTCCCAAATGATCCACAGAAAGTCGGGGAGCAGGTTCCGTATGAAGAATCTTCCTGCACTGCTATGCTTTTTTTTTTTCTCTCACCTGGGTACAGATGAGGAATATGGACATAACAACAACTTAAAAATGAACAAAATTTATTCAGTGTCTTCTGGCATTATCATCTATTTCTGCCATTTCTTTCTGAAGACAGGATACTGAAATCAGTAATTTGATGATCTCTCATGCTGACTTAGCAGCCATTCCATATAACATGGCACAAAGAGTGTAAGCTATTGTTTTTAAATGTGCTTTTCACACTAAGTAGAAAAAAAAGTGCTCTGAGAGCTCCTAAAGGGTCATTCCAAAAGATTAGGAGTTGATTTTTACAGCTTTGCTGTCATTGGCCTCAGCAGGATTTAGGCAGTATCAGGTGAGGCCACAGAATGCACTTACATTTTCAAAATCAGGTCCCTGTTACTGTTGCCATACTCCTGCTTCGCTGAATATCTGCAGGGGAGTAGTAATCTAATAGCTCATATGAAAAAGGAAAATGGTAGCAAAAAGGAAGATCGCATTTAGCCCAGTACATAAAAAATCACTTTCATATTATAACTACGATCTTTCCTTCACTTTTTAACCAAAAGATACTGTTACATTGCTTAGAGCATGTTTTTAAATCCCTGAGCTAATAAAGCTCTATTGCTTCTGCTGCAGAGATCTGACATGCAGCATGTACTTTGAAAGGATGCATCACAGGGGATCAGGTTCCTAACAGTTGACTAAGAGTTCCAGTCCCAAAAGATCTGCCCCTGGTGTGCAGAACACTTAACCCTTCGACCAGTACCAACATGACTATTCACAAATTATTGATGTCCCTAAATCCCTGGCAGATTGCAGACAGTTCTTGTCTCCCTTGAAGCCAAAGCATATGGTCACTAATGAGATGGATTAAAAATACATATACACATTCAAGGCTTTGCCACATGAATGTAAAGCCAAAGAAATGTTAGAAGGTGATTGAACTGGACTGAACACTGTTAAATACATGATTAGCTTGTTATGTGGATCATTTCCATTGATCTATATACAGTTTCACAGCATAGTTTAATTAAAGCTGTCTGGAACAAGCCTCTGCCTTAAATGATCAGGCAGTGCAATGAAAAGGTGAAACACGAGGAACTGGAAATGTCCCTTCCTTTCTTAAACATCCAGCTGACTGTCTCTGTGGTGTAAACCACAGCAAGAACAGAACCCGTGCTTTAAAATATTGCCCATTTTTACAGTCCAGGGTTTTTCACATATTTTTCTTAATATAAAATGATGTAGTGGGATAAAAGATTTGGAAAGAAAACCTGCACAGTTTGCTTGTGTCATTGCAATTAATACCTTTCTATCCAAAATAAAATCAAACCCAGTAAACAAGAATATACTATTGGAATATAAAAGAGAGTCACTTCACAAAATATGATTTTGTGCTGGTTTTTTTGCTGCAGCTGTGAAGATTTTAAATGACAGTATGGATATTTTTCACAGTCCAAGACTTGGCTTTTCATGTGATGCCTTATGCTTCTTGTTACTGTTCTTGATGATGTTATTTCATGTTGGTTATTGTACTTTTAAGGAACCATTTTTTCCAAAACTGATGTAAGCTCCTTCATGGAATACTGATGATGCACTTCAGTCACTGTGGATATTTATCTGAATACAAGATAAGCAGCTGCTTTGAATTGCAGGGGAAGTCTGTTAGAGCCATGATATAAGAGGCAAATGACCAGTAGGAGTTTGGATAAGGCTATGAAACCACTTTAAACCTGTGATTTCCTAAGGCAGTGCTTGGGAACTGTGACTATAAAACAACTTGCATTCTTTGCTACATAACTTTCAAAACATAATCTATGTGGTTGAGTCTTTTTAAAGCTGTGTCTAAATTTCTCTCCCTTCTTTCAATGTCAACAATTGATGAATGAGCTTTCCTGTTGAATGGTAAATACACAATAACATTTGTTAACAAAAAATGTAACTGGTATAATTTAGACTTCAAAAAACCCCTCAAATTTACTGTGTTAGGCCTATTTGTAAGTATACATACCACAAAATTAAAAAAATAAAAATGAAATTACAGAGGGAATTGTAGTTGTGTTTGGAACTCAAGTCATATGCCTGGTCAGTTGCCAAAGCAGCCAGATCTGCACGTCTGTATTTGCAAACAGTTCTTTCATAAAAACCTATCTCCAAGAATTCCTCACACAGACCTATCTACACTGACAGACTTCTTTCTTCTCACACTAAACTAGTTTTAGTTGGAACAATGAAAATACCTTTTTCAAGTACCCACCTAACAGATGAAAATACAGCCTGTACTGAAAGCACTAAGACCAGTGATAGCCATCCTCTTTCCGCTTGTTCCTAATACTGTAGTTCCAGTTTAGATGTTGCAACTTCTTTTGTGAAGGATATGGTTATTAGGATCCAGACTGATAGGACTCTGTCACTTTAGGCATAGAGACAGGGCAACACTTCACCCAGTAGAGCATTCACCAAGAGAAATGAAGGAATCATTAAATAGTTTGAGTTAGAAGGGGCCTTTAAAGTTCATCTAGTCCATCCCCCTGCAATAAGCACCAGACCAGTTGGTTCAGAGCCCCATTAAACCTGACCTGAAAAGTTTCCAGAGATGAGGCATCAATCATCTCTCTGGGCAACCTGTTCCAGCATCATCACCCTCATTGTAAAAAAATTCTTCCTTGTATCTAGTCTGAATCTACCCTCTTTTAGTTTAAAAGCATTACTCCTTGGATAAGTAATCACCGCAAGCCCTATTAAAAAGTCTCTCCCATCTTTCTAATAAGCTTCCTGTAAATATTGAAGGGCCAATAAACTGTCTCCCAAGAGCTTTCTCCAAGCTAAATAACCCCAACTATCTCGGTCTTTCCCCACTGGAGAGAGATGTTCCATTCCTCTGACCATTTCTGTGGCCCTCCTATGGACCTGCTTCAACAAGTCCATGTCTTTTTGTACCACGACAAAAATCTGCTATAAGAGAAGACTAGTGCTGTGTTATATTTTACTGCTAGTCGTATTTGTGCAGTGGACTTCCTGTCCCACTGGAATCTATCCCAAACTTAAAAGTTCTAGCAATGTTTTTAAGCAGGCGACAGTGAAAACATAATGAAAGTTGCTCTACGCTTGATGGGTACCCACAGGAGTAGTAGCAACACTTCCTACAGCTGAGCAGATGAAAAGAAATAAGGAAAATGAGCCATGTTTCCCTGCTGGTAACTCCTTCTCTCGAATTTAGTGATGAGAAGTTGCGAGCACAAAAGGCAGCAGTCGTGGACCTTACTGTTCATGTGAGATACAAGAAAAATGAGTGGCTTATCTTAATGCACTCAAGTAAGTCAGTCAGGAGACCTCAACTCTGCACCACCAGCAGCAAGTCGAGAGGGACAGCTGGCATAAGACTACCAACTCTGAAGAAATCCAGAGGCGGCTCCTTTTTCTCCCAGCCTCAGAATCTTCTCGGCTGTTCCTTGTTTCAACAGGAGGGTATGGGAAAGGAAAAGGACTCACTCATAATAAGGGAGGGCACTACCATTTACAGGACCTTAACTTTTCTAGAGCTGAGTCACTTGGCTGAGTAACTGTCTTTTAAGACTGTAGCTCATGCATTTTTTTAGCATCTGAAAGAAAATTAGTAGACAAAACAGTTATTTTTAGTATTGGTTTGATTGTGGGTCGGTCAGCCTTGGTGATGCATCTCTTTTATCAAGCTGCCACAATACCTTGTTTTGGTTTCAGAGCAAAGTTTGATTAAAGACCAATTTCAGAAAAGTTACTCACTGTGGGCGTTAATTAGTGCTTCCTGGCCTCTGCGGGGTTTATCTTATGATCTGTTTCACTTACTAAACCCTGTAATTCAATTTACATGAAGATAGGAATGAACCAACCCTTTTCTATTTTTCTGAAGGCTTCTGTTTAATGCAGTCCAGAAAGAAACTCTGTCCTATCATTCCCTAATAAGGAATTCTAGTTTCCTTTTGTCTTTCTGAAAGCAAAAGGCCAGCTACTAGGTAAAAAATATTAAAAAGGTGGTTGATGAAAAAAGACTTAATAGTACTGGCAGGTAAAAAGTAGCAGATGTAAATGAAATTTATTACATGATATAGGTAAAATTAGGAACTTCTGAACAAAATGAATGAAAAAAAATGCCACTGGGGTACTATACAAATTCAAGCAGATTTAAACAAAAAAACAAAACAAAACACCCCAAAAATAGTCCAAAAGAAAACCTGGCTCAGGAACACTGAGTATTTGAAACTAGGTTGAATAAAACGTGAAACAAGTACTAAAGAGACCAAACCTGTGAAGAAGAAGATAACCTAAAATGGTCTTTTTTGTATAGTAGACAGCCTGCACAGGAAAACTGAGGCTGAGTGAGGCAAAATATTCAAGCAGAGCACATGGACACTACCACCTTAATACATCCTCTTCCAAGTATACATTCTCTTGAGAACTTCCTCCTAAATTTTGAAACCTAAACTTCATCTTAGGTATAGTATGGACTTAGGCTGGTAGGGATACTTCCTAAATTTGTAGAGTGTGACAGGTACACCAGAAATGCTGAGAAGAAAAGGAAATAAGGCAATGATAATCATAAAATATATGAATATTTACAAAAATTACAATTTCAGACACAAATGACATCCCTAAAACATCTACAAACCACCCAGCTCTCTTTGGGTATATGGAAGTTACCTTCCACAGTGTACCCAGTACCAGTCCAATCAGGTATGTTACCATGCACATCAAAGGCAAGTTGCAGAAATAAATGTGACTCTTTTAAAGATAAATAAATGTTGCTGAGCTCCTCCATGTCTTAGTTAGGGCTGTTTCTCAATAGAAAGAATTAAGATTTGGCTTCCATAATAATTCTTTCAAGCTGCTGGCTACAGCTTAGAAAATAGCAGAACATGACAACTCATCGCTGTGCGTTTTCTAGTGGTGTGTTTTTAGTCATGTCCTATATACAGATTGAAAATCAGTCTATACAAGGTTATAAATGTGCACTTTTGTTTAAAATGTCATTAGCCTACTGCACTAAATAAAGAAACACTTAAGCATGCCCTTCCAGTACTCACAGTAAGGTTTAAATATAATTTCAAAGAGAATGGAGGACTGAACTTTCCAAGTACAACCACTCAGAGAAGAACTTGTGCTTTTTCTAAAACCATGACAGAGTGCAAAGACCACGAGCCTGTTTTCCCTGTGTGCTAGCCTTCAACCCTGTAACGATCCAATCTCTTTATGGGGTGGATGGTTATTGAATTTGTATGCCAGCTGTGTCCAGAATCTCTGGGGACAATGGGCTGTAATCACACCAAGCAGGGGTGAGTTATGAATGGAGACAGATTATTGCAAACATAGGAAACAGTAAGGAGGCATTTTAAGAATGCATTTCACAGTATGTGTATGTACTTACTCACTCATATAGTCTCACCTGAATGTGCCTGTGTGGGCAGATAGAACCACAGGATTCACTAGAGGCTCACACACATGTTTTTGTTGTACTCTAAGTCAGATAAACAAGTACTTTATTTTTTTTCTCCAGACTATTTGAAAACTTGGTGTGAAAATGATCAACTGCAACAGCACCTGTGCAGTAATTATGGAACTTGGTTTTTCACCCTTGGGTCACATTACAGCTACTGACTCTTGGCCCACAGTCCAGGAGCAGGAGATGGGCAGATTTGCAAGCTGTAGGACAGTTGGTTGCTGTGCCCTCCAGGTAGGGTTGGGAACACTGGTGGGGCAGCATGTGTGGGAAGCCCGGCTGTGCCTGCTGGTAATGCAAGAACTTCTATCTCTAGGGCCTGTCAATCTGGCACCTTTCACAAGTGTTAAATTCACTTAAGTATATTTTTTAAGAAGCTGTCATGAGACATACTGAAGCAAATATGTCCTTCGGTGGTTACACATGGACTAAGTTGTAACAATGTTTGTTAAGTGCTTTGACATCCCCAAGTGATATGTTTGGTACAGCTTCCACATTTGTTCGTTTACTCAAGTCTGCTAAATAGTCTTCAAAGCCAGTGGGTTGAAGAAATACCTGACTGGACACAGTGCATCCAAAAAGCTGGACCACAAAGAGAAATAACTTTAGTTGTAACTCGTATAACTAGAGGACACCTCATACATCTGCTGGTAGGAGAACTTAGTCTACAAATAATAGAAAAGTTTTCTAAAAGATTTGTAGTAAGCATATTTCAACTGGGTGCAGAGAAGGTCTTGTGGTACTTGCTTTATGTCAAGTTAAGCTCTGATAATTTTAAATAATTTACACCAGCTGAAGAGCTTGCGTGGTAGATTACATATTTATATATAGTATCATATGCAAACTAATGAGGTTATTTCTATTGTTTACTATTGTAAAGAACTCTGAAATTTTAAATCAATCTCCTGCACTAATGTAAACAGTGTGTTCTAACAGAAACAGATAAAAGCACACCGAACATGTTAAATACATTATTAGGTCGATGAAGATCATTCATATTGATCCAGGTCTGGCTTCACAGCAGTTTAATCAAAGCTGCCTGGAAGATGTAACAGAGTGGTCATGGCATTCACTGCCTTTTGTGCTGAGTGAGTCAACACATGACTAAAATTGAATTACTGCTGCAACTGACAGTTTATGCAGAATTAGCCACAGCAGGCTTTAAAAAAGGGTAGACCAGTATTAAGAGGTGGAACAAAACCTAGCTTCTGTTTTAATGGGCAAATTGTGCTGCCAGAGGTTGCTGATGATCCACCCAGAAATTTGTGGGCTCTTGATAGCCACACTACTTACTTCCCCTTGGTCTGGCAGATTTACATTAATTGGATTTTTATCCTGTATGGCAGTGACCCAAGATATCAGTACCCTCTCACTCCCTACAGCCAAGGAACGAAAGGAGAGAGATTAAAGTATTTTTTTCCTTCCCATGGCCTCCAAGGATGACAAATAAATCTCAGTGCTAGTGCTTCCTGTGGAATATGAGCTCGTAGTTTGTTGTGGAATTGGGAACAGGAGGTTTGGGAGAGCCATTCAGCTGTGTCAGCCAACAGTGAAATGAAAGAAAAAGGATCTGTAACTTGGCCACAAAGCGATCTGAGCTGCAAGTAATTTTTGCCTTAACTTGGAAGTTATTAATAGCATAATTTACAAAACCCTTCAGCAAGACTTACGTGTCATTTTATCAGGCACTAAATAAACAGTAAATAACCGACAAAGTCTACCACCAAGAGTTTACCATTGACACAAAAAACCTGGGAGCTGAAAAAGGAACATAGAACAGGTAGGAAACTGAGCCATAGAAAAGAGTGGAAGAATTACATAATTTGTTGAGGTAATATGTAGAAAAGCCAACAACTGACCCCAAATTCTGAACCAGCATACACCCCTTCTCTTGAGAGCATACCACAGTGAGGACATTTACAAACAATAATACAGTGGCAAAGAACTGAATCATCCTTTTGCTTGGGCTGCTCTTGGATATCTTGAAATTAAAATTACAGTCCCAGAAGAGCAGTTCTGCACAAGTTCCACCTGCTCTGTTGTTAAACAACTTCACTGCTCTTCTTCCACCATCAATAGGTGGAGTTGTTTACAGGTAATTTGAAAGTTTCCTACGGACTTCATGACAAAATAGTCTATTATATCTCTCATAAGGCTATACGTTTAACTGTATTATGATTTCTTACTAAACATTGATGTATGTTTTATACCACAGTGTATCATGAAAGTCTGCAATGAAGTTAAATTATCACACATATATATATATTTTAAAAAAGGTTGTTTCTTCACCAAAATACATGGTCCCAAACATCTGTAAAAAAACGCCAAAACTTTTGTAGAATGCCTTCTGGGATTACACAAACTGCAGTGCTTTCTGTACCCTTACATTTTGTGTGACAGGTAAAGTACCCAGCATAGGCCAGCAGTAAATGGAAAAGTTGCCCAGATCTGAGCTGTTGCTTAGAGGTTTCAGGTTCACCCAGGTGGATCAGCCCCTAGACCCAGCAGGTGGGTCAGGACTCACAGGTGATCAGTCAGCAGCACTGACAGCTCCTCTGCTGGATCACTGGTTCTTTTGACAGGAATTTCCTCTTCTGGAGCCTTATGCTACACCTCTCTTAAGAACTACTCAAAGAGATACTGGATTAATGAAACTGAAAATGCTCAGAAGAAAAATGCATGTGGTTCTTTAAACACTTTTAAGAAACATGAAGTGCAAGTAATGGAAGGGTGACCTTTATCTTTTCCATCAACAGAAGCCCCACCTATCAGGCACAGTGAGAATATAATTTATCCTTGTACTTTGTTCTGTTTAAAGATGTGACTTTTTGATAACAATTTTGGAGTACAGGTAGAGAGAAATAAATGGTTTAAGAAGAGATGTCAGTTTTAAAGTAAAGCTAAGAGGCCCACACAGCCCTCAACACTGATATTTTATGTCTTGGGCCGTAATTTGTCAGGGAGTATCAAACCTGGGACATCATCTCTAGAGTGTCTTACCAGTATTTTCTACTCTACATTAGCTGAATGAGTTGGCTTTTCTTTTTAAAGGGCTTCTCTTGCAAGGTGGTTTTTCAATTACACCACTCCTAGGAAGATTCATTAGAATGAGGACATCAGTTCCTTTTCTCTTTTGCAGAAATCCCATTTTGGTAGAAAGAAAGGCAAGAAAATATGCTCTGCCTACCTGAATTTCTGCCAAAACACTTTGCAGGGACAAGAAAACTCATTGGCAACCTTCCACAAGACCTGGGGTTATTAAAAGTCCCAAAAAAGCAGGTAAGATCAAAAGGTGACTCAAGAAAATGCTAGAGGAGGAGGATGATTATTACTATTATTAATCATCATCATTTAATCAGTTTGATTTTTGACTTACCAGGAGAAAAGAAGCAGAATAAAGCAAAATTAAGTGGTTCTTATAATTTATAGTCAGAACTTCATGCTAAATTTATTTCTTTCCCTTTGTAGCTACTGATTTTGGTAAATCTAGCACTTTTAAATGCTACTAATATAAAAACAGCCAGATTCAAAGTTATTGGTACATCTCTTTAATAAAGCATAGCATAAAAGAATAAAATAATACTCTACTTGCTTAAAATAAAAAATTGATTATCAACTTCCCTTCAGAATTCTAGCTTTCCCTCAGGGGAAATTTGGAAGTTTTAAATATGCTGATCCTTTGCTTTGCCACAATTCTCTCTTTTTGACCTCTTAGATATTTTTTGTCTGCTGTCACATTTTTGCTGATTTGTTTTTAAATTATAAATCTGATTTTAGATTCGTTTTTCTTAAACTGCTTGCCACAATTCCTTACAAAAATCTACATGCAGTTTTATTCTTAAGGCCAACCAAGGATTTACAATATGCTAAACTGGGCAAAAATTCTGTAGTAATCAGCACAATATATTTTATACTCCATCACAATAATTTTTTCTGTCTCCACATCGATATAACTTTTTCTGCTTTTTACAATGGTTTACAACTTAAATAATTTAATACAACAGTTGTTATATTTTTATTGCAAGCTTATAAAACTTGCACGGTAAGTCTCTTGAATGCAATATATTAAATAAAGAAATGACAGAGAAGAAGGGGAGCTGATGATTACTAAAACTGTAATTCAGGTTCTGAACGTGTCATAAAGTACTTCTGGCTCACTTGCGTTTTGCACATCTTGTCAAAGTTCCTCAGATGAGCCACCTCTTCATGTTCAGCTCTCCTTGCCTGTTACTCCGACGGTGAGATAGGTAAAACAATGATTTCACATTTCAGTCAATGCACTGATGAAGGGATGGGCAAGGGGAAAGGATCCAGCAGAAAGATCCAAGGGGCAGGAGTGCCATTCCCAGCTCTGCCACTGAGTTGCTGGAAGATCCTGGGCAATTTATTTGGCTTCATGAACATGTATAGAGCTATGCTTTATTTAATTTCCAAAAACTTTGGTGGTGTATAGACACACTCTTTAAGTGTAAGGCAGGACCTTTCTGTCTCATTTTTGTGTTTCTAAGTGACTGAAATACTTGATCCTTCAAAAAATAAAACTCCAGATTTCATACTTCCATTTTGTAGATTAAAAAAAAGTACTTTTCTGTCTTTGTGAAATGCTTTGAGGTCGCTTGATGAATAATTGTTACTGCTTTAGTATATCTGAGAGCTTATGTAAAAGATGCTGCTTCAATAAGATTCTTTAAAATTATGCTTTACATTAGAGACCCACTTTAAATATTTTTACAGACACAGTTCTGTTCATCTATACAAAGTAGGTCACTGTATATCCTGTGTATCCACAAGAACATATAAGTCTGCTACTTCTTAAACCCCTTTGCTGATACCTTACATAAAAATAATAAATAGCGATCTAAATGTATGTCAGAAGTAAATTTTACGTATTTGGAAATGCTATATGTATTTCTATTTAAATTTCCATCTTCCTATTTCTGTTATTATCCATATTTTTGAAACTCAGGATAAAAATTTAAACTATCTGTTGTACAGATTCTAAGACAAGGCTTGAGAAAAACATCCAGAAGATATTTCTGATGGCTTGGCCCAAAAATACATAATTAATTCCCGAAAACCACTTTGTAGTCTTAATGTTGCTAATAAAAAGACTTTGTCTAGATGATTAAGATTTCTTAGTAGGAAGGCTTGTGACCTCTAAGAGATAAAACATAGCGGAGAAAGGAATTTACAAACTTCTCTTTTTGTAAAAAATATGGTAAGAGTGCAGATATATGAAGTTTAATTCCTTATTTGTGTTGCTATGATTTCAGCCCTTGCCTACATCAATCACTCATTTTGTAGGGTGAAGAAACATAGATGCCTGCACACTCTCTGAGATCTGTGGTTTTTGCTTGATGCTTGAATGTGAAAATGAATAATGGACATAAAATCAGCACTGAACTCCTAGATTAAGCAGCAAGATTGTTTTTTCCTCAAAATATAAAGCAAAAAATAAAAACTTGGAAGACAGGTGTGCTTGTGAACTTGAAAAACTTCAAGGAAAGGACCTAGAGGATTGTAACTCAGTTTTGTTTGATTGTTACCTTTTTCGTTCTCTTTAAGTATCTTAGCTACGATGCTTGTATGTTTGCAATGATAAAGGAAATTAGATCAATTGATCTCTATTATGTGATGGGTTTTAAGAACTAGATTAAGCTCCCCCACCCCAGAATGGATGCATGTTTAACTGGTTGAATAGTATTTGAAAACTGATGAAAAATGTGCTGCATGTAGTGTTCTAATTTCTGTTTACTGCCTATCAAACCAGAAATCCGCTCCCCAGAACACTGTTTCCTATAGATTGAGACAAACTGTGGATCCTTTGCAAAGTATTCAATAAGGGCGGGCATACTAGGAATAAATCATTTGGAAGGCAGGAAAAACCTTCTAAGTAATAAACAAGAAAGTGTCCTTGTAATCCGAATCATTAACTCCTTAGTGCCAGCCTAAACAGATAAATCAAATTACAAAATGTCTAAAGAATGAGCCAACTTCCATATGGAAATGTCTAGAGGTCATCCATTGCTGCTTTTCCATATAGCAGACACTGAAATCAATATGCTGCATTGGTTCAGTAAATTTGTCTCTTAACAAGTTAATAAAACAGTGATCCCCACATAGTCTTTCTATCAAACTTTCATAGAAGAAAATGAGAATATTAAATGTGCTAAGATAGGGAAGATCTGCTCCATTTCCTCTGCAATGATAATCTTTTACAAAAGAGGATTTTTATTATTAATTCTTTGCCTTCTGGGGATATTATAATTTCCTAGAATGTAAAAATGCCTTAAGCACAGCAATTTGCTGAGCTAGACTGAATTTCAGGATGTTTCAAATGAGCGGATAAACAACTGCATAATAAGCAATTATTAGATCAAGACTGTACATTGCAGATATAGCAGTGAACCAGCCAATGGACAAGCAAGTAGCAGATACTGCTTTTAAAACTAAGAGTTAGTGATGCTTTGACGTGCATCACAACATTTCTGTTAAGAATTAAATATCCTACTGCTTATTTTTTTCTTTAGAAATGCGGATTATTCTTTCAGTCAAATCCTTGGGGTCTTAATCATTGGGCACAGCCCTCTGCACATGAATAATAAGGAGTTTACAGGCTGAACATAACTTGGGCTAAAAGTAATTAGACTGAATTTTTTTAAAAAATAGTTACAAATCAATTGTACAGGCCTGTTAAAACCTAGTGTAGTCTCAAGCCTTGAATTATGCAGCTCCTTAATGAAATATATTATTTTATCTTAATAAATAAACAGTCAGATACACTATATAAAAGTGAAGTGTAAAATTAATGTAACTTATACTGCTACCACATTTTTAGGAGCTGGGTATTCTTTACTTAGACAAAATTTTGTCAAGAAGTCAGAATGGCTGGCAAATGTGGAAGCTAGATGAGAAACGTAACAGGCTGTTTGAGATGCAGAATAAAGTTATGAGCTGAGCTTTTCTCTAAAAGAATCAGACATGGAACAGTAAGAAGGACTGAGATCTACAGAGACAGCTTTAGGTTTCAGCACAGATCTACCAAAATGATTTATCCATTGAAATGAATGACACAATTCACACTACTGAAAATTACTGTTTTAATTCTGACTTGATTTCATCACTGAGGACTACTTTAAAAGAATTTACGGTGACTCATTAGTATAAGTCATGAGTGTTGCAAACACCATTTTTAAAATAGGACAATTAAAATTCAAAAACAGTGGTTTGCAGCAAAATCAGATTTTGTTTGAAATTTAGGATGGAATTAATCTCATGTAATTTAACAGTTTAAAAGCTAGATATCTGATGAAAAACAGCCTTCTGTTCCAAAAGATTAATAATTTCAAAATATGATGAAAGGTCCCTTGGAGGTGTCTGTCAACCAACACAAAGAACCTAGGTCATTAGGTTAAACAAAAGAGTTAACTTCTTTTAGGCAGTTAGACAAAAATTGATCTTATCTGAGCTGTCCAGGCAACTGTGAATTGCACCACTCTCTTTTATAACAGCAACAAGGAATTTAAGTAGGCCTCTGGTTAAATGAGTTATTACTGCAAACAACTTAATTGCACAGTCCCTTATATTAAATGGTCAGCTAATCCTTCCTATTTCAAATTCTTCTGGAATGGTGTTCCAGTCTCAAAACACCAGCTTCAAGTGGAAATTTCATTGATGTTCATAAAAGACAACAAAACTAGAATGCTAAAATGTAACAGCAGAACGATTTAGACATACTTTGTTTAGAGACTTATTACAATATTTTAGTCTAGTGAACTTTTCCTTGTCACTCCCATTGCTCAGAAGAGTTTAATTTTAAAAAGATGCAGAATACAGAAGTTTGTCACTCAGTAATTCTGGCTTGGAAGATGTTTTAAAGGAAACAGACTAGAAGCAGCAATATAAACTGGAAGCTTCTTACACAGATGTGTTACTTTGTAGTCTGAATTTCCTCTTATGTTTGCAACTGTGAGAACATTTCAAAACCCTTGTGAAAGGGACTGGTCTTCAAATCTGTCACAGCTGCTGGGCTAAATTTAGACTTTAGGCCAAGCTTAATTTTAAGTGTTGGAAATGAAGAAGCTTTCTCTGACAGGTTAATTAAAATAAAAGAAGCTATTTAAATCTGCCCAAGGATATGCATGTCACTGGCATTCTTAGTGGTGACATTTGGTGGGCAATGTGTAGCTGACGTAGTTAAATGGATGCACCACAGAAAGTAATTTTTTATTGAGCAAGCACTTCATATACACACTGTTAGGTAAGATAAATGCACATACTTTTAGCCCTAAAGAACCAAAATTAGCTAAGAGTAATATATTGGTTCTGCTGTAGCTAATGCAATTATTAATACAGGGTCACCAAGTAAACCTTCGTCTGATTTGGTGAAAGCAAGAGGCACTAACTCACAGTGATATATTTCCCTACATTTATAGGATTGCTGGCACAGAACCTTCTTAGACATTGCAGAGCTGGGGGTGGGGGGGAAGGGTTTTGCTGGAAGATGTTGCCACTTGTATTCTGGGGTTCAGCTAAAGGGTTTTAAATGGTTGAATGCACAAACAGTAGCAGCATGACTGCAGAGGTCGTGCTTGTAGCCTACAGGGATGTTGTGGAAGAGCGTGAAAGGAAAGAACCAAAGGAAAGACATTCATGCAGCAAACTACTGAATCTCCAGACTGGGGACACTCGTGGGTGGATCACTGTGACCTGCATGGTTTAGAGAGCTCTCTTCTTTCACACATACTGTCCCCTATAGGTATGGGATTCTGTGGTGCTGATTTTAATGCTGAACATGTGAATCTGATTTTGGCAAGAAATTAAAAAAATGTTTTAAATTTGGAACGTGATTAAAGAAAATAATTCCAACTCAATTCAAATCAATGGTAAACCCAGTCATTTCAGTGATGTAATAGTGACCCCAAGACCATGTGGTAAGGTTTTAGGAAGCACTGAAAAAAACAAATGCACCTAATAAAGATGAGAGTTTGGCCTAAGTGACACACTGGTTTGTCCAGGCAATAACTCTGCTGCAGTCGGCACAAAGGGCTGCGGAGAGGCACTGCACGGAACAGGACAGAGAATGCTGACAACTTGGAATGTTTTCTGCCACTATACCATCACAGACAAAGCTGGAATTACCTAGAAGAAGCAACTGTATTAGCTGGTGGGACATAAAAATGTTAACCTCACATAGCCACCTATGTGGCTAAGAGATCGAAATAGGACCACCCAGCAGGTAGCCTTTGTTTAATTCTGATTTCAGTTCAAAATTCATTAACCATCAATTAGAATCAGGTCTTTCAATCTTTACAGCTCTCTGTTACCTTTTAAATCAAATAAAATTTCTCCTAGATATAGTGAATGAGCCAGAGCACAGCAAAGCAAAGCTATCCTGCCTTAAGGTAACTCCAGGAAAGGTATCATTAGTGTTAAAGGAAATCCATGAAACTTTGCATAAAGGCCAATATTAACTCTTTGATTGTTATTAATATAAAAAAGAAATTATCACTTGCTTATATAAATGCAGAATAGTTTCAGAAACAGATGCCTGAACGTCGACAATTATGTGCCTTCTCAACTAGGCCTTGCTACTAGGTAGAAATTAAATATTTTTAGCAAGAGCAATTTTTTCAATTTTTATCACAGAGTCATTTAAGATTATCTAGTCCAACTTTTCTGCAATGATCAGGGAGATCTTCAACTACATCAGGTTGCTCAGAGCCCTCTCCAGACTGACATTGAATGTTTTCAGAGATGGGGCATCTGCCCCTTCTCTGGTCAACCTGTTCCAGTGTTTCACCACCCTCATCACAGAACCAATTTTCTTCTGGTAAGTACTGATAAAATTTATATGATATCCTCACCTAATGCCAAGGACTGGCACACTGTTCACATTGATAGCTCTGGCCTGTTACATTAAGGAAAAACACCAGACAATGAACTCTATGTAGAGAAAGACAGTTTGGCATATGTTTGTACTACACTAGGTTTGACATACCTGTACTAGGAAGGAAAATGGAAGCATGACTTTAACAACAAGACTTAGATATATTCAATGCAACCACATATTTTATACCTACTTTCTACTTCTTTATGACTTTTGATAATGCTCCTCTGGTTACACTACTGTTATTATGAATTCTTAGAGGACAGCCTGTGCAATTGCACATTCCTGGTATTCTCCCAGGAATTTGACTACAGGTCATTTGCATACATTGCTGGTGATTTACTTGCAAAATTAGTCTTATATATGCAACAATTGACTAGTCTGGCCTAAAGCCACAGTATTTTAAAAAGTGCTTAATTTTGTCTTTAGTCTTGATCAGAGCCACTAAACCAATTTTAACAAGCAAGGCTTGATTCTCTCATAGTGGGAGTAGACTATATCTTTGTTTATCTATAGTTTCATTTACATGGTATTGAAGTCCCTTTTACCATGTGACAGGTCAGCATCTACCACACTGAGCACAGCTTTACCCATATTGTGTGAGCTAGGACCTTTTACTGCTCAGCAGTATGTCAGCTCAGTAGAATGAAATATTTTCTATAGCAAATATGTCATTAAAAAACAGCTCAAACTCCTGAATCCAAGCTGCCAGAAGAAAAATGAAATACCCAGTGTAGTCCATGGCACAACACATAGAACCAGTAATAATTTAACGTTTGCAGGACAAGCTGTTGTGTTTAATTTCTGTATCAGTTGTTTTTCCAGTTTATTGTTCAAACATTAGAGCAGTACATTTTAACAGATGATACATTGGAATGGATACTGTGATCTGATGCAAGTTTTTTTTTCACCAATGCTTTTCATCTCTAAAGCTTGAAAAGGAAGGCAGCTCCTCAGGAAACTACCACTAGTTTAAAATGGCCATTATACATCAGATTTGTGTGTTCTGACTTTCCCTTTTCAATTTTGTGCAATGGTCAGTGGAATTTCTCTCATCTCTCATAAGCATTTCCTGCCTTAGATCCTGGCCACCATTTCTCTCCAAACAGAGTAGGCTCTCCTGTGAGGAATAATAAGCCACATGAGTTTTGGAACCACTTTAATTAAGTAAGGTACTAGCCAGAATTCTCTGAATTCTACTCTGCAGGCGATGAGTAGTTTAAAAGGAGAAGGAAGGAATTTAGTCCTCAAGAAACAATTTGTTCAAGAAAACATTTGCTCTCCTGAGTGTAAATCAGCATCAGTGTAGTGCATTGGATTATTTTGTGATTGTATGAAGGTTCACTCTATGGATTTCAGCCATTTGTCCGCTTCCTTTTGAACATTAAGGAAAACTTTATTTCTCAGGCTTTTTGAAAGACACTGGTTACTGTAATCCTTCTTGTTGGTTACCAATTATTTAATTTTGACACCAAGTCACTTCCTTGCCTTCTACGTCTCAGTATTCTTATTACCCACTGCCACAGATTGTTATTTAAAGGAGGAAAAAGCTCAGTTTAATCATATAAAAAAACAACAAATAAAATCAGATTCACTGAATAGCCATAGCCACTATCCCAAACTTTAATGTCAGAAGCAAAATATGTTCTTCATATAAACTTTTAATTACTAATTCACAGGTTATAAGTAAGTTCATTACTTACTGAACAAAATTAACTTGTGGTAACCTTTAACGCTATCATTAATTTTTTATAGCAAACATTAATGGTCTAAATCCAAAACACACTGTAAAAATTCAATAGCACATCCTACCCTTCATCCTACTCTGTGGTCACAGCACAAATGAAAATATATTTAATTGTACATTATCCTTAAGTAACAGTGAAGTTTTTCACCTACAGATAAAATAACACCTATATAATGGAAATACAAAGGTACTAAGCCTAGAACACAGGTTTGTCAGAATGATGATGATAAAAACCAAGCTTAATGTGTTTCAGAACAGGTAGCACATTTTTTTTTTCTTTAAAGCAAAAGGAATTCAAAGAATAGTGTTAAGATCTTGTTCAGAAATATAAGCTGACATCAAATTATGTATCAAGTTTAATTAGAGAACCTATGGTAACTCAAACTGTATATGGGGTAGAAAAAAAAGGAGATATTAGATCTGAAAAGACCCAGTACAGTAAATATGGAACTCTTTTCTTTAAAAGATGGTCTGACCGGATGAAAATCCTGACTCCATAAAAGGTGAAGGAAGTTTTGCCACCAACTTATGTGGAGCCAGGATTTTATGAACTGTGTGTTCATTTGCACCTGTTTACATTGTCTGCTTTTTATGTCTTTTGGCGTTTTGGAATCTGCACTCCTGTGCAGAAGGAGAGTAGGCTTGAGAAAATATTTGGCTAGAATTCAGGAGACAAAGTTCAATTTCTGTCACAGGCTTACTGAGAAAACGTGAATAAGTCATTACCTCCTTCTCTTGTCTCCAGGTTACTTCTCAGTAAAATTCAGGTGATGAAACTAAACTCCTTTCTAAGGTCTCCTGAGATCAAAATATAAAAAGTACTACAGCTAGGAATATTTTTTATTTTTTATCACTAAAACTGTGGCTTACAAAATTCCAACAAGATACCAGTGTGATACCACTGAAGGCACAAGATGAAAAACTTAACTGGGAATTTTAGAACCTTCTGTTTCTTAGTGAGAATATGTAAGAAAGAAAAAAAACAACAGTTTTTAGGTTGGTAATAGTGGCATATATGAGAAACATTTGTATGTAAATACATGGCTACTAAAGAAACAGCTGAGAAATAAAATTGGAAATCCACAATACAATTAATGTGTTTATTAGAAATAAGTCAGAATAGTGGAATCACTGCTTCTAGGTGATTCTTTGCTACAGTAACCTGGATATTACCCTGGAAATGACACTAATGCTGGTGAATTTTATGAATTTTCAACAAGCTCTGCACAGACAGAACACTGAGAATGTTGACAGTCTTTCTTTAATTGCTAACAGTCTGAACTTACTCCAGTAGTTACAATTTTTCGGTCCGCAGCCTGCAGAATGGCTGTGAACTATCTGGCCTTTCATTTTAGCTCCAATCTTGCAATGAAATCTGTGTGAAAGGTTCCCGGGGGCTACAGATTCTATCCACTTCAACAGAAGGTCATGATTATGCTTTTAGGGACAATAAAATGTTTTAGCAAATTTTAGACCAATTCTATTTCTTTCCCGTTCATTACTTGACTTTTTATGAGTTTTGTCTAACATAAATTCTGTGATCCATAAAGAAGAAAAGCAACAACAATCACAGTCAAACAGCTTTAAGTCAACCTAGTGAACTAGTCAGCTCTAGTTCACAACTACAGGATGAAGCTTGGGGATGATCAAGGAAGTCACCTCAAACACCAGATTCAAACACCCGTAGGAGCTTTAAGATCATGAAACAGATTAATGAAGTTAATGCAATTAATTCCAAACATGCAGAAATGTTTAGCCTTTAGGAGGAGATAAAAGATTCATATCTAGTCAAAGGCTATTTATCAAACGAGCTAACATGGAATCATCACTTTGCAAATTTAACATAACTAGTAAAACTAACAAGTATTGCTGCAGGAACACCAGCAGTTGTTTTACAACACACTTGTTAAGGATTATAGTGGGTCTGTGAGTCTGTTTTTTTGTGATGGTGAACAATTTGGCAGAAGGATTGTTCCCTGAGAACTGTATCAAGAGCTCTAGTGTTGAATCTGATCATTCAAGATGCAAAATGTACTTGTCCCCAATTTCCTGTATTGCAATTTGACTTGCAACTATATGAAAATCAAGTTGAGGTGTTTAGTTCCTATATAATTTAGCTTTTGCAAGAAAAATGATGCATCTCCCTTTAGTTTCCTATGAGGCAATGGATGGCAGAATAATAGATGAGATATGGTTTGTGAAGTACAATATCAGCAGTACAGGGGTAAAATTTGCTTTCTCTGTCTTGGTGCAATCTCTCCAACATAAAATTCTGGTACATTGAAAAATGAGTTTCGAGACCCCTGAGCAGCTACTGCCATGCTGCTCCCACTGTGTGAACAGACAGAACACTTCAACTTCAGCACTCTGAAAACTAAGAAGAAGCCAAGATACGTTTGTGGAGTTGCAATCAGATGCAAATAACATTTTGGATGAAAACTGAAGTATAACATTTTTAAGATATACTTCATAATACTAGAAACTTAAAATGGTCTCTAAAAAAACTGAGCCTGAATCTTAGCTTAGAAGAAAATACCTGAAATTTCTTAAAATGTCAGGAAGAAATTGACTGCAGGCTGCTTAGGCAAATAACGAACACATGAAAAACCCAGAAAACGTTAAGTAGTTCAGCAAGAGGAAGGTAAAAAGAAAATCTGAGTACTTAAGCTAAATATAACCACAAAGGTCTTGTATTTACCTACATAAAACTGTAGTTTAAACAGCATGAAGGAAGTCTATACTTCAAAATGTCTTCTCTACTCTAAGGTGATATTAGGATCAGCTGACTGACAAGAGGAAACTTTTCTTGGAAGAGCAAGAGGGCATTCATGTGGATATACATATACATATATATACACATATGAATCTATACCTTTTTTAACTTGTAGGACTGTTCCTACCCCTTCATGTCTAGTCTAATTTTCCAAGCTGGGATAAATCAAACTGACTAATAAAATGATAACAAGATTAAATATTATATAATAATTTTGGCATATTTTTAAATACCTGGCTTAGTAGTAGTGTTAGTAAAAATTAAATTTCTATCAGTAATAACAAGGGCTTTAAACAATATTTAAGCATTAGTAATAGCCATATCTAAAAGTTGTACTCTTATAGTCTGTAAATATTACTTTCCTGTAGTGTCATAATGATCTTAAAAGTAGATGAGAAGTTTTGTATTAAAAAAAATGGATTGACAGTGAAGAATTTGCTGTAGGTTCTCTTAGGTTTTAAAAAGATGAAAATGATACAGTCTAAATCGAGTTTCTCCCAAGCACCTACTCTTATTTATCTTATTTATCTATCATACTCTTTGTCTGCATCAAGCCAGGCAATTGAATGTCAGCATTCTCTAAATTTTAAAACAAGGTATCATACAGACATAAGCAGCACAGAAATCCCCCCTCCCCTCCACTATGTTTCTAAACAAGAAAAGGAGAATATTTTATGCACATTACTGTGGCATGGAAGCTGATAATTTTAATAATAATCAATTACCCAAAATATGCTAATTACACAGCGCATGTTTCCTTTATAAATTATATATATATATATTACTATATATAAATTGTGCTTGTGTGGACAATGCAAATATTTTAGATTTAATTTTGTTTTTTGATCCTCATTTCTGATTTGATGTAGTTATCACAGTCCTCTGAGTATTTAATACTTAGTTCTTCAGGCCTACTAAAATTTGTTAAAGGATTTTTATTGTTTCCCAGTCTTTTTATGAGACCACCTTTAGTAAGATCATTTTAAATGTGAGCTTCAGTTTAGAAAAGCACATAAACATTTATATGAGTGGATTAGGTATGTGCATATGTATTGAACTGGTGCCACATTTTCTAGTGCAATTTTCTATAACACATTCATTTATATATCTTTAAAATAAATACTATTTCAAATTAGTCAATTTACATGGTACATGCACACATACATTAAGAATTTATAATGCTGTACATGTCACAGTTGCAGTTTGCAAGCTTTTTCCCTGTTGATGCCACTATAATCTAATAAAGTATAACATGGTATTTCCTACAGCTCCCAAATACTTTCTTAAGTGTTCAATTTCCTTTTTTATTCTGAAAGGCTTTCTGGAAAGTATGTAATAATAATTCATGGCTGTTTTGCGTCCTAGAAAATCATTTGGGCTTACATTACAAACCACATTAATTTTGAGTGTTTTGCAGTACCTAAAGCATAAGTATTTCTAATTGTACCATCTTGCTGTTCTTAATTGACATAATGTTGTTCAGTATTGGAATCATACAAGTAATAATATTATTTCTCGGTTGATTTTACATAAAGTAAAAGGCTAAGTTATCACTACTATAGGTTAAATTTGTGTACCATGAAGCGAATGTACAGAGGCTACTTGTTCTATTTTCAAGCTAAAAGGTGATGCATCACCAAAAACACAGGAAAAAAGTATTGCATTTCTTTTCTCTTTCTCTCTCCTATTTTGCTAAATTTTAAAATGTACTTTAGGATATCATGAGTATTCTGTGTAGGACAAAGCCCTAAATAAACATACACCGAGAGCAGGACTGTTTTTATAATAGGAAAGACAGAACCCCATCTGTAAAACATGAAAAATGAAAGATGATTTGAATTCATTAAATGTACTTGGTGCTTAAACTTAACATATTTAGGAGACCACAAGTTTTCTATGGAATCTCTTATCTTGCAAACATGTATTGAAGCCATGGACAAACTGCACAAGGTCAGTGACAGAGGGACAGCAATCTAAGCCTACTCAGCCAATGACAGTGAGCATTTCATATGGCACTGAGACATTTTTTTAACTGAAAAAAAAGCCCTTTATTACAAATTAAAAATGAAGTAACTGTGCTGTGTAATGAGAGGTGACACTGTTTTTGTAATGTTTCAACAAATTAAACCCAAATTTTGGACTTCATAATGCAAGCTCTGGTCCATCGTAATCACTGGCTTGCATAATGCTTCAGAAGAAGTTCTGGTTTGCTTAGGAATCTGCTACCAACACAAAGCTGAACTTCTGAATCAAAGCTGTGCTGCTCTGGCCACTGACTCTACCTCTGCCTTAAATGGAGGCCAGCTGTCTCGCTGCAGATTCCAATGGCACTAAACAGCACTCTGCACTTCTCAGGGTACACATCAGTACTTCACATTATCAGGAACCCAAAAAGAAATTTTTTTGGTTGTTTTCCAACCTCTCTATTCTTTTTGTTAATACAAAACCTGTTCTTTTTTCAAATATTGGCAACAACTAACAGGGTGGATGTGTTGCATTGTCTATGCAGTGTGTGGACTGTGTGTGGTCTAGCAAGTCTTTTGTTTCCATGCCACTATTTTCTTTCTGCAGCGGAGACAAAGAAACATATTAGTGGCTCTTGATTTGATAAATAACACCCAGCAGAATCCAAGCTAGGAATTTCCCTACACATGTTTTTGCTTACTACTCCTGGCTACCAATTGTATTTTCAGCACAGAATAGTACGTTTTTAAAACAGAAACTTTGGATTTATAATCCTCCTTGCTATACTCTGGCTTATGTCAGTTGCATCTCCTTTTTCTCGTTCAAGAAACTATAGACTGCTGCCTCTTGATTTTTGGCTCACTGTGCCTGCCTTCTTGTATTTCATGACTCAGGCTGAGACATGATTTATGTGGTACATAATAAGGGACAAGTGGAAGTTAAAAGAAAGGAAAAAAACTGGAGACCAAAATGGGAGATCAAGTAAGTGGAGTACTTCAAGATGAAGCCTCAAGTTTTCTATAATCCCTATTGAAAATGAAGCATTAAATTCTACCTTTGAACTGAGTCAACTTGCTTGAGTTCTTTCCCAGTGATGTTAACAACATAATTTCTCTTAATTTCAATAGGTTGTGATTTCATTCCACCTAAACCCCAAAGAACAGTAGCTAATGATGTTTGACTTGATTTTCTTAGCTGAGAGTCTTAGTATTTGCTGAAAACAAGCTTGAGCTCATTTTATCTGTCTTGACAAATTACACAACAAAGCAGGGACCATCCTTTGGATGAACTAGAGACTGCAGAATTATTCTGGTGTAAATGAGCCAAGGTCTTGCCTCTGATTCTTTGGTTTCTTCTGGCTGCTGTGTGATGCACTTCCATCAGCTTTTGGACAGCTTTCCTTTGTGTACCAGAATAAAAAACAAGGCTTCCTGTGTTTGGGCAATCACATGTAAGTCTTAGTGTCTTGCAGAAAGTGTACAGTTTGCTCTTTCTTCTAAGTGACAGAGTGTGAGGCCCTGACTGGATATTTTTGAAATGTGTCTTACAATGATTAAAATAATCAATTGATGTTCCTAGCCAGCTCAGAGCTCACAACATACCATCTCTTAGAGCCGATCTATTGTAGTATGACATGAATGCACCTTGGAACTCATAAAGTCTAGTTATTATAATTGATGGTGAATGAGTATGCTTTAAGTGATGAGAACTCCTGAAAAGCTTTTCAGCCTCTCTGCAGTAAATTCACAAAAAGTGAAATGTAAAACCCATGAAAAAATGCAAAAGAATATTGCAAGCAATGTGCTTAACTCCTGCCTAACACCAAAGTGCTCCTTTCAATACTTGCCAAAGACATTTTCTGAGATGCATCCCATGCTAAACTTATTACTGAACAAGCATTAATTTCTGTGGCGAGGAAATATTAGGCAGCATGGTTTCTATCAGAATGAAATTTTAACATGCTTTAGAAGTTTGCAAAACTCCTGCATAAATTATTCTCAAGCAAGCCAAAAATGACAAGCAATGCTTTTAATGAAAGCACTGTTAAACAGCTGAGGTTTCTGTTACCAAATTTTTAAAGGATCAAAAGTTTAGGTGCTTTGCATGCTATCACAGATAAAAACAATCACAAGAAGAGAACATAATAAGAAAACGAAAATTTTAAAAAGCCTCATCTAAAGATAGAAATACTTATTATTTCTGTTGCTATTATAGTTTGAGTGACCCAAATACGTTATTAAATCACAGCAGGTAAGTTATGCTACATGATATAATGCAAAAGATTTCAAAGCACATTCTATGTAGTTAATGCAAAGAAAAAAAAAGAGTAATCAGCTAAATTAGAATATATTTATTCTCATGTATATAACTGTAGAAAATGCCTTAAGCTGGCTTCTATTTGTTGTTCTTCTCATAAAAGCTTGGAAATGAGTTGATCTCTGGACTACTTTAAAATTATGAAGTTATGCCCATTAGATGAGCAATCTCAAAACAGATTTGTTCTCAGGCTGCTTTCTGGAACAAGAGATGCACTTCAACAAACTATTCTTCTTCTTCAGGGCTCTACTTAACTGTTCTGACTAAACAAGTTCATTTCAAGAGGTTGCTGAGCATCTGTAACTTTAGCCAGGAACTTTATGAAAATAAAGTTGTATAATTCTACTATCCTATGTGAAGTGACAAACTTACTTAATCCTTCTGTGCTGCAAACAGGAACTTGTTTGTACATCTCAAATGGATTTACATCCATAGCATCAGTAAATCATGTGATATAGCTGTGATATACTTAAGACTAAAATGGGCAAGATACTCTTTCTTACATCTGATTTCACCTCATTATCTGGTGTACTAACTCTTACATTCCTGGCAGAATGATTAAAACAAGACAGGACTCTGAGGCTTCAAAATATTTTTTTTCTTCCAGCAATATTACTATTAGATGAAGAAAAGAAACTTTTAATTTTCCAAGTTCCAGAAGTCTTCCTGTCCTGATAAGCAAAAATTTTGAACAAAGTTCTTTAGGGGTTAGAAAGTTTAAAATGTTATCTTGCAGATTATTTAAAAATTATTTTATAAAACCTACTGAACCCCAGTCAAATTAGTATCTAAATATTAAATAATATAACCAATATGCTTCAATAAGTTTTTTCCTATAGAAGATACATGACATTACTGATGTAAATATTGAACTTCATAACAGGATTCCTCATGCTCAGATGTCTCAGTCATTATCAAATGAATTAGACTCTGGAAGCCCACTGGCTTTAGACTCTCATATGAGATACTCTAGCTATATAACAGCCCAATCATAATTCTAATTCTGAACTTGTGTCAGTTCTATTAATATGAAGGGACAGAAACAAGAAAGCACAAATGTGCAAACTATAGAGAAATGAGTTAAAAAGAACCCCTACCAAAACCAAGGAGTTCAGACACTTCTAAAGAAACATTTCTCTTTCCAAGATATGCTCCAATAGGAAAACCCTACTTGTTGGTTTCAGTAATTATTATTCAAGTAGATAGTGGGAGTAATCTTTTGTAAGAGTGTGGGGTATTAATGACAGACAGAAAGAAACAGTTGTTTTTTTTCTTTCAGAATCTGCAGTTAAATGCCACAAATTTTGGCCAGTTCGTTGAAATTTAATAATAATATATAGTCATAGAATAATTTTGGAAATCACAGACTAACTTTGAGGGCTTCTCTGAAAACCATATAGCCCCATCTCCCTGATGATCAGAGCAAGAGTAACTTTAGACATTTGACCAGTTTTCTAATGCCCTTGTGCTGTCAGGTTTTCAGAATTTCCAGGGTGGGACTGTCACAGCCTATGGTTTCACTCTTGTGGAGAAAAATTCAATCCTTATGTCCAGCTGGAATCTGTCCTGCTGCAACTCATAACTGTCATTCCTTATCCTGGTGTGGTGTATCTCTGAAAAAATACTCTCCTTCTCCATTTAGGTAAGACTGTCATTTGCTTCCTCCATAGGTGGAACCTTCTTCCTTAAGCCAGTTCCTTCAGTCCTTTTTCCTCTGTTCTGTGTGCTACTCACATGACCTTTTACTTTAGTGGCTCTTCTTTGGATTTTTTCCTGTTTGATGATCTCCTTCTGTGATTACCCTAAAGCAGTATTTCAGGTATGCCAGCTGACATCCCTCTATCTGCTGGCTACACTCTTGCCATTCAGAAATGTAGAAGGAGATGTTCTAGTTTGCTACAATGGGAAAAAAATTACCTTTTTTTCAATGTTGATACTTCAAACTTAACAGCGCAAGTAGAAGAGACATGACTAAAGGGACTGTATTATAAATGTGTTTTCAGTGTCAATGAATTAGAGCTATTAATTGCATTTTAACACAGCTGATATGATGCATTACTAATAAAGGCTCAGCAAAGTCCTAAGCAAGTTAAAAAAAACCCTGGATTTTTTAAATTGCTTGTTTTAATAAGGATTGAAATTCCTCACTAATACATAATAACTTTATGCTGTTTTAAACCTAAATTTAATAGAAATTTAAGAAAAAATAGACTCTTGGGAACACGACTGCATGTATTATGCAAAGTCTAATTACATGAAGTGCGACAATGGCAAAATACTTTCTTTTGATGGTTAGTTACAGCTGTGTTCTTTGATTATAAGTTACAGTGCAGATGGCAAAAACAAGAAAACAAATACATCTCCACTTTTTAATGGTGAAATGGAATGATTATACCTGAGAAACCAAATGAAACCCCAAGACCAATATGTGGGCAGTAAAGTGGTTGGATAAAATTACATTACTTTTATGGATTCTAAGCATAGAATCCATAAAAGTAATCTCAGAGTATAACTTTGAGAGGATTTTCAAAAACAAAGAAACTGTCCTTTGCAAATGCATGCTGAAAATATTTTAAACATAAACCTGATTTGTGAAACTTAAAATTTAGACAATAATTATGACGCGGTATCCTTCAGACCATTTTCCAGTCACAACTTTTTCCAGAATTTAAAAGACTGAAATCTAATAATAAAAAAAAAGGAAATCCAATCCACATTTTAGCAGCCTTGATAAAAAACAAACCCAGGAACAAAAAAAAGCAGCAAGAAAGCATATGCATCTTTTAGTTTGCCTAAAATCCCCAAGAGAAGGTATGTTATTGAATTAATAACAATGAAACCAGTAAGCTGAGTATTGAGGATGCTAAATTTGCCTGCACAGTCCAACTGTGAGTATGCACCAGAGGCAGTAAACACTGGAGACCTTTTTGCTCTAACCATCCCTGTGGAGTACAAACAGGCCTTGCTTCCTTACTCTGCCTTCTGTCTTCAGGCCTCCTCTCTATGTTGAAAAGAAAGATGTCAGGCTATGGAGAAATGCCAAGGGCAGGGGAAACAACTGGACAATGGACTACAAAGGCATCTCATCACTTTTCACTGAGCAATTAATAATCCTTGTGTCCATGCTGTCTCTCCAGAGCTTCTTTGGCTTCCATTACCCAGATGGACAAGAGACAATATCCAGGCTACTAAAGGAAACTCTACCTGCAGCACCATCTTCTTATACTGTTAAGTTTCTGCCTGCATTTGGGGTTTGAATCAGGATATTATTCAATTCCTTTTTTAGCTTCACAACTTTGTAAACAATTATTCCATGCCATTAGATAAGAAAAAAAATCATGTCTGTCTCCAAGCAAATGGCCAAACTCTGTATCATCTCAGAGACTGCTCAGATATGTTGCTGAGAGCCTCCTGACCTCTGTGTTTGATACCAGATATATTGAACAGATGTTATCTGGACAAAGAAGTGAAGATACTACATCCTACTGCTTGCAGAACAGAGGATTTCAAAGGGCTGACACTGGGACACTTTACAAAAGGACTTTAAGGCATTACCCATTGAACTGTTACATTTATTATAACCCTCAAAAGATAGATTTACAGCAGCTGCTTATCTCAAGGAATAAGTCCCGACAAGGAAAGCCCAGCTTGTCTTATGACAGTCAAGGCATCTGACAAAACCTGGTAGGCACCATCAGTGGTGTCTACAGTTGACAAAAGGCAAGATCTTACAGAAATAAATTAACTTTGAGATAATGGAGAAGGAAGAACTGAAGGAGACACTGGAGAGGAAGTAGAAGACTTTCAAGTAAGATTTATGGATCGTTTTGGCAGTCAGTCAGTGCTAGTTCTGACACCTCACCTTCCCTTTTCTATCCAAGAGTTATACAAATTACTACTGTGAGCAGAACTGATACTTCTCAGTGCAGAGGTTATGTGACAGAATGACTGACAATGGTTAGCCAGCCAACTGGTTGGAAATGTAACTCTGTACACAGTTCTTCCTTGCAAAATTCAGTATTTTCTTTCATAGATCTATTTTTTAGATTTGCTAGACAAAGAGCAAATGGCAAGCATTTTGGTTCTAAAGAAGAAAAATACAAAAGACAAGCTAATCATGCTAAAGGTCTATTACTGCAGTATTCTGTTTCAATAAATGGTCCTAAATAAATATCTAGAATAAATAATAACAAGGGATGCAGTTATGATTTTATGCCCAGTTCATTTTGAGCTTCCATTTATTTTAATCTCAGTGGACTTCCTATGTCAGATGTAATTTCACTTATCCAAACACCATTTTTTTTTCTTCACTTGTAAATAAAAAGTAATATAGAGATAGCTCTATAGAAATGATGAAAAGTTCTTTAGAAATCAAAGTTCTTTAAATGTTTATATATTTAGAATTGGTGCCAAAATGATGGAAAGCTGAAACAGTCTCAGAGAAAAACTTCCTATGTAATTGTAAACTGTAATCTGTGATGTGTCCTTAAAAAGTGAGTTTGTTGCAAGTGGTTTCTGGCTAGCTAGACAGTTCATATATTCCCCACATATTAAACACCAGATGATACAAATTTGGCAATGGTTGTATAAAGTAACCTACAAACATATCTTGAATTTTAGTGGCAGAAATTCTGAAAGGCATATGAAGTTGTGCACACTACCTTTAAAACCTTACCAACATATTGCTAGTGTTCTGTATGAAGGATATAAATGGTATATTCTAATCACTCTTGGGTCAATGAGCTAAATTATTTATTTCCATTTAAAGCTTTAGTCAAGATTTTTATGTACAACTGTGCGATCCATTACCTTTAGAAGTCACATATTGTCTATTCTGAATAAGAGCGAGTTCTGGCTCTACTCCCTGGCCTTGGCTCTGAGGGGCTGAATTTCTTTCAATCTAGTATCTGTGCACTTAAAAAATAAATTTCCCATCCTAAAGGACAGAAGGCCACTGCCCTAAAGCAGAATGTAATATACTTTAAGCTCCCTCACAGGCATAAAGCACTTCTCAATCCAAATTCAGTCGAGAGGCAACATTACTATTAAAATAATTCCCCATGTCTTGGAGACATATCCCCATATCCTTTCCCATAGCTTCATCTGAGATATTCTGCTAAAAATATGTATACATTGACTTGCAGCATACACAATAATGGCACAGCCTTGAAAAAATGAGAAAAAACTAGCATTTCAACAACCATTTAATAAATCAGATCCCTAGACTGGATAGTTTGGGTAGCGATAGCAAGATTGCCACCTCTATGGCTCAAGACCAATTTTAGTTACTTTTATCCTTTTAAAATGTCATTTCAAACACATCAATTCAAACATACTAATGAATCAGTATTTTCTAATTGCTTCTGTATATTATAAGCTGATTTATTTCCCAAAGTACTAATATAATATTTTTTTTTCTGCTTGAACGATTATACTTGCAATCATATTTTCTTAACAGGAAACCCAAGAAACTAAAATTGAAATTTCCCTCTTTCAGGTTCACATTTCTTCTCACATTTTCCTCTGAGAATAAATTAATATAATTCAGCAGAAAACCAAGCCTAAGTTTTACAGTCTATTTCAGACAGCATCATGACATTTAAAAATACTTTTGTGCAGCCAAATTATATATGTTAGTCACAACAAATACTTCATTAGTTAGTGCCTGCAAGTCTTGAGCTAGTGACTGCAATTTGATTTCAAAAGGATTTATTTATCTCCTTCACTGTTACTCAGTAAAGAGTTCTTAATGACTGTTTAGTTTCTACTCACGTGAGTAGTTCTCCACAAATGCTGAGTAAATACCAATTACTCACATGAGAATGTTTAAACCTATATACAAATGTGTGGAGGTTAAGATTCCAGTTTTCCCCACAGGGAATTTTTTCCCATTGTACAATAGCACATCCATCAAGAAAGTTAAGTTAAAATAAATTTCCAGTGTGAATTTAAAGCACACTGGTTAAAAGAAAAATTAAACTTCAATGCACAAAGACATGTGTTATTGTAAAAATGCATCTTGATATCTTCAACTGATCTTCTTCCTCCTGTCTCAGATTTACACTACATAATGCATTCTCTCTGTACTGGAAACTCTGTGTTTTGGAAAACATCTGGAAAATGTGTTGATAATGCCATATTTTATCAAATAGAATACTTTAAATCTTACCAGATGGGAAATCTTTGGTTTCAAAGCTCCAGGCTGTACACGCATCAGGGTGTTACTCTGTCATTGCAAGGACTCTAAATGAGTGTCTAACCACCAGGGCTTCTCTTGCAACAGAAGAAAAGTCTCATTACAAGTAAGATTTTTTTACAGTTGAGCTGAATTATACTCTGCCCATATTAGATTTGTAAAAAAATATAGAGTGTCACTGAAACTTGATAAACATGTAAGTAGTAAGGGCCTTTTAGACCTACACATTTACAGAGGAGAGCCACTTTAAAAACTAATTAGATATTCATTTTAATGCTCCTACCAGACATTCAATTCCAGTTTTCTTTTGCCTTTTTATATTCCCAGCCCATTTTTTCTTTAATATTAAAAAGGGATTGTGTAATATGGTGGTTGGTGAATGCAGGACCTTTTCTATTCCCAAATAAATATTCAAAAATATTTTGCATACATCTTGTGAAGAAGGCTTTTGAAATCATAATGTGATGACTTATAAACATTCATCATTCCTATACGGAAGTATAATCTAGTCACGCACACGGTATAGCAAATCATCCTGACACGTTCATATTAATGCATATTTGAATGAGAATAAGAAAGAAATAGTCAAATTTATGTTAAAGACTTCTAAAGGCTTAACAGCATCTTACTAAGTATATATGTCAGCTTAATCTAATCCTCCTACTTCTAATACGTTCTGTGGTCTCAGCACGGCGCCCATAATGCTCTCGCTTGTTATGAGGGATTGCTCTGAGAAGTTCACCATCAGTACCACACTTTGTTCAATAAAACTTCACATCTGGTCTTAGGATGACAGAAAACTATCTGTCTCCAATTTGCATTACAAACCTTTAGCTTCTTTTGACATCCATAACACCGGCTGTAATAATTTCCAATAACCTGTTACAATATGCCGAGTAGATATATTCCTGGTTCTTGTCTTACTGTGTCAGGTAACCACACATTTCTAATATTTATTTGGACAATTTTAAATAAACGACAACTTCTTTGTACAACAAAAACCCATGTATCATCTAATCAGAAGCTAATTTGAGAAGGCCTGTGGCGGTATTTCCTCCTTACACTCCAATGATTTTAAGTTCTAATCAGAAAAATGGTACCTTCATTTCTTTCCTGTGCCTTTGCTAGAGAAGACAATACATTTCAATTCATGATCTTACAAGAGTTATTGAAGACTATTTACTAATCTTACAACATGATGGAAGTTCTCCTGAAATCCACTAACCTGGAATAGCTATCTCCTCAACTACCTTTCTTGATTTCTAAGCATCATAATTTCTACCTTTTTGATTACAGATACATGTCTTATGTGTTTCACATTAAAAATATTTTAAGAAAAGTGTCTGTTATTCCCTGCTGAATTATTAATTTTTTTTTTCAGCAAAAAATGTATCTGCTGGCAGTTGAAGACCCAAAAGAATAGATTTACTTGTGGGATGAACAATGTCTAACACAAGTCAGAGATCAAATGTGTCACTTATGGATCATCATACACATGGCTGGCCACCTCTACTACCTGAGCTGAACTAATACATGGAAATTGAAAAACTGGTCTCTCAATATAATTTGCTTTCTGGCAACCACATCAAGGAAACAAAATTTTTTAAAAGTCTGCATATTATGCCTGCAGATTTACAAATGAAGATGAGTACCTTTCTGCTTTATCCTTTGTGCCAGGAAAAGGATAGCCTGTGTTTGAATGACAGTAGCATAAATAAATTCTGTTACCCGCCTAGACCTATTCTGCAACAGATTGTAACCTTTGGAGGTAGTAGAAATCACCACTGAGACGTCTCAAAATATCTTAGGACAAGTCTACAGAGAAAGGTATGAGCAAGGTTTGGCCATGCTCAGAGCAAAGTCACAGCCACTGCTACTGTGGAAGCCTGTACTGTTCCCTCTTGGGATCTGCCCCATTCAGATACATGCATTCTAGGAAACAGGACAGGCTCAAGAGGAAAAAAAGAATAAACTGGAAGGAGCTATTGAAGGAACAGGAATAAAATGAAGGAGCTGGATGAGAAACTGGAAGGAGCTATTGTTATCAGAATTTAACAATCGCTAATACCTTGATCTGGTCTTAT
Organism: Petroica traversi; assembly: GCA_025920805.1. NCBI lineage: Eukaryota > Metazoa > Chordata > Aves > Passeriformes > Petroicidae > Petroica > Petroica traversi. The sequence continues at coordinate 26,394,144 of JAHLSL010000007.1, forward strand.
AGGAAGGTTAAAATATCTTGGGATTCAAAAGAAAGACCTGATACTATCTCTGGTGTATTAAAACTGGGAAACACACTAAAAGACACATACAGTTGCAGTAATTCTGCCTATCCAAATTAAAGACTGCCAATAATAACAGAGAAGATAAAACACAGACTATGTCACCTTGTCAATGGGATACTGAAATTAATGGGAACAAATTGGACAACTCACACAAAATGTTTTTAACTGAGAGTTAATATATGTGTGAGTATATTTTAAATTATGAGAAGTAGAATTACACTACTAGTGCAAAAGACAGCCAAGGACATTGTTCACTAATATGCTGCATCGTTTTGAAAGCTGAAGATGCTTCACTGGAGACTGCATGTCTTTCAAAGCTCCAAGACACATATTACCAGTACACTTGAACATGTTCCTGTGTCTTAACAATATAGTAACAATTAGACATCTAATTTTGAACCTGGAAAAGTGTGTGGTGTGTATCTATCTATCTATCTATCTATCTATCTATCTATCTAAAAAATATTCTTCTATCATATAGAAACTATCAGCAAGACACACTTCAGCAACAGCCAAACAACCACTTTAATTTGAGAAATTATTTTTGAATGTACCTCACACTTATTCTTCCATTGCATGAACTTTCTAGAAATTTTTCCTAAGAAGAAAAATTTTATTTTTAAATTCTTCATCAGTGAATTAGTGCTCCTTGTAAATTTAATGTATTCTATATATTCTACAGATTTGCAAGCATGTATTTCTTACCAGTGGGGATAATGATAAAATTGGTATAATGACAGGAATTATTATGACAGTGCAGAGATCTGAACACAACAAGAGTGAATATATGACAATCACACAAATCTTTCTATGTCTATGCTACAGTAGTATAATATAAATGGAACTGAATCAAATTTTTATGCACACAATTTATATATTCTACTAAGCAATATATTTTATAAAACAAATGAAATTTGTTTGGAAGTAATTATTCTATGGCCTGAGAAATATCAGAAAGAAAGCAGGCAAAACAGTAATGTTAATCCCATGCCAGAAACATGTTTTATCAGGTTTCCTTTTAGCTCTTAAACAAGATGTAGTAAAAACAACAACATTCTGTCAGACTATATGTTCCTTCCTTGCTTCCTGGATTAAATATGCTTATTCTATGCCACATTTTTATAGCTTTCAATTCCTGTACTTTAAATCTATTAAACAATGTCAACTTGAATTTTCCTCAAAAACTGCTGCAGGTTAAGAAAAAAAATAGGACAGTAGAATATTTGAGGGCTAACATTTATGTCAGCTAATTAATATGGATCAGTTGTGGTCTGCAAGGATTTTTAAAGTGCATGCATGTTTGAGATAAATATAGACTAAGGATCTGATTTTGTTCCTTCTCAAATTGATAACAAAGCTCTTACTGATTTCAATACAAGTATGGTCTACCAGATAAAATAAGCTTTTGTGCTCTTGCATAATATTAGTTGTCCCAAATGGAGCATAGCCCAAAATGTAGATCTACAACGTAAGAAATAAATTGTAGTTGTAACATTATATATATTGCTCTACATTCTCTTTACTTGGTAAGGATATGAGCTTCTGAAAAAATAAACAAAGGGGGAAAACCCAACAAATTTGTTTGGATAGTAAATTCTATTTAAATAACTTAGAAATCAGCCCAAGTTCAAAACCAGACACCCTCTAATCCAGAGGATACAACACCATTTCCTTTTTTTAAAACCTTACTATTTCATTATTTATTCTCAAAAGAGTTCCTGCTAGCAAACAGAAATTGGTTATTTGAACACAGTTCTAGACTGTGACAAAAAGAGGCTACCAAATGCACAACTCTTCAAACAGTTTTAAGCATTAGATTCATTCTTGCTACATTGAATCCTAAAGTGGTTGGATTTTTCAGCAACTTCTCTTGCATGGAATCACATAATAATTCAGATTAGAGCAAGATCATATAACACAACCTCCTACTCAAAATCACATATGTGATTAGAACAAAAGTAATCCAGGATTTTATCCTTGTTTGGACCTCAGAAAGTCCAAGAACAGAGCCTTTCAATATGAGAAATATGCCTGGTAGCCAGAAAAAGAACAATGTATCTTAATTGTAGAACTGTAGAATTATTTGGGTTGAAAGAGGTTTCCAAGACCATTGAGTCCAGCTGTAAATATAACACTGCCAGGTCTACCACTAAACCATATCCCCAAGAATCAAGCCTACTACACATCTTTCAAATACTTCCAGGAGTGGTGACCCCACCACTTCCCTTTGCAGCCTGTTCCAATGCTCGAAAACCCTTTCGGTGAAGAAATTATTCCTAATATTCAAACTCAGCCTCCCTTGGTGTAACTTGAGGCCATTTCCTCCTGTTCTGTCACTTGTTACTTGGGGGAAGAGACCAGCCTCCACCTGGCTCCAACCAGCTTTCAGGCAGTTGTAGAGACCAATAGGGTCTCTCTTCTCTGAGCCTCTTTTTCTCCAGGCTAAAAAGCCCGAGTTCCCTCAGCCTGTCCTCATATAACTTACTCTCTAGACACTTCACCAGCACTGTTGTCCTTGTCTGGACATGGTCCAGCACTTCAATGCCTTTTTTGCAGTGAGGGTCCCAAAACTGGACTTGATGTGTGACCTCACCAGTGCAGAGTACAGGGCGACAATCACTGTCCTGGTCCTGTTTGCCACAGTATTGCTGATCCAGGCCAGGATGCCATTGGCCTTCTTGGCCACCTATCCATGAAACACTCATCTAAAATGTTTTTTTTTTTCTTTTCCAATGAAATCTGATGTAGAATTAAACAAGAGTTACCTTGTACCTTGTAATACACCTGGTTGCGGTCATGTGAAGTCTTACCTTTTTGTAGTGTTTCAGCATCAAAGACATGCCCCTTGAAGAAAGCTCTAAAGGACAAAGGGCTGGCACTGCAGTCTTCTGAAAGTTTGTCAACAGCTTGTTTAAACATAGCAACTAAGTCATGAAGAGGTCCATCTAAATCAAGGTGAGAAGTGGATGATGAAATCAAGCTCAGGCGTACTGAGATTGATGCACAAGATGCAGAACTAGACTCCACAGATTCACACTCAATTTGGAAGTCCTCTGACAACATCTTCATTGCAAAATGCTTTCTTTGGAGTGGATCATCAACTACTGCAACAACATGCCATTCAATGGCAGCATCTCTGGGTAGGTGAGATATGACAACCACGGCAAGCAGCCCACATACTGCAGTTTCATCATGATACATCTCTGAATCTTCAGCCTAAAAGATAAACAAAATATTGTCCATATTACAGGCTTGTAGAAATTAATGTTGCTCATATTCAGTTAAAATATTAAAAAGTATATGCAGTACAGTTTTTTCATGGAAAACGCTTTTTCCCTCAACTTTCCTTATTGAAAAGTCATCTTGAGCAATTATGAATTTATCTGACAGTATCTCCTCATTTTTGCAAAGCCAAACCGCTACTCTGCCTCTACCATTAACAAAAAAAGCTGATCATAAGTTATTTTCCACTCATTCTGCAATCAAAAGTAGTCCTTTTGCATATCGCGACTTTTGCTTCTACCAACATTTTTTGAAGAATAAAAAAATGGTAGGAACTACCAAAACTACAGAAATGAGTCAGTAAAGTACTTAAGTTTTATTTCAAAAGTTGGAGTATTAAGATTCAGTTCAGATACAGCAAAAATATAGTTCAGACAGTTCTGAACAGCAGAATTATCCTGACCAAACTCTCTTAGAAGACAGAAGGTGTTTTTAGAGTAGCAGAGCTCATTGAGATGTGTATTTAAATTGTTTTCACATCAACCAGGATGTCTAATTAGCTAACTTGATCCGCAAAATCTGAGTAACTGAGTTCCTTTTCTTCTGATGGTTTTAAATAGCTTTCAAGTACCTGAGCAGTTTAAATACTTTTTTTTTTGACCAGTGGATCACTTTTTTTCTTGCTTTTCCCTTGATTTTTATGAAGAGATAGTATATTAAGAATTTTTAATATTAGTGACTTACACCATCTTCTTTCTGCACACAGATAACTTTTTCTATATACCAATATGCTTACATTCCAGTATATACTGTTAATATTGTCCACTGCCTGACCTCTGAAAGAAAAAATAATAAGGCAAACCTGTCATTTTGCCTGAAGTCGATAAGGCCATATAGCTCGCAGTACCTTCAATTCACAAGCTCAATTTTCAACCACTTGCTCTCAACTTTGAGAGGAAGAAATAATGACACGTTCCAGGCACTTTATTTCAAAATTCACTCACAAAGTTATTGACAGGAATTTTGCACAGAATATCTTTGATGCTTGACCCTTGTGAGCTGTTTACATGAAAAATGCACTTACTTCTATATTAACGATAGTGGAGTGTAATTCTATCCCAAACACGTAGCAATTGCTTTAGCATTTCTGGTTTTGATGTGGTAACAGAAATAGGGACAATTTGTCTCAAATTGCAATCACTTCAGTCATAATAAAATCTCACAGAGTACTGTTTGCTTTCAGTACTTTCATTAGGCTGGCCAGGGCTGTTATTAAAGTAGCTACACATAAATGTTATATTAGCACTTAACAGGAGCACAGTATTCTCCTCTAGGAGATGAATTCTAACCTTGTCAATATAATTCTGCTCTGAGTGCTGTAAAACAGTTTGAAAACATGAAATACTGGAGCTTTGCACTGAGAAAAAAAAAAAGTCATGCTCATTCAGGCTTAAAGGCCACTTTGCTGGCCCAAGGTGCTGAGGTACTGGTTAGAAAAAAACAGTCTAAAGAAGCTCTCTCAGGTCACATCAAGCACTAAGACAAACTTTTCTACTTCCCTGTACTTGTCTTAGGTTGTTAAATCAGTTACTCGCTATTTCTGCTTGCCTTCAGCTGCCATTTAGAATATGAAGAACTACATAAAAATTAAGGGCAGGAGAAAGTACATTTCCAAATTTAACAGATGAGAATCATTCTGTGTGAAAGACTATTCATGGTGCACCTGTATGGTACCATAACACTCATAACCTTTAACTTTAGAGTTTGCACAAAGCACAAGTGATAGAGCTACTGGGAACTAATAGTCTTTCATCAGTGGCTACATAATCTTATAGAAATACTTATAACAGTGACTTCTTCCAACTTATTTTCAAGGAATCACTGACATTTGAGTTATACTTGGATGCTGCATTTATGAGTTACCTTTCAGAAATTTACAATTCTCTTAAAGAGCTGAGTATCTTCATGATGGCCTGTCTAATATGAATGTATAAGGTCTGCTAAGAAATTATACTCATATGATGCTAAAACAGAATAAGCATTAAGAGTGAAAACTAAGAGGAATTATTTCATTAGCTAAACTGTTTTTACAATTGATTCTGCACTCTCATCAATGAGATTCATCACTTCTGGCAGAAAACTGTGGTACAATGAATAAAAACATGTTTTTAGAGTTCTTGCCCAAGGATTCTGTTGTAGACTGTTCCATAAAGGAGCACGGGTTTAGTCTTTCTTCTACAGCTTCAGAGTCTTGATCAGAAAAAAAAATGAGGTAGAAAAGCATATTGCTTGGGTTATAATTTTTGGAAAAGAACTCTCAAATAATTCTTGGGAAGCTCTTAAATTCCTGAGAGACAAGAAATCACTGAAAACAGTGATTCCTTAAAAGTATACATTAACTGAATTTTACAAATCTTTAAAAATTTCATTCATCTGTAGGCGTAGTTGTCATCTAAAGACATTTGCTCTTTAACTCTTATTTTCTAGCTATCAGTTTCCAAATGATTTTCATGGGAAACTGCCATGCTAAGCTAAATGACATCTTGGAAAGTCTTCATGGACTGGTTAATAAAGAATCACAGCAGTTGACAGCAGTAGGAAAATGAGTAAAGCAAGGAAAACAAAGTGGGTAACATCATGCCACTGTAAAAATTCACAGTTCACCAACATCCTGAGTAAGATAAACAGCTTTTGATCTCTTAAGTAAGAAAGGGAAGTCTAGATCCAAGACATATTCAGAAGAGAAGTACGATCAAAAGCTCTGGAGGGTCTGATTGGAAATGTTCTGCAGCCTTCTTAATGAGAAGACAGAGGCTTTCAAAGTGATAGATGTCTTAAGAAGAGTGGATAGGGATAAGAACTGATTTTTCACACTTGACTTGCTGTACAAAGAGCTATGGATAATCAAATGGCATTAGTAAGAGCATGGTTTCAAAATGAATGATGGTGAGTGACACCTACAACTCCTTGATGGATAAGGCTCTGGTTTCAAGAATTTTACAGGATTCAAGGGGAGCCTGAAAAAGTTCTTAGAACACAGATTTAGTGAGAATGATAAAAGAGACATAATAAATTTCCTAGATGATTTTTAATTTATATACTTATATAAATATTATGATTTATATAACCAGTAAAATTATTTGATCAATTTAAATATAACTTAGAATAGTTTGAGGTTAGGAGACTATCAGAGTAGGTTTATGCTTTTACTGGTTTTATTATTCACTTCTCCTTAGGGCCACTGTTTGGAGTCAAAATACCAGGCAAGGTCTACACCATTATTGTTACTCTTACATACTTAAGTAAGTATTTATGCTGATACTAGTGGTGTGTTTGGTAAAGAACTGGGAAACTTCTTGTATGGACTCATAGATTTTTCACTATTAGTTCCTTTTGGCATTTCCATGATTCTAAAGGAATTTTATGTTCATCTGTGACGCTCCAGACTGATTTTATAGATTAATTTTGAACACTGAGTCAAGTAGACTCAGTGCAGAAAACAGCTTTGAGAGCCTAAGGTTCTTCAGCAGAGGTACTGTCACCAGCATATTGGGCTGGAAGAAGTGGGAGTTCAATGTGGTTACTCCTTCTAAGGAAAAAAAAGGTTCCTCTTCTGCTTTTTCCCAAAGGAGAATCACACACTGAACTGTAATGCTACCTTTAGGGGCACAGATGTTTCTTCATTTCTGCCTAAACTGATACAGACAGTGTGGGCAACTAAAACACCTCAGTGTCAGGCAGTGCCAAGCAGGAGGTGTGTCTGCTTTAGGCCACAGGAGTAGAGCCTTGGAGCTGCCTTACACTGCACCCAGACAGACTGCTCTGTGCTAACCCCTCTTATGAGGCTCTGGGATGGATGCTCAATCCAAATCTGCAATAGTCAGAGGATGTTTGGCTAGAAATAGAAAGGGTCAAAAGGCTTGACTGAATACTTGTTGTAGGCCACAGTACTACAGTTATTAACCAACATACAAGTCAGTAAAGTAATAATGAGAAATGAGAATGGGAACTTCCTGTACTTTGTATTTGTGCCTAAACTGAAGAGAAGAGGCAGCTTGGTAGAAACATTCCTTAGCTAATGCTTTTTATCAATGTGTTTACTTCAGAAATAGATCTTTCATATCTCAAGAGGCAAGGTGAACAACAGAGGTTGTCAGTGGGTTTCTAAACTTGTAATTAACCCTACTTTAAAGCAAAAGTGTTATCTGAACTGCTGCGTGCATAATGCTCTCCTGAGCTTTACACTGATACAAGAAATTATCACATTGGTTCACAGTATCACCAAATCACTGCATTTTCTGTGCCTCAGTTCTTAGTAAAGATTCACCCAATTTTCATTGTGCCTATACAGGAGAGCCACAAAATACTCTCACACTAATGAATGCCTGATGCATGCATAGTACTGCTACAAACCAAACCAGAACTCTACTGAATGAGCAGAGTTCTATGAAACACATGGGGCTGTAAGGGTTGTAAACCTACAGTTTTGTTTTAAAGGTGATAACCTTATAGATATAATTTATTTTTTGTAATTAAAAAAAATCCAAGGCAGAACTATTAGAATTCCAATGAAAACAAAGGAATAATGAGTTAAAGAAAAACCTATCTTCAAACCGTTGCATAAGTATTTAACTATTTTGCTTAATTAAACAGAAAAAGCTACACATTTTGGCCTTTAACATTTATTATATAAATTTGTTTGACTATCCTCCCTTTGTTCTAAATGAGAAATATTTTTCTTTGTTGTGTTAGTAAGGACTAAGGCCTATCTATGTCTCAGCTGAATATGGAATCAGGCTTCAAGAGACAGAGATGAATGCATAATTGCTACCTCTACAAAGAAGTGACTTGGAGAACAAAAAGAAAGATACTGTGATGTTACTTTTAGAAGCTGAGTTTATGAAAAGCTTATATGGTATGCATTATTACACCATTAGAGTGGCAAGATTAACGTGCTTTTAAATAATACATTTAAAATTTCTTTTACATGCCTGCATTAAACAGAGTGCATCAAACTCCTGAGATCCAGTTTAAGCTTTGCTAGAGTTTCTTACAACAATAGGTTTATGACTTAAAAAAGTAAAGATTCCACTAGGAAAACTGTGTAAGAATAAAAATGTCAGTTCCTAAAGAAAGTAGGATAGAAGCAATTCTTTTCAACATCCTAGTTTGAGTAATAAATAGGCCACATGCATTCCTGGTATACCATGTCTGGATTCGAATAATGAATGCCACAGTGTTTTATAACAATAAAATTGTTAAGAATGTTCCTTTTGGAAAGCTTACAAAAATAAGAAAGTCAGACATTTAGTATTTCTTTCTGAAATAAAACAAATTATTTCGTGCATGCCAAAACGACATTAACACAGAACCAGCAGACTAAAAATGTGGTCTTATAAGCAGAATATTTTTCATAGAATAAACACTGCAAATACGAAAAGAAAAAATATCTTCAGAAATTTTAGCCCTCTCTACTCACTCCTCAACGTGTTGGACAAAGCTGGAGGGAGTTCAGTAATCATTGTGGAAAAATTGGAATGTTGAAATTATTTTGTACAGTGTCAACTGGGAAACTGTGCCTGTACTTACTTTGGTGTTACTGAAAATGGAAAATCTAGAGAAAACCAAGTGGTTCTTTATTTTATGTAGCAGCATCTGATAGCACACTTTTCAGAGTAATTTTTTTTTTTTGTGAAGTCTTTAGCTATCTTTAAAAAACAGAAACATGAAAAAGGGAAAGCTGATACAGGGGAACAAATATGAGTATAGCAATTTAGAAGTAGTACTGTTTCTCAGGGTTCTTTCAATCAATTTTTGTAATTTAAATGGATTTCTAATAAATGTATTATTTCAAGATAATGATTATAATTCCACCTGCTCACATTAGAAAAAAAATTTACCTTAATAATTGTGAAAAAAATCTGCATGTAGCTATAGTAGTGATGCAAATTAATAATTAGATTTGAAATGGTCAGTAATTAATATGCCAAGCACAATATCTTAACTTTTCTCAGAGATGCCTTTTGCAGGTGGATGAAATGACCATACCCCATGTTATTTTAGAGAGAGTATAAGAAATTTGAAATCTATACAATATATTGATGACTATCATTAGGATTAGACAAGGTGATGGGCTAAAATTTTATGGTACTCAACCAAGTATGTCAGACGAAACTACCAGAAAAATTAAGTAACAACACTCTTAGGATCCAAAACCCACAAAAAATATATAGTAAATTTGATTTATAAGTTGAGACAGCTTTCAGGTGCATAAAAGGAATGTCGAAATGTTAGCAGAACCAAAAATTTCATGGTGAATGGTCTCTGAATAGTGCCACTGAAAGAATAGGTAAGCATTATATAAATAAGCAAAGCAAATATGGAACTCATGAAAACAGAGAGTTCATAAGAAACCAGTTCAATAACTTTACATGATCTATAGCTCGTATTGCTCAAACAGAATAATTTAACAACTTGCTATTCTACCTTTTACCATGATTGTCAACAGAGGCCAAGAAGTGGGATAAATTTTCATCATTTCTGTGTGATAGAAAAAAGGGTTCTGTTGAAATTTAAGACATAACCTTACAAGCTCACTTTTGATTATATTTAGTACAGAGGGATATCGTTTGCTTGTTAATTTTGTTTCTCTTTTCTATTGTTGGATCACTATGTTTTCATCCTTTTATTTCAGAAACTAAGAAGCTCTGACAGAATCAAAACAAGAGCAATCAGTATCACATTTCTATGCAGACATAATCAGCTTTGAACAAGTCTCTAGAAAAAATAAACAATTGGAAGCCTGAAGACTGTACAGAGAGTCTGCAATAACTAGGCTAACACCTCTGTTTTCTGGACTAACCAACCTGAAAGTTGTCATGCAAAGGAAGCTCAAATAATTTCTTGTTAGAATAAATTTAAAAAAAATAGAAAATGTTAACTGGCCTGCTGAAAGAAAGACACAGGCTTCTGCACGCAGAGTAATGGAGAAGCATCTGAGAAAAGATTGAGACTTCAATTTGTGTTTCACTCCTCAGTAAGTATCACAATCTTGTTCTAACCCATTATCTAAAAGCACAGTCTAAACAATCCCACCGACTTCGAGTTTTCACCTACCCACTGAATTTTATGCATTTCAATCTCTCTTCAAAATACATTTCAGAATTGTATGTGATAATCATGCCACCACCAGAGTAAAAGAAAGATTTTAAAATGTTGTATAATCAGTTATGGTAAGCAAGTGATAATATGAAATGGAAAATCTACAATACCATTTCCCCTACATTTTTAGATCATTATAAATATCAGTCATAGCACTGATTATTCAGATAAAAGCATGTTCAAAGTACCACAGTGGATGTGTCTGGACTAAGAAACTGAGAAGCACAGGACTGCCAGCAGGGCTGCCAAAGGGGCAACATGCGTGAAATGCAGAATTAGATATTTATTAATAATACTTAAAATGGACATAACTGTGATTTTCCCTCTTAATTTCTCACACTGATATGCCATGAGACAGATTAAGTCTTAACTTTTGTTTTATAGCTGATTTGGGGAGCGGTGGTTTCATTTTTTAATTTTTATTTTATTTTAGAGAACTGTTTATAGTTTCAGCAGAACTCTGATACAAGTGCTCTGATAAAACATGAATATCTATATATTTTTTTCCCTAACTCAAAGGGGTCAGGAAGGGTTTTTCACTTTTGTAAAGTCCATAGAAGCCTTGGTTGTTTGCCTTACTCTGCAGAAGTGGTCATGCTACCATGTGTACTTCCCAACCTGACAAAGCCTCTTCCTGCTGCATGCAAAGCTCTGCCTTTTCATCCACACCCTGTGGCATAAAGTATTTGGAACTCCTAAGGTCTGATACATCTTAGTGCAAGTATACTCACAGAGTTCAAAATGGGAACTTCTGGGTGAAATGTAATGGTCTGTGATATACAGGTCAGAATAAACAATCTAATGGTGCCTTCTGGCTGTACTCAAGCCACTCAAGCTATGAAATCAGTTTTACCCAGTACTTCTGCTCAGCCTTTCTGCCAGCACTGAAGTGCCTGAACTCTAAAACCCCACACTGAGAAGGCAACATCTTACTCATTATGGCCTTTAACATCCCTTGCTGATAGTTTTAAATTTTTAACAGCCCTACCTGTCGAGCTTCCTTTTATGTGTTCTCATAGTTACAGATATAATTTTGGAAGCAAAATATCTAAACAGCAAGCATAATAAAAATGAAATGGGTTAAAGCTTATTAGCAGTAGGGAGCAGATGCAGCAAAATTCTGCCAGTTCCCCTACATTTCCTCCCCAGCAGGGATTTTCTGTCAAGCTGTGAGTTAGTTCTATACACTAATCCAGGCTGCTGTTGCTGCAATTGCACCTTCCTATACCTTGCTATTGTACTAAAAATTCACTTTGATTTTTGATTTCTTCCTTCTTAATAATAATAATATTTAAAGCAGCTCCTGCAGAGCTAAATATAAATTTAAGCACTGCATGCTGGATGCTCAAAAGGGCATGAAAATGTAAAATTGATAAGAAAATAATTATATACAGAAAAGCTGTTTTATTTGCTTAAAAAATAGTAACTTTCTCTCAACGAACTAAAGGTTCCTGAGCCAAGACATTACCAGTTAATAACTGAAGTTAAGATCCTTGAAATACCTCTAAAACATACATCATTCAATATATCAGTTACAATGTGGGAAAAAAAGGGTAAGTATTTAAGGAACAAAGTGATAAATTGATAGTAATACAAACTGAAAGCAAATGAAGTCTGCCACATGAAACATGATCACAGACTGTCACTCTGAGGGTTTTTATTCTTCATGTGCAGTGTCAAAAATGAGCACTTAGAAAAAAGAGTTGAACTGAAATAAGGATGTTCAAGATGGAAAGATTTCAGCTGAAAATCATTTGTGAGTGTGTACCCAAATGAGACAGAAAATGAGCAAAGTTAGTGGTCAAAATCTACTTTGTGGGCATTGAGGATAATAGATTATATAAAAAATTTCAAATTTGGATAATGATTACAAAGTCCTTTTCTTTGAAAGTCTGCTCCCTTCTGAACTTTGACAATGAGCTCTGGAACCAATTGTCAAACCAAATATCAGCTTCCACCTCACTTATTACATCATCTGTTCATCTGTTCATGTTAAGCACTACTCCTGTCAAACTTGTAACTAAATTTTGTAGGATGCAAGGAAGAAAATTTTGATGCTGCAGGAGCAGAAGAAAAACAATTTGAAAATTCTGGTGGCACTACTAAACTTCCACCAATTGTCAGGCTCTCTCTTGCTCAAGGCAACCACCTTGATTAGTAATATGATATAAAGATGTGCAATCAAAAATAATTTTTTTGAATCACAGAATGGCTTGAGTTGGGATCTTGAAGATCATCTAGTTTCATTTTCTTCTGCTAACAGTTATATCATCCTCTTTCAGACTTGCTTCTCTGTTTATATATATATATATATATATATACGCGCAAAAGTAACTATTTTGGTCAACCAAAGAAGATGGCTAGGGTGTTTCCACAAAGGTGCTTGTAAGTGAGATGCATAAAGACCTGCATAATGTCAACACTGAATAATGTCCAAGATAAAATCAAAGTTATATTTCAAGTGTTACCACCTGTGTTTATGGTGTTACATCCAAAGGACTTATGAGAAGTAAACAGGTATCACATCAGCTTCGTGCATTTTTATTTTTCATCAATGAAGCTGAATAAAAACGGGGAGGAAGCTAAAAGTGATTATTCACTGCTAGCTGGCATGCATGTAACTGGGTATTGACCAGGGAGCACAGCTCATTTTTGCTATGCAAAAATTTAAAGAGGTTTCAAAATAAGATAGTTCACTTTCACACTGTCTTACATACTTTTTTGAAAGTGGAATATGGGAAAGCATAAATAATTTTTGGGTTACTTTGACTTTTATGAATAAGAAAATTAAAGATCTATTATTAATTTTGAAGACCATGTGATATCCTTCAGAGAAGAGGAGGAAGAAGAGAAAATGAAATTATTATTATGACCAGCACACAGAACCAGAGATGAGGATAATCAAGTGCTGAAATTTAGTAGGATCCCTTGGATCATACAATAAAATAGTAAAGCACTTCCAGTGAAAGAATTAAGATGTTTTCCCAAGTTAATTTCTTTTTTTTTCCCCTTTTGATTTTTTGATAGTAGGAGATCATTAATCTGAATAGAGACAAGATTCTTGCAAAATTTCAAAAGCAAGAGATAATATTTTGAGCTGTGATTTTGACTGAAGCTTGACAGGGGAGGACAGGTATGAATTTTCCTAGTTAGTTGTGGAGTTTTTCTTCAGTGATAATTTGCTGAATCTACTTGAGGTGTTGAGTCCCAGGCAGCTTCTTCTCCACAGAGCCACTTGCTTGTCCCCCAGCCTCAGCAGGATGGGAGAGACAATAGGAAGAGCAAACATGAGAGAACTCTTGGGCTGAGGTAAGGACACTTTAGCAGGTGAAGACAACAGAACTAGCAATCCAAAGGTAATGCTTCACCTCCTCCCACCAGCAGACTGATGCCCAGCCAGCCTCTGTGGAATAGCCACCTTGGAAGACCAAGTTGCCCAATTTTTATGGCTGAGCATGGTGTCATATGGTCTGGGATATCCCCTTGACTGCCTTTAGCCCACAACCAGTCTATTCACTGAGGTGCTGACTGGAAGAAAGCCTTGAAAGTCTTGAAAATGTGCAACATTAGCAGGTTAGGCACAAATCCAAAACAGAGCATCACAGAGGCTCTTATAAAGACCCAGGAAGCTCCTGTACACTATTCAGTAGCAAGTTTCCTTCCCGCAACAGGAATGCTTTTCCAGGTTCTGCATAACCACAACAAAGAGGATATTGCCCACAGGGAACAGCTTTTAGTATGAAAGTTTGACTAGTTTCTGAGATCTGAGTTTTCTGATTTTTACAGGGCTTACACTGAGGAGACAAAATATCTGCCCTGGAAAAGACCAAGACCTAGAGTAGCTACTTTGTATTGAATTGTTGGAAGTAGTAATGTGGAAGGGATGTTTGTGGTCTGAAAGAGATTAACCTGCTACAGTTTTAGGAAGGACTAGTTGTTAATAAGATTGTCTGTGTAGGTTGAGGTGTTAATAAGGCTCTTTTTTCAATCCTGATCAATAGAATTATCTCATCCAAATGAGAACAAAATAACTTTGAAGGTGATGAAATCCTGTAATTCTGTCATTCATTGTGGGAATTTGAAGTGCCCTTTGAAGTGTGCAATTTGGACTACAGTTTAATAGGGAAGTTTCCTGAGTGAAAGTAGGACCTTGATCACTTTTCAACCAAAATGGCATTTGTCTCTCTATAATGAGGCAGTGACAACAGGTACTTGCTTCAGGGATGAAACTGTGTTAATGGCTTTCACAGTCATCACACATTAGACTTTTGACCAGAGGTTTTGGCCTAAGCGAACAGTGGATGCATATATGCACTCTTGCCTAGCACAAAAGTGACAGGCTCAAAACAGAATTAATGTATTCAGCAAAGGAGTCAAAGAATCACTCAAAACTAGTCTTATAAGGGAACTGCTGCAGGGGAAGATCAGTCAGCCTGGATGAACTAGGCTGTTTACCACCATGAATAACTTGACATGCATTTCTTCACTCTGTCTACCTGAAAAACAACATTCAATTGCATGGATATATTACCTGTAAATGGCAAATAAGCAGTGTAAATCAGTTCATGGAAATCACAGAATTATGCTGACTTACACCAGTTGAGGATTGATTGTATCTGTAGATATCTCCACAATCGATCACAGAAGAAATGCTCTCCTTTCCTATTTTCTATTGTTCGTATTTTTTGTTTACATTCTACAAGTCAAATTCATGCATACTCTTTAGACTGTTATGCAATCATATAATTTTTATACACATATTCAATTTCTAAAATGGCTTTAGTTAAAGTCATATTCTTTTAGTTTACTATACTAATTTTTAAACACTATTAAGGCTCCAAATAGAATATCACTATCCATTTTTAAGAAAAAGTTCAACTGGCAAACCTTTCACCTGCCATTGTTGCCCAGTGTCAAACGGCAGACTATTTCCAAGAACCTCTGGATTTCACTACGGCATTTGACCAGGGTTAAATATTTTCAATACAGTTGCTTCAAATGAGTAGAAAAGCTTTGCCTAATCTGAACGCAGGGGAAATGAAATACACTAGGCATGAGATGAAAGACACACTAGCACTGTGCAATTTAATACACTGTGTGCTCTGAGTGTGGGCCATATAAGAAACCTGGGTTAATATATCAAATTGTGGAACATTCAAAATAGCATATAGAAGCAAAATAGGTGTTATTAACATGATGAGACAAAAAAGGGAAACAGAAACATACATATTTTTCCTGTAAAATTTTTGATAGGCATAGGTACATGCTGTCAGCAGTAGTTTTTAAAAATACTTATTTTTCTTCTGCTGATATTAAAAATCATATTAATTAACCTATGTGTGATTTTTCTGCAATGTAAATGTAGCAGTGTTCTAATGCTCATCATTTTACCTTCATAGTACTTGTTTGCTTTACTAGTCATATTTTGACTATTTTGTTCAAGAAACTGGTAAAAGGACACCAATTAAATTAATATTACCTATACTATTATCTATAGGACACAGAATTTGCAACACTTTTTGGAAATCTAACACTTGTATTAAATAAAGATATTAACCAATACATATAATAAATTAGACAAAAAAGTGTACCTGAATATTACTGGCTTAGAAACATCTGTTCTTGATGGTGAAAAAATATGTATCTTCTCACAGAAATCTGAGTAGTTTTTTTAATATTCCATTTTAAGTTTTATTGTCATTTTCTCTATAGGTAAAAGAGGATCTTAAACCTTTGTCCAATCCTTTGCAGGAAGAAAAATCTTCAACTTCCACTATTTGAGCATAAGCTACTTCTGTTGTACTTAGGATAAAGTGTCAGAGAATGCATGAATTTTATTTAAATTCATGACAGTCTGTATATTTCAGAGAGCACAGGAATGTCTGAACAATGCACAGACTGCTGTTACAGATGCATGATGCCATTGTACATGACTGCCATGAAAACACACTAATTACTCCAGGAAACAACTGCATGTAGCTAGACAGATTCTTGTTCAAGATTTAGCTTGTTTATGACTTGGGACCTGTACGTTATTTGTAAGGCAAAGTGGAAAGCACCAATGGCATTTACAGGAGTGTAGAAGAAGGGACAATGCAGGGGCTCCCTGGAGGGGGCCCAGTGCCCTAGATGACTGCTCTTGGGCATCTTTAAAAAATCCTAATTTGGGTACACTTGCATATTTTGACATCTAAACAGTTTGTAAATCTGGTCCAAAAAGTTTAAATTTAGATTTTTAAATTTGGCATCAAGTTACCCGAGTGCTGAAATAAATGTGGAGCCCATTCACAATATGTATCAGATAAAACACTGTGAATTTTTTTCCATCACTTCTGCATTACACATTATTAAGACACACATTGTCAACAACCTGACTGGCATTCCTGACAGAATGAAAGTCAACTACAGCACTCTTTGCTGGATTTGAAACAATCATGGGATCATAGCCACTCATCCTGAATTCTTACCATAAGAAAAAAGAAAGCTTCTGTCAGAAGATGGGCTGGAGAACTTTTAAAGTTTGCAGTATGTTTGCTTGGAAATTTATTGGTGGGAGAGTACCAGACAACTAATGTCTAAATGCAAACAGTATTATAAAAGTCAAAAGATATATTTTTTTATGTCACAGGAAATATTTCACCAAGTAGATTTTTCATTACTGAGGATGGAAAATGCATTGGCAGCTGCCTATTGCAATAATTTAGAGAGGAACTGATCTGTAATATCAGAATTTAAGAAAAAAATACTATGTGTAAAATGATTTGCGGAAAAAAAGATATAATCACCTTAGTCATTTTAATAAATTTTTCTAGGCAACTTGGTCTTCTAATCTTAACAAAATATATTCTTTTCACTGTCTCAAAATCTCCCTTCACCAATGTTTTGGGTTCGCTTTCAAACACAACCAATTCTAAACTTTCTGTTGGTAACAAAACATTGTGTACTAAATACACTGAAGTATTTCCCTACATTTTTTTCTTTTTATAACAAAGAAATCAGAGATAACATTTCAGAGAGTTCTGGAAAATCTGCCTCCTAATTTTGTATGTATTTCATCCAACCAAAATAACTGAAACTAATTTTTAGCAGTCAGACATTTTTATAAACAAATTTATTTCAAAATCAGCAAATGGCCTCAAAAATTTTTCTATGAGGAAGTTAATGTGCTCTTATCTCACAGAAAGAACTAATTCTCAGTACTATTCAAATAGAATAGCAATAGTCCAAATGAGTATTTATCACTCATTTATCAGAATTTATACGTTTTATCAATCTAGCTATTCCAAGCCTTGCCAGGGATTAGCAAGATGTAAGAAAAAGAAAACACAGCAGTTAAACAAGTTGGAATGCCTGAAATCTTGAGACAGCACAGCATGTTTTTTCTTTGTATTAGTAAGGATAACAAAAGAAAGCAGAAAACAAGCATTCAGAGGTAGAAAAAAAATGTAATAATGATCTTGCCCATCTCAGTTATCCTAGAGGAATATATTGTACAGGCAGAAGGACAATTCATCACTTGAAAAAGCCTAACAAAATATTTTCTGCTTGGAAAGCCCATGGGTAGGGGAAGGAGAAGTTAGGGTGCAGACTCAGCTCCCAACTAAATATAGTGGGAGTACTGTCTAAATGGTACAACTCAAGCCCTACTGAATAAAAAGCATTCACAAAGTAAATTAATAAAATTTTGTAGGCACAGTCACTGTTATATCATTATACAATAATTATTTGGAATATTTCCATCTATCAATAATGCCATCTGTCCCACCCAATACAAATGGACTACAACCCATCTGGCTTATTTTTTTCTATTGATTACTCTGCTGAATGAGTTAGCAAAACCGCTTATAAAATCATCATATTACATGACACTGTCATTAAAAGATGTGAAGCAAAGAAAAACACAAGATGAGACTTAATTGGAAAACTGTCAGTTCTTCTTCCAGAAAGTTTTAGCAATGCTATAAGCTTTTTTTTTTTTTTCTGGCTACTTAAAAAAAGGCCCAAGAAGACATAAAGCCCAAAAACCCCCTAAATGCTAACTACTGGATTAGACTGAAATTGTTCTACCACACAACGGCTACTAGGTATGCTAGAGAAGGTCCCTCAATTTATGTCCTCAAGAGTATCAAAATGTCCCTAAATATTCCTGGCAACCGCAAAGAAATTGTGGAAGGAATGTAATTTAAAACTAGGGTGGAAGAAAGCCGATGATGGCAGGCACTTGTATTTGTAAATTCCAGTAAGTCTTCCTAGGTTTTGGGTTTGATTATTTGTTTGTGTAATTTTCTTTATGCTATTTTTGTAACCTCTGTTTTTTTCTTTTGATTTTAACCACCGCTTCCCTTAACTATATTTTAATTTCTCCAGCAACAAAAATGCAGTTTTATGCACCTACAGAATTAAATGCTAACTTCAGCTCCTTCACTCTAGATCTCAGTTTTTACAATATCTTTTAGTTTTAACAAAGGAAATCTCTCTTATGTACATTCAAAATGTTGACCCAAAGATCCTTAGCCCAATGATTTAGGTGTTGTTCTTTTGAGTGAACCCTTGGTGGGGCTGCTTTCTTGTCCTTCCCTCCCCACTATTTTTCTTCTTTCTACTACAACCTTTTATCCCTGCACCGATTTCTGTTTCCTCTCTCACCCTGAAAGGCTTTTCCAGTGATGCTGAGACTCAAAGGGACGTATGAAGGAAGAAGGGAGAGGGAGAGGGGCTGGATTCCTGCTCTGAGGACAGAACCCTTAATGACTGTGGGTAACTGGAGCTCAGGGAGGCTCAGGGGGTTCTACTGTAGGGCTGAGGCTGCAGGAATGATGCTGGGAGCTCAGATACTGAGTGCCATAGGGAGTGAGGGAAATCGGGATGACAGGAGTAGAAAGGAGTTGTGTAAGAAGGAAGGAATGATGCTTGGATAAGGAAGGGACCAGAGGCTGGGTGACTGAAACAAGTTAGAAGTTACTAGGGGGTCCAGCCTTCTTACTGTTACTGTTTGCTCCCTCTCTTACAGTCCTCTCCCATCCTCACTAGACCCACTAGAACTCTGTTAATAATGTAGGAAATATTTCCTCTGGAAAAAACAGATTATTCTGAAATATACTTTTCATAATTTATCTCAATTTTTAAAAGTATTTATATTTGTTTAAACATAATTGACATTTCTCTTTGTAACTCAAGAAGTTCCTAAAAGACAATTGTCACTAGCAATATTTCAAGAAGTCTTCCAAAGTCCTACTAAGTGTCTCTGACCCTGTGGCCTTATCTCAAATGAAGCTTTGAGCAACTGCATGTCCACATCCAATTCTTAGTAGTAAACCTTTTGTGCTACATAAACATATCCAGAGAACAATTCTCATACTCCTCTTTATATAATGTGCTGTTAGATCCAACTTACTGGTATCCTAAACAATTTATATTGTTTGTGCTTTAGTGACTACTGCCATCAAACATGTAGAAGGATTCAAGGGAAGTTGCTGAACAGTATTATTTATGTAGAAGATATTTACCAGGTATCATCACATGACAAAATGCTAAATTGCTATTGTTCTAAAGAAAAACACCTTTGGCAGTTCTGATGCATATGATTTAGTCACCATTTTAAATACAATTGTCTTAATATACCATTGTTTTGCTATTAAATATAGAACATTAAATGAATAGAAATATAGAGTCTAAAGCCCATCTTTAAAACATAATTCATTCTATGTTTTATGATGTATAGCTTACAAAAAATGACTTCTGAGATGAACTGCTTTTTTTGCCCAAAAAAACCTCCTTTTTTCATGGATGACAGAACGAGAACAACTTCAAGGGAGAAACCATTTGTTCTCATTAAGTGATCTGTAGGTTGCTACTGGTTCAGGTCTTTGGTCACTGCTTAAAATGAAGTTAAAGAATAATAAAATATTTTTGGTCAGGCTGACTTAGTTTACTTGGCAAAACCAGACCATTATTTCATGTCATGGTATTCAACAGAACTGTCTGTAGTTGCAGAGGGATACCAAAACATGAACAAAACCACACAAGTAAGGAATATATGTTCAGAGAAAAGCTACCGTATTCTGTCTTCCACAGAGAAAGGCAGTGTCTTACAGAGTCTGGAAGGCTGCTCCTAAGTAAAAACTACATTACTTGTTCAATGATACTATGGAATAACTGAGGCAGAAGTACTAATGAAGTAAAATTTATCATTTTTCAATATAAAATCCCTATTTTCATTAACAAGACAATTGTATTTTCAGGGCAAGGTGATTCCCCCCTCTAGTTCCTTGTAGCAGAAATATCTGATAAGTATTTTTCTGTTTTACTTTGTACATAAACCCCTACTAATCAAAAAATATTGATTAGTATGAGGAAAAAATTGAATTCCTCTGTCTGATCCTCCAATTGACAAAATTATAGAAACAAGAACATGCAGCTGCTAATAACATCTCACTTCCACATATATTTAGGTTTTTCCAAAGCATTCTTAGATGGTGTTGTGGCACGCATTACTTTATCTAATATTTTTTTCTCTTTCTGATACACACATTACTAAATTATGATCTGATAAGCACAGAATAAGACTGACAAACATCCTGCAGGATTGCCTGATTGCAGAATGTTTTTCTTAAAGACTCTCAAAAATTGTCAGGCAGCTATCACTTCACAGGAGTACGTGTAGGCAACAATCCATCTTTTAAGCTATGGCTTGAACAATCAAAAAGTGACATGGAATATACATGTTTTTATTAGTAAATCAAGTTGAAATTTAAGTATGGAAGTATGAAAGTGAAGTCTACATCTTTACTCAGAAAGACACTTGCCTAGTGCTGAGACTGGAGATAAAGGCAAAAAGAAGGAAAACTTCAGGTGTCTTTTTCCTTCTTCTATGAAAATATTAACACATTCTATGCTTCCAAGCCCTGAGAAAAAATAATAATCAGGCTATATTAAATTATAAGCATGTATGCATCTGGTTTTTATGCATTTGGGGGGAAGTTACATTTTATTTACAAGATTTGCAGTCACTACCTTTAAATGTTGTCTGGGTGCTCCATGGCTATTTAAGAAAAGTGGCACATATGAATTAGGAATTATTATGGCATCATTATAAACCACTCTGGAAATTATTATGCTGTTAATCAAGGGTTAACCAATAGGGACAAGCATGTCCAGGTGTGGTCTTAGATGCCTAGCTAAATATAAAAAATAATGAACAGTTAATCGCTAAACTCAGTTATCATAACAATATTGTTTATATGAAAGTTGGGAAAAAATCCTCAACAGAACAACTCACAAAAAGCTGAAGTAAAACACCCATTTTACTATATGGGCAGAAGTAATTCAAACGAGGCATTGTTCACATTTTTGTTAGAGAAATTGACTGTTCTTTAAGAGTTCTTTAACACAACACTTTGGGGAATTAAGAAAAAGTTAGTGGTGAATATAAGTTTCTATTAAGCAGTTCTCTTTCTCAATTGTGCACAACCACTTATGAGCCAGAACATAACAGCTCAATCAAACCTTACCTGAACCCCTCTGAAACATACTGAGAAAATGCTGATCTTACTCCAAGAGTTAGAGAGAAAAAAAAAGACAACCCAGAGGGAAGAAAATGGAAATGGCGTCTACCTTTCTGCATTCCCTTAACTTCTTCTGCCACATGGAGCGAGCAACAGGGATGCTCTGGCTGTCGGTGACGTAGCAGGTGGCTGAGATGACGTGGTGGAGGGCAGTGCTGTGGCTCATGGCCTGCAGAACATGCTGGACGTGGCGGAGGGAGACGCTGGCCTCTGTCCGCATGCCACCGCTGATCAGCTGCATCGTGCAGGGCACCAGAGCAACCTGCCCAGCACAGTAGAGAACATCGCCCACCTAGGAGGGAATCAAATCAACTCAATAAGACTCTGGAGTTCACAGAAGACAGTGGAAGCATCTTTCCCTCTTCCAACCAGTTTCTTTCAATAGTACCGTTCTTTACCATTGTTTGTCACAAATGGAGCAAACATGCCGGTCTAAAGATAATTTTTTATTGGGCTTTAACTACAAGACAGAAACACAGCACTGCAATAAACTGTAACCTAACAGTTAATGCATGGATGTACATGTCAGCTCAAAACAATAACCTGATGTTGTGGAGTGTACAGCTGCTGGATCACACTGATGCCCCAACACGGTTAAATAAGTACTTGTTTCCTTTTCTTTTGAGTGATGATGCACATCATCTTTGGTTCAATGCTATTTTTTCAATCTTCTATGTCTTAAGCTTTGTTTTATATAAAACCATATAAGAAAGTATCAGTACATATCTGTAGTACCTTTAGTAAACTGATTTTAAAATACTGTAAAAATGTATTAGCAGAACATGAACAAAAAGCGATGATATTCTACCAGAAGGCAAAAGCAAATTGCAGAT
Organism: Petroica traversi; assembly: GCA_025920805.1. Taxonomy (NCBI): domain Eukaryota; kingdom Metazoa; phylum Chordata; class Aves; order Passeriformes; family Petroicidae; genus Petroica; species Petroica traversi. The sequence continues at coordinate 26,416,987 of JAHLSL010000007.1, forward strand.
TGAAAATAAAATGCGGAAGAATGCTACTTGAACAAAGAGATGGGTCACCTTTTGAAAGTGGAATTAAATGGGAGGCCAGATTTACTACTGCAATGCAGTTACTTTGGGCTTATTTTCCAAAATCTTCCCGGCAACATTCTGAAGACCTACTTTTTTTTAACACCAGCCAGCAAGGAAACATTTATTCTTATTATTCAGACATCTCAAAGATTTTTTTATAAAATCTTAATGTAAATATCAAAACTTTTCATCATCTTATGCTGCACTTCTCTAGAACGTCTGTGCATTTCCTAATCAGTGAAACAGTAAATTTTATTCACTATCAAAAGAAAACTAAGTATAGAAGTGGGAAGTAAGGTGGGCGTAAGCAGCTTTGAAGTCAGCACAGAAAGAATTTTGTTAGGAGTAAAGACTTAGAAAATGGACTGTGCAAGGAATCTTTTGGAAGAATTTTGCAGAACTTACTGTATAAACTGTAAAAATTCCTCAGAATTAAGAATAATTAAAAAAGAAATCTGTGTCCTAGAAGACATGGCAATCAAACCATGTGACAGACCCATATGCAACTCCAAATCTGTCCTCATAACTGTCTGTGTCTCACAAAAGACTCACACATGTAACTATTGGAAGAGTATCTTATACAATTTGGCATACAAGTTCTATGATTAGCAGCTGAAGAGGGGGAGGAGGCAGAGAGGAAACAATATATCAACTGACACACATCGGCTACTGAAATGGTTTAAAATACCTGAAATATTGTTTGATAATGCTATATATAATCCTGAATTTGGAAAAAAATATACAAAAGCAATATTTTGGTTTATTTGAACAAATGGTCGTTCTTTTTTTTTTTTTCAGCACTATTTTAAAATATGTGCCACTGAACAAGGGAGTCCAGCCAGCTACCAAGTGGCATACTGACAAGATGAGAAACAAATTCAGAAAGATATGATTCAGAGGGGCACAGGTTTGTTTTTAAAGCAAACCATTCATTTTCACCTCTGCAAAGTGAAATCCGTGCATTAGTCAAAAACTCCAACGCAGGTAGTTTATACTTCTACAGAAACAAAAAAATCACACTGATGGTATTTCTTCCTTTTTTTCCCCTGTTGAGCTGCTGGTTTTCCATGCATCACCCATGTTAATTATTAGGTAGACAGAAGAGCTGTTCAACCAGTTCACTTCCCCTATTCTTGAACAGATTGTTTGAGACATAATATGAATACTAATTAACGATAAAATATCTGTCAGTGTTTTGAAATACAGACCAAGATAGCACTTTCTTAAAGTATCCTGGACAGTTCTGATACAATTAGCCCCACTGGTCATAAGCAAGGTCATAAAAAAAATCTCTGAAGGATTTGAGCAAAATTGGCACCACTTTTGGCTAAGATTCAGTGGGAATTTTGCACAGGTTTTTAAAAATCAATTGAAAAAATCCCTCTGTTCCTAACATACTTGTTTGTATCTAAGATGCAATTAATAGAAAAACTGTGTTCTCAACAAGCCACCATGTTATGGAAGGGTGGATGCAAGGGGAAAAGAGGGGAAAAGGATAAAAAAATGGCCACAGATTTGCAGCAACTGTATTTCAGGGGGACTATAATTTAGAATAAGGGAAGGAGGAGGGGCGTCTGTCTTCTCTTTCCCAGTGACTCAGTCATGAAAAGCAAGCATAAATAATCAGCAAGGACAAAGCAGCAAACCAGTACAAACACTGTTTTAGCAGATTTCAAGACGTTGTCTCTGGAATGTTTGAAGCATTATACAGAGAATTGTTAGCAGAGTAAAAGGCATGTAAAAGAGGGAAGTCATCATACTATCTCGTTCACAGTACTGAAATCTTACAAGAGGAGCTGTCACAATGTATGGTGTCAGTACTTGTGTTGTGAAAGTGTTCTGCAAAACCCTGCTGGAACCTTGCAACAGTTTATCTTTTTGGAGCATTTACGAGGATAACAGAAGATCTTTCAGGGTATAGATTCACAGCATAACCAGTCTAGTGGACTTGTGTACAGGAAACTCAGTGTAGAAACAAAACTACAATATAAAGGCTCTATATTGATCCTTTAAGGATCCATATGTATACAGTGGATGAATCACTGGTGATTTGTTTTTCACTGCAGACAATACACAAATTTCAAGTGCTAAAATTTAAATAAAGACTTAAATCAAAGATAACCCTGAAAACTCCAGCTTCATACTGCTGAGATGCTCACTTACACAAATTTATTTCCAGTATCATTTCACAGCAGTATGCATATTATAAATGGGGCCTCACGTGATTCCATATTTCTTCCCTTTTTATTTTCATTTGTATCATTGCAAGTTAAATGAAAAGTGGGTCCTTATAAGTTAACACAATACTTTAGCAGCTGTTTTGCTCAGCCAGCCCAACTGGAAGTAATCAGGGAAGTTCAGTGGACAATCAGAACCTCAGAGGATGCAATGCATGCTCTCACAGATAGAAAGCTAAGGGATTATTTGAGAATTAGTACTTTACAAGTGCAGCTGGCTTGCAGGGATAAGTATAATTCAGACCTAGGGCACAGCTTATACCAATGGAAGACTGTAGCTTTCATTTACTGGGAAATCAGAAGGAAAGCATCTATGGTATCATGGAAGGGAACAGCCAGAAGAACTGACTCCGTGCCACTTTGCACTGTTCTATCCCATGAAAAAGTTTTTAACTGTATTCTAAGTTACTAAAAGGACACAAGATATCTCCCATATATATATATATAAACTTATAAGGAAAAGAAACCATGAGAAAACCAGACAACTGACTAAGGACTAACTGAAGCTGCTAATTAGAAAGGAAAAGCTGCAATTATAGTTGCCTAGAAAGAAACAGAAGTAATAGGATACCTATGGATATGCACTACATTGTTTTTTAATTACTGGCCAAGAGCAACTATGGAAAGTTTATGAACCTGTTCCTGCTGGTATTATTGAAACTTGCTAGTGATTAACTCTCAATATGAAAATTGCTGGAAACTTCTAACAGAGGGGTGTCAAACATTCACCCACAGATACTTAGGCAAATGCTAATAGCTGCACCACAAACGCGTGTGTCATGCAAGTAAAGAGTCAATATGCAATCAGCCAAATCTTTGTTCTGAATGCAGTTTGGTGTCTGAGTGACTGCTGCCCTTTAGCAGGTCACGGTGCACAAAAGGTTCAGTGACCCCCTGACCCAAGAGTGACACAACCCACCATTAGGCTCAGTCAATGTAAATAAGCAGAACTGACAACACACTAATAGGCTGCCTCTGGTCAGCCACGGGTACCTCTGACCTTAATGAAGACCTAAATCAATTAATACTCCAGGCAATAAAGACCTCTGGCTGATTAAGTTAGATAGAAATAATCTTTTCTAACGGGATTAAAGCTGCAAGGTGGTGAACTTTTTATTCAATATATGATAATCCTTTCTTCCTAGGGCCCTCTTGTTTTAGATAATGATGGCAAAATTGCTTTTTGCAATGTGACATCTTTTATTCAACTGACTGGTACGAATAAAGTTTTAAAGGCATTGTTTAGACAACAGTAATTGAAAAGCTTGAAGTTCATATTCTGGAAACAAATTGTATCTGACAAACATGATTCTAATACACCCAACCTTCAATATAATTAATGTTTTTCTTGAACTGTTACAAATTTATAGTCTAAAAATTCCAGCAATGAGTTCATACCACATAGTTGAGTTTGACACAGGCTTTCTTCTGAGGAAAATATAGCTAAATGATGAAGGATATATTACATAATAATAAAAAATAATAACAATAACAACAATAATGATGATGATGATAATAATAGTAATAATAATAATAATACTTTAATTATTAACGTTGAGAAAAAAAAAATTCTAAGACTCCACATATAGCTTAATCAAATGTTTGTACATCATACTCAAAACTTCCAAACTTCCCTTTGAAGAAAATAATTTTTTTTCTTGTTAGGAAAACAAAAACAATAACAATGAATCAATAGCATATTATGGCTATTTTATTGAACTAGCTTCAGTATCTCTACAGTTTTTAAGATTTTGTAATTCAGTTTTCAGATGCTGTGAGTCCATTTCGTTAGTTCTCATTTTGGGATGGATGTTTCTATACATATCTGATACCTAAGCTACAAGACTACAAAACACTCATTATTTTGTATTGCTCTCCACTATTAGAGACTATTTTATCAATGTGTGCTTTAAATTTTTCTCTTTGAATATATATATTTGGGGGTTGAAAATTCGTAGAACTTTTTTTTTAATAAGAAGTGAAAAAGTACTGCAATTTCAGGGATGCTAACCTAGGTTGCATTTTTTTTTTTCTCTGCAGTTTAGGAAAATTAAGATACATCATATTTGACATTGAACACAGTGTCATAACACTATCAACACACCTAAAACTTTTGTGCATTTCCTAATTTAAATTACACCAAGGAGAAGTATCATGTCATACAATATACAAACACTGAGCAGCACAAAACCTGGCAATTCTTGAAACTCAACAGTGCATCTGAAGAAGCCACAATACTGTTATGAATACTAAACCAACATAATGAATATCTCCTAACCATACTCTGCACTTCCCAATTGTAAACACCTCTGCAATCCTCTAAAAATCAAATGCCTTCTGACAGTGCTGGGTTTACAGCAGAAAATCTCATCTAATACAATCCTGAAGGTCTGTAGTACCCTGACGTTTAACAAAATGCTAAATACACAGACTTGAGAAGGACGATCAGGTCAAAACTTAAGAGAAGGTAAGATCAAAGTCTTAGCTTGAAACTAATATTTTAAAAACTGTTCTAACTCATCACAGAAAAGTTGTAATAGTTGGGTACATATTTTTGGCAATGTGTTGGTTATTTTAAAATCTTGATCGATGTCAATTCAATTTTATTCTGCTCTACAACTGACAGAAATAAAACCCACATGCTTCTGATTTACAGAAAACAGAGATTCAAAAACTGAAATTTTCATAAAGAAAACCCACCTCAAAAACTGCCATTTGTATTCCAAGGGAGTATTATACATAAATCAAAAATAAATGCAGCTTTTAATGTCAGAACCTGTGGTTATAAACATCTAGGAGGATTCCAATAAAGTGGGTGAAAAAGGCTTGCAATCTAATACATCCATGGGGGCATGACAGACAGCTAGTCTGAAATCTTCTCCATGATTCTTGTTTTAGTCAACTTGGAATCTCCAATAGAGAGGAAAGGAACAAAATTGAGGTACTTAATTCGTATATTTTGGCCCGTGTGCTGTACTGGTGCCCAGGGTACATATTGTTCCTTCATGGAAAATTACAGTAGACAGCTCAAAGACTTAATTGCCATAGAGGATAAACTGTTCTCCACATTCTGAAGGGTGCTTTTCCCTAAATATAAAAAGAGCAGTCTCCCTATTTTTAAATGAGCAAGCTAACAAGAGTATTAATCTTTGATGCATTTCTTCCTTGGGACAGTGGAATTCTAGTCTTCATGACTACTAATCTGCCACCTTTTACAAAGCCTACCATTCCTCTCAAGCTTTTGAAAAAAGTCACAAGTTCTCACACAACCACATTAACTGTGAAAAATTGCAGAACACTTAGCTTTATGAACATACCTTATCTAAAAGATGGAGTAAAACCTCCAAACTGATTAACACTTCCTCATTTATTATTCATGTCACTTCAAATAAAGATGCCAAACAAAACAAATTATTAAAAAATGTACTCAGATGAGTCTATTCCTAAGAATTGGGGTTGGGATTGGGAATCAGATACTTAAATTGGTGCTTACTAGAAAAACTAAAGGTCTTGTCAGGGTCCAGAAAAACAAGGTTGAAAATACTGTTATCCAACAGTGTAAAGTGAGTGAAATAACTTGACGTGGACATGAACCCTTGAGCAATGGATACCACATTTTTAAAAAATGCAAGTGATTGTGTTTTTTAGTGAATTACATATGCAGAGCTAAGGAAGGATAATGGTTATAATTTATATGGATTCTTAAAATATCTGATAAGGCATATCTGGAAAAGATTTTTTAACTCTCCTAATTATAAATGCTGTTAACTAGCTGATAGTCTGTAAGGAGAGTAATGAAAATGCCAATGTAACTGAAGTGGGGTGCCGTAGGGATTGGTATTAGGCTTGATTTTGTTTAACATCTTCATTAAGTCAGTGAAAGAAGGGATTAACAGCATGATAATGAAACCCACAGAGGATACTAAATTGGAATGTGCAGCAGTAGAAATAATAAAAATGGACACAGATAGGTTTGAAATAAAGGCAGCAAATAAGAAAATGAGACAGCTTAGGAAAAATGAAAACTCAAGCCAGAACATATGGCAAAAATATTTTGAAATACAGATATTCAGAACAAGGGAGAAAACTTGACTGAAGAACTGCTGAACAGTTTATATTAAAACATAACTGCTCTTTACTAGAAGCACATTCAATAAAGGACAAAAGAAGATGCAGTCTCTGTTCTCATGACACTGGTCTAATCAAAATTCATTAAAATTTCCCAAACTAGTATCATAATCTTTACAAAAACTATGATATGATTTCCATATTTCAAAAGCAAGACTGTAAAAGATCTGGTGATTTCAAAGTCTTAGATGATTCTTCAGAGCTAATGAAATACTCTTTTCCAAGAGTTTTTAGATTTCACCATTATCACTGTTTTTCAGTTTAGAGCACAGCATAGCAGCATTCAAATTGTGATAAGCATCTTAATCTGCCATGGTAAAGATGTACAAATTTAAACCCTGTTTTTATCTTCCCTTGTTAAGTGGAAAGTGTCTACAACTTACATGAGGTTACCTAAGCATTTATTTGGGGTTCCCACACAGTTCATTTGTGGTTTTACTATTTAATCCTAAATTTATTTTCATTTCAATAGCTTTACAAAATATCAGCAGAGAAAGACAGAGTTGGCTTGTTCTAAATTTTTCTCTACTCTTCTCTGTAGTTTCTCTACTTTTCTCTCCAGTTCTAGGGAATTGGATACCACATACGGGAGAGAGGTTATAGGGTAACTGTATCCATACACATTATCTAAAGGGAGATAAAGACAAAAGATTAAATTATGTGATTTCCTTAGCTGCCTATACATGTTTATATTACAGACTGTCTCTACTACTTTTATCCTTAAACATACAATCTACTTAGAAAGGGATCTCATGGTCTCCTTCCCACATTATCTGAAGCTTCTACTGACAATTTCCACTTACAGTAAACTAAATCACCAGTTCAACTAACACAGCAGTGATAAAGCAGTCAAAAAAGTAAAGTAGAAATGCCTTGATTTAAGTTTCTGTTACAATAAGGGGACTACTGCTTAGGGCTGCACCACTGTCGTGGAATTCAGCATCCAAGGAGAATCAAGACTGCAGTCATAAAATCCTACAAAGAGTGAGTTGTTTTTTTCCCTTTCCTACCTGTCTAAAATCCTTATTCATGCCAACTGTCAAATAGTTTAATGTGATTATAAACAGAAGAGGGACAGCTAGGCAGAGAAAATACTCTGTACTGAAAAGTGAAAGCTGTTCATCACACGACAGTAATTCACAGTGTATGAAACACATTAACACCGTGACATTCTATTCTTACAAAAAAGATTTTTTTCCCAGCCTCCACTTGGCTTAATATTCTTACTTGAAATAAGCTGTTCATGATTGTCACTGGCTACTTTAAGATGGTTTGTGATAACTGGGAGACGGGAAAGAAGCAATTACATAAAACCAAGAACCAGGTAACTGAAAACAAATTACCTATAACTACAGTAAGCTAAAAGTAATAGTTCCCATTCTAGCCACAGAGTGTGATTTTTGTTTGTTTTTTGCTTTGACCCATCCTCTATATATACCTATTCTCACAGGGATTCTACAGAAATCTAGGACTACCTAAGCAATAATCAACACTAAGACAGCTTAATTTATGACAAAGATTATCTATTGCAGTAGTCCAATTTATAATACGTATAATCACCATTTCCCAGTGGAAATGATAGGAGACTTGTTTGTGCAGCTATACACAATATACACAACAGTAATGCATATAAAATATAACCTACATGACATACAGTATTTATCACAATGCTCTCCTTATTTATTCATATTTCAGTGATAATACTTCCTTAAATAGCAGAATATCTTTCTCTAGGGATACATCTTCCAATGCAAATGTACAAGTAAAGTTCTGATTATACTTACAGAAACTGAAACTTTCAGCAAAGATCTACATATATACTTAATATTATTGGCCAAACTAATGTCATATTACCTTTTCTGCATTAAACCAAACTTGACAAAGAAATGAGTTTGGTTTAGGGATTCCAGGGTATCAGCTGCAAAATCCTGCTATATCCAGCAGTATGGCAAGAGTCCATAGCTAGAATTCTGTGTTCTGAGCAGTAATATTTGACCCAGTCTATAAATTTAAAGGATTTTTAATTCCACAGCGATGATGTATTATACATTCTCATGTAATCTGAATTAAAATGTTTATGAAATGCAATCCAAGAAAAAAAATGCATGAACAAAGTAATGCCTTTTCCACATGCATGCTATTAACTATTCTAAAACCTAAAGATCCTTAATAAAAAATAGAATTAATGGAACTTAGTGAAACACAACAACGACCTCAGAAATGCACTTATTACGCTCATCCACACGCATTTTCACAAATTTTATTTGTTGTATGCTTAAATACTGACCTTTTATCAGAATTATAGTGTGACAAACATATAAAGTATCATTAAATTCCTAACAATGCAATGAGGCAGAGTTTACTATGGAACTTTCGGTGGGCAGACATTCTATCAGATTGGCCACACTTCAAGAAAAGAACTTACCTATTGACAAAGTGGTAACCTGCATTTAAAAATTAAATTTCTGTAATAAATTTTATTTTAATTCTGTTTCATAATTAGACTACAACTGAATTATAATTATATTCTATACAGTAATATATTCATCTGGGTATGGAGTTACTATCTTGCATTAAACTTTTTCTAATTTTTTTTTTTTTGGGAGGGGTAGTTTTTTGTTTTGTGTATGTTCAACTTATTCCTTTAAGTACTTATTTTCATGGAATTTTCTAAGTGGTCCAAAAGGATAAAAGTTGAGAACTGGAAATTGCACTACATTGACAGTATATTAGTAAGTAAAAAATTACTAATAAAATTGTATCTCATGTTGTGCCATTCAAACTGCAACCATGTTTCTATCCATCTTGTATCACTAAGTGATGTCAAGAACCAGTGCCTGCAAATTTGCTATGTGCTTAGGTCTTTTGTTTGTATTATTAATAAAAGTAGTTATTTTGCTAGCAAAAACTAATTGCAGACTCAAGCCCTCTGATATAGAAAAATAGGTAGAAAGCCAAGTGTTGAAGTTAAAAGGGGCTAAATAAGAGGAAGGGAGGGTCAGACTGCAGCAAAGAATAATCCAGCAATTAGGTTAATCAGCTGCAATATTGCCGAGACCCAGGTTCAAATCCCCTCTTTAGTATTTTCCTTTTGCCTGATAATGACAGCGTTGTTGTGACAATGGGCACTCCAGGAAGTCCATCTCTTAATATCTTCTACTGGATCTGTTCTAATTTGTTTAAATAAATTCATGATCTTGGATACTGTAGGATGGAATTATTTTTCTCTATGGTGAAAAGTATTAGTTAAGTGCAAAAGCTTTATAATGAACTTTAAATCAAAACTGGTACATATATGATTAGGATTTCTGTCTTGATAGTCTAACATTATCCAAAAAGGAAATTACAAGCATTCCAAACTACTCTGAGATGGTCATTATTACCTTATAGGTTTTGAAATGATAAACATTTAACACTCTAAAGACACTTAAGATAAGCCTTACACTATAGAACATTCAGACAGATAATTCTGGATGAACAGAATTTTTGTGAAATATTTAGGCTACTTCAAAGGATGCAAGATCACAAAATAAGAACCATGTTGGGCAGGGAATTTTTATCACATTTTTGAAAGTAAACCAAAAATGCTTATACAAGCCTAACGTAAACATGAAATCGGATCAAGAAATCCTCTTGGATGTATAGTGTTTAAAATTTAAGCACAGAAATTTTGAATTAGAAACAATATCGATGGCATTATTATAAGAAAATCTTTAAACTTTTGATTTAAATTTTACAAATAGTGAACAGACTATCTCTCCAAAAACAGAGGCTGTATCAAAGTCTACAAATTATGCCAAGAACAATTAAAATATCTAATATTGCATTTTGAGCTAATGGAAATGATAGGTATGTTACTGAAAACACAGCCTTGTATGACAATGCAAATGTCTAATATTTTGCTTGTTCAGCCCAACAGAATGAGCTTTTAATTATCAGCTAAACAGTATACAGTATTCATAAAGTACGCAAAAATGACAACATTTTCAGTGATGGAAACAGACTCATACAAATTTTACATTCTATTTATATGACATGAAGATTGAAGTTGCCCAACTTGACCATTCATCTACCAGTTTGAAGTTATGTTTTAGGGTTTTGTGAAAAGATGGGGTTTTGTTGCTAAAAAAAAGTTTGGCCTAAGTTCAACCAGCACAAATTGTTTGTTACCAAGTCCAGCGAGGTATAGTTAATACCCAGCATCTTTCAGTGTGCGATTCCAGAGTTCACGTTTGGCAGTGTAACCACTCATAGCATTTGACTCCAAACCTCAGAGTTTCTGACATTCAGATCTCAATGAGTTAACTCATTTAGGTATCCAACAAAAAACAATTACATGTTTTTGCAGAAAAAACTATCACATGCTGATAGTGAATAATTAAATGCTCAAACCAAAGAGAAACGAACTGTTTTTGTGATGTATGTTTTGAACTTCTAATAGCTAGTCTGATTCTTTAGAAAAATAGCTGAGCTACAATCAGGAAGGGCACAAATGGAGAATGGAGAAGAGTATATAAGAATAATGCCTGTAATATGAAGAAAGGTGGAGAAAAAGAGTTATTCCAACAGCTATTTTTATTTCTTGATTTTAATGCTAACTCAGGGTGTCACAGATGTTTATGTAAAGGAATGTTTTCCACTCTATACCCTGTCCTTGTAAGTTGATGTAATGCTTTGATTTTACGCAACTTCGCTAAAAGCAGAAATTGCACCTTGCAGGACTAGGCTCTGTATGCAGAACAAATAATAGTGAAATTCAAATGAAATATGCCATTTAAAACATCATCAGAGAACAATAAATCAGCTCGACATCTTCCCAACACAGGAAATTGAGAGTTAACCAGTGTACCCAATTTTGATATTTTTTTTTAAAGGAGGAATACATCTGCAATAGGGAGCTGCTTTGATAGACCTTTGAAGGTCTTCAAAACTCCTGCTAATATGTTATTCTCTAAAAAATATTCCCATAATTCTGCTGTCTCCCACAATTCCTTGCCTCGAGATTCATCTGTCAACTTTGATGCATCTTTTAAAGTACCCCTCCAAGCCTAAAAACCATGACTACAGACCACAGAAGAGAACTCTTTGCTTTGAAACTATCTGATCAATCAGAAGATCATTTACCTGCAAGCATTATTTGGTGAAGCTAAAGCGGCACATCAACCAGCAGCATCTGAAGGCTGAGGCAGCAAAACGTCAACAACAAATTGTCATTGGCATTCCATTTATGAACCTTCAAACAGCATCAGATCTTTTCCATGGGAAACCAGATCAGGTCAGACTGGAGCTGAATATTTCTTAACAAGCTACCCATCAAAAGAACTTACGTTTTGAATAAAAAGGCTATCATTTGTTGATTTGAATATCAAAGGGATCCACTGCAAACTCCCAGTCTAGAAAAACCTCCCTAAGCTACACCAGACAGGTGTTTAATAATCTATTATTAAGGTACTATTTTAGGTTACTCAGAATCATAAAAAATAGCTGTAACTGTGAAGCTGCAAATGGGACTGCACAAAGAAATGAATGCTATTAACATACTATTAACAATTCAAAAGAATGAGTTGACATACCAATCAAACTTGTTAATTGACTGTCAATGGCCTGTCCCTGAATATACAACATGACTGCATTATATATTTCAAATGCTGACAGGAAGACAGTTTCATTTGCATTAACTTCATAAACTGATCAACAACCAAACTGCCACATACATTTATAATGGGAAGCTGAATCATTTCAATATTCATGCAGCTCTGTAATTGTAAATTAGGTGCTGGCAAACAATACAATACTGTACGTACTCTAAAATATCCTAAATTTCTCTGACCTACTTTCTTTTTTATTTTAAAAGAGCAGTGGAAAAAAGCTGTCTCTTACAGGGATGATTATTACTTTAATTTATGGTTCATGCCTTAGGCAAAATTTGTTTGCAACCTAGTTTGCAACCATTGTTTATAACTCTAGATGGATAACTGGTCCACAGTATATGTGGCACACAAGGTGATGTAAAATTTTTCTTGCTTTAGTTCTGTGAAGTGTAAATATCATTAAAATACAGAGTAAATCTGTAAAAAAACCAAAGTGAATGAAAATATGTATTATTTCCTTGCTATGACACAAAGCAGATGACAGCAGTGAAACCACTGAAACTTTCTAATTAGACATTGAAACATGTAATTTAAAGTGGAAAGTACTGTTCTTGTACATACTTCCCTATGTCCTAGAATTTACTGCCCTCAGAGGTTCTGTCTATATTAAGTATATTTCCTAAAAATATCTCATAATTACACCCATTCAGTTTCATTGGGATTGACAGTGATAGCAGCTGAAAAGGCTGTGATAGTGCTGCCATTTTAGCCAAATGGTTAGTCAGACATACTCTGAGCAAAGTCACAAATCATAGGAGTTGAGTGCAGAAGTGCTTGTAGTGCTTTCATATTTCTGCATGCATTTATCCAGCAGAAATGACCAAGGGCTGATAATAGGAGGAAAATGACACAAAGAATTCCCAATAAAAGGCATAGGCAAACGTTCTTCATTTTTAGGGTTAGTATCTGATCCTGAAACACTTAATATCTTGCACTTCTACTTGCTGAAATAAACCCTTCTATCTAAACTAACAGAGAAGCCTTCAAATGTTATCATTAATGACTGCGTGCATGAATACAAATTTGTATGCTTTAACCATGTAAGGAAGATATGAAAGAAGAGATTTGTTTTTATTTGTTCTTGAAGTGCTATTGGCATATTTATCACTGTTTATATAGAAATAGTAATATCTCAGTCACTCTGAGAATAGAGAAATAAAGCTAAACAGAAATGTCGTAAATGAGGATTAAGTCATGTGAGTCTGAAAACGTTCCACTGAAAGCTAAGTAGTAATTGATCAAAAATTCTGCAACTGTCAGGTCAGTCACGTTCCCTCTATATCTGTATGACCTAGGGGTAGTATAAGTTTTAAACATATCAACTGTAAATGCACATTGTCTTCTTTTCCCCTCTTTTATTACTACTACTTTCACCCTGTCAATCCAACAGTCACTTCCCTGGCTTTAAAGTTATTGCAAGAAAGAGCCAAGCACTACACACCAGCATAACCATACAGATATGATATAAATGTCCAATAAATCTGCAGTCATGGCAATCCTCTCCTGCATTTCCTTTCAGATAAACAATATCAGAGGACAATTTCTCTGCTATCTAGGTGAGCTGCTATATTTTAGCTTCTATTATTTGTAAGACTGAGAAGCAAAAAATATTCACATTTATTGTTCTAGCAACTGCAATTGAAGAGTAGAAAGACTAACAAATGGAAATATAAAATCTTTAGAAAAACTGAATATAGGAGCCACTGGGGTGATGGCAGTCCCAAATCATCCTAACTGGTAATCATGAAAGATTACTTATACTACAAACTAGATCTTAGCTTTGATATTTTCCCTGAAGTATAAGCTGAGTAACTGTCATACTGAATAACATCATATGATGGGTATTGCTAAGTTCTTACACTGACAAAACAAGATCATTAAAGCTTCAACATTCTTTCAGATAATCAATGTAATATAAGCAGTATGTGATTAAAAACATTTAAAACATGAAGAGTGTCAAGGTAAAGAACAGCTCATTACTCAAAGGATGTATCATCTATAAACACAGACACATTTGAAGGAGCTGGTCATTTATTACTGCTGCTAATAGTAATACACAACTACAGTGAATTCAGTAATTCATGCTCCTAGATTTATAAACTTTGATCATAAAATATATACATATACACAGCTAAAATACATGCACATATAAATATTACTGTAACAGAAATGGTGTGATGTATGCTCATGTTTCAAAAAGACACTTGATTAATTCTAAGAAGCTACAGTTTGTCTGCAGTGCTTCAAAATTTACATTTGAAATAGTGACATCCTAATTTACTCAAATAAACATTTTCAATGAAACTTTCACTATATTGGCTGAAATCTTTGTGACCCCAAATAGCCTGTGGCCAGCATGGCTTTTGTAGGTGGGATAAAAACTCCTGTTCTTGGGAAGAATAAAACTTTCTATTATGCAGATGAAGTCTCATCCATGTGGGAAATGCTGCTTTCTTGAAGATCAGCATGAGACTAGAAAACTAATTTGGACACAAAACTTGATTATTACAGAACTCATGATCATTATCTTTTAATTGGCAAGCTTCTCAAACTTTGTTGTCTGTAGAAAGCTCACAAAACATTACAGACATTACAAAAAGGCTTAAGTCAAATGAGTACTGGGCTGTACCAGACCATGAGGATGGTGAGTATAAGAAATGTGTAACCAGTGTTTTTGCTGAATGCATTACCGTCAGTTGCTGTGTGATTAATGGCAAGATCAGGACTCGTATTATATTGTACTGCAGAGGTAGAGAGGTTCAAGCAAATAATCTCATTCCAAGTTCATAACAAAACAACAAGCAGCTTAACATAAACCTGTCTGCATTTTCTATTTTTGATGGAAAAGTTGAAATGAACAAGTAAAAAAAAATTATAGTAACAAACTTAGTGCAACAACAAAAGAATTTATTTTAGAAAATTTCAATGGATTAGATGCCTAACAAAAATATTCTAGCTTACATTACAGTCCTCTTTCCACTCCCACAGAAGAAACACTGAATCACTATTACAGCTCTTAAAAATAGAGTAAATAAAAATTGATATTAGATGGTTCACCCAGTTTGATTGAAAAGAAGAAGACATGTTCCAGGTTCCTGAGCAGTAATGCAATATCAGTCCACCTTCTGGATGTCAAACTACAACAATATTAGCATTGGCTAATACTTCCTTCTCACATACAGGTGCCAAGGACAGTGTAGGAGGAACAAAGAAACTATTTCATAAGCTAGAATATGCATGATTTTAAAAACATAGTTCTAATATTAGTCTAATTGCTGAGAAACTAGGAGTAGCATAACCAGGAAGCTAATTTACCAATGATTTCAACTTTAGTTTTAGTATTACCACATAGGGAGACAAGTAAGCACTCCCATATACATAATATTAACATATTAGAGATGAAAACTTAAGCACTGATCAGGAAATACCAAAGAATCAGGATACATATGGAAACTTCAGGTAGGTTGGGTTATAAGTGAAATATAAATGCATTTGCATTATGAATGTACATTTATATTTAGGAAGATAAACTCAAACTTATTAGCAGGACATTTAGATTTAGGACAAACACAGAAGAACAATCAAATCAACAGACTTTTGCAAAGTTTTATTCCTTAACTTAATGTGAGAAGACCCTTTTTTTCCCCCAGAAAGATCCTGATACTTTCTTAATAGTGCTATCAAATTGCTATAGTTAATCTTCTTAATATACAAGGATTTTTTCCTGAAATGATCTACAAAAAGGCAAATTTGAAATTTCTACCTACAGCTACCTCTGATTTACATTACCTGCATCTGTAACAATTTTCTTCTGAAGATTCTGCAGCTCACTGTATAGGTGAAGTGATTTTTAAATTTTTTTTTCTGAAACTTACTCAGCAATTATGGGAAGCAAGTGAACAATGCATTTCAGTTCAGGAATTATTTTTTCTTAATTTATCAGGCATTTTAAAGGATAAAGTCAGGAGAAAGGATATTTTATAACCATTGAAAACCCACCATCATCCTATCTTCACCTAATTTCACATTTCCTTTACTGAATTCCAATTTATTGCTAGCTTTTCAGAATTTAGGGAAAAAATAACCTTACAGACTTGTTACTATTACAAAGAAAACTAGAACTTCGCACAATGTGAGCCACAGGCAGAGTTGACTTAGATTCTTAAGGCAATTCCTCAAATACAGAGTAAGATCTGACAGATTCTTTCACATGAGGGAAAGGCTCAGAAAGAAAATGTTTGGCAAATGTTTAGTGAGCTATCCGTTTAAGGAACACTCAGAAGCCTTTCCATCCCACCAACAGAACACTACTGTGACTGTCTCTTGAAGACCAAGTCCCAAATAAACATACCTTATAAATCTCCCTTTTTAACTTTATGTGCTCTTTGTCCAAGGGCTGAGATCAATATGAAAACTCCAGAATTTGTATATATTTGATAACATTTGTCAAAGTCCAGTTTAGCATGACTAACAAAATTTTAGCAAAGTTAAACCAGCAGGAAATAAAATCAAGTGTGTCTCATCTGAGTATTGTCACGGAACAGTTGCAACACTTGCGAGCCATTTGAACCCAACATGACAAAAAGTAAATTAAACCTTATTCAGTAATACAGTTGTCATCAGTGCTAATATATTATTTACTGCCCTCATTCTGGCCTTCTCAGAAATCCTATCCTGTTCAATTATTATTAAATGCCCTTTCCACAGAGGCAGGGAACTGGCATGTATGTAGAGAAGTAAACAGAAGCCTCATCTGCTGGTAGACTAGTCTCAACATTGCCAATTTTGCTTATTGGGCATTTGACCTCGATAGGAGTAATTCTTAGGTCAACCCTCAATCAGAAAAAAATATAAACAATTTAGGGCTTTTAATGCCCAGTTTTCTAAAGCAAGAATGCCATTGCAAATTTTTATTCATGTATTTCTTCATATATTTTTTATATTTATGTTTATTCATGACTTTCACTGCCATGAAATTACACTGATGTAAGAAGTTAGAGATCTTTGAGATGTTCGAGATCTCAAAGTGATATTGATCTCCTGTATCACCTCAGTTTGACCTTGGATTGCTAAGACACTGAAGAGGGCCTCTTTCTCCTCTACAAGGTAAGAGGGTTTCTTTCTGTCACGGAGGCACTGGGTTTGCCTGTCCAAACTGGAAAAATATGAATGAACCTAAAGATGCATATGAACGTGTAGGTGCATAAAATGCATATATTAGATCTCAACAGAACTAGTCTGCTTTCTTGCACAAAACTAAGTATGCCATGAAATTTACAGTGTCTCACAACCAATTCTGAAACACAACTCTGGTCCTAAAAGGTTAATTATGGTTTTAATCAATCTCCATCCATACAAATGGCCATTTTTCTAGAGTTCTGAGACTCCACAGAAAGAAAAATTAACAATGAGGAAGACATAGTAACTTGCAGAAAAAGAACTAGTAGAATTAAATAATTTGCTCAGTTCTAGAAAGGAAGTCTCAGGATATCCAGATGATTTTCAGTGAATATCCCAAGATCTTTTAACCTTTCATTTCCCACCTTGCACAGTTAGACCTTTTAGTCCAGACTGTCTGAATTAGAAGTAAAACAATGCAGATGTCTAACATGAGTCTAGCAATAGTAACACCATGAGTTTTGGAACATGGCAGGTGACATTCCTAATAAGATTACTTTCTTCTTTTATCCTCAAAAATATATTTATTTGTAATCTATTCAAGTATATTAAAAAGCATTTTAATTCAAAGCAAGGATTTCATAGTCAGGAAGTTTTTCCTGAAGGATATGTGACTAATAGCTCTTGAGACTTAAACAGAATGTTTATTTACAAACATACACAGCATCACCCAGAGCTCCTGGGAGTCATTCTGTCAGTAAAGCTTAAAGTTATTCCAGGGGGACACTGGAGTTTAGTCTCCAGGACAGCTGAGTCATTTGCTTCACAGATGACAGAGCACTGCAGTGTAGTCTTTTAAAATCTCACAGTTAAGTCAAAACGGTTGTGCATAATGACAGCAGTCACCCAGTTTGAAAAAAGGATATAACATAGTAGCTTTAAACTTTTTAATAGAATCACAGTAGAAGTAAACAAAGGTCCTATAATGATGAAGCCTCGAGACTGTAATATGCATGGAACTGGCAGCATGATCTCTTTGGGATATTACTGCACTCATCATACCACCTAAACCACTAAGACATGCTAAAATGCAAGCCCACGAGTAACATCAGTTTCTATTAGTTTGATCCTCCTGATACCTGAGGTTTAGAATCCATCACCTAAATAAAACATAAAAATAACCTAAGAAAATACACACAATGTTGTTGTCCAGTATGTATCTCAAGCATATATTTAACAAATATTAGACCTCTAAGTGAAAGACTATCACCTGAAATTCCTTCCCAAAGTCCTAACACTGCATAAGTTTTCATAGGAAGTTCCCCTCAGTACTTAATGCCTTGCTTACACACATATCCTTCAGATCTGACCAATCTGAACATCTCTGGACACTCCCTAAATCGTGGTGCCACGATTTTCAAACTATGAGTTCTCTAACTCTGTGTCTTCTGCCATAATGATTTCACAATACATTAATGTCTTTGTTCAGTTGACTTTAAAAAACGTATTACAAGACAGCAAACTGGAGAAACCTGACCTAAAGTGTATTTTCTGAAATCAGTTCCATGGTTCAAGACTATGGAGCAACACGGTCTTTGGCATAGTTGCTTTTTCAACTGGAACAAAAAATTGACATAATTGCAGACAATGAAATGAAAATTACAGCTATGGTATCACCTAGAACAGTGCCATGGGGAAGTTTCACTTACATTTATACCTATAGCAGAAATTTAAACTCTTATCTTAAGTGAGTGCTATGAGGAATCTCTTTCAAACTAATAAAATATTTTCACTTGCAAACACAGACTTCTTGAAATTATACATAGTAATCAATTAGCCTCTACATGACTTAAAATTATGGTTTTAATGATAAGTAAATCTCACATCGGTATGCCTCCGTCCTCATTACAAAACAATAAATATCTAAAGTATTTCAAAGAATTCAAAAACATCCCAAATATTTCAGTATACTACTGTTGAAAGGTACTGCAATTATGCTAAAGTTTTAAAGTTTTTATAACTAATTATTATAACTATATAGGTTATAATACTTGATCTGAAAGCTGGAGCAAAGGTTAAAGACTGAATAGAAATTCCTGGTTTTGTCTAACCATGAGCTTTTCAAGGTGAAGCTTAAAAACAGTATCTTTATGGATATTCCATCTACTGTTTATTTTCTGAATGTATTTTAAAGTCAGTATCTTAAATACTACTACAGCTGAAATGAATATCTATCTTTATTTAGCACTTAAATGGCTATATTTTCATAACCTTTTTTTTGATGGCATCAAGACATATTGATAATCAAAACTTTAAATCAGGTAGCATACATGTAGCTATCAGAAAACCTGCAACATTAATACAGAATATTTTATATCTTCCTGCGAGGAAAATGGGACACACAAATGTGAAAAGATAAACCTGAAAAAGAAATGTAACTGAGATTTCTCATTTCTGAGCTGTTATTAGACTCCTAAAAGCTAAATGCCTCTTTTCTGAGAAAACAATCTCTTGTCAGAAACAACTTAGTAGAATCCCAGGTACTAAATTGTTGAGGAAAGAGAGTTGGTTTCCTATCTGAAATACCTCTGAATCTTTAGAAGGCTCTGGACAGACCCTTGCAGTGATTCACAGGCTGGTATAAATTTCAGAAGTCTATGCAAGTCATTTGAGTGGGAAGGGAGCAGAAAGAAAAATCATGTTGCATAAATAGACTTATCATTTTAATTTTTTTTTTCTTTTCACTTTCTTCTGTCCATAAATTTCATTCTGTATTTATACATCTCCAGACATCTGGCAGCTCATCCAGAGTAGAAACTTCATGCACACTTGTGAATATTCACATCTCAGATATGCTCACAACACAAATATGTATCAAGCCCACAATGCACACACAGAAGAGACTTCCACTGTAAGACTTCCCTAGAACATAAGAACTCTGAACTTGATGGGAGTCCTTCAAGTTTATTTGAAGTTCTTCTGAATACTTTTAATTGCCTTCAACTTGACCTTCAAGCATATTTACATGTTTAAAGGATAGCATTTAACTGAAAAAGCTGTTTAAAAAATAAAAAGTAAATAAATTAAAATCCTGAAATAAATCTCAGTTAAGCGGTTGCTGTTGTAATTACTGCTGTAAACTTTCAGTTTAAATGAAATTACCATATCATACCTGGTAAAGCTAGAATATGAGTAGGGAAAAAATAAACCCCAGCATCAAATCTATAGGTGTTACATTGATTCTTTATCTCTCCAACTCCTTTTAAGGGCTGCATAAAATTTTTGTATTCCAGCATTCTCTAGATTCTGCTTTGCACATGAAACAACAGTGTTTTTAGGTGACACTTCATAATTATTTTTAGCACTTCACAGCAAATAAAAATTGCAGTCAGTGAAAAGATTCTTATGTCTTGGGTAAATTTTTTACCTAGCCACTGCTCAGCATATCACTACTAGTTCTTTAGGACTGTAACTAGTGTGTAATGGACCAAAGTTTCAGTCTTAATTTTATTTACATAAGTTTAGCTTAGAGTAGAATTTTATTATCAAATCACATTCATTATCCAGAAAGTGCAGATGTAACACTGATGAACAAAATGAAAAATAAATGACCACAATAACCGCAATTAGTTATTCAACTTCCACAAATAATCCAATTTTTAAAAAAAATCAATATCTGAATTATTATCAATATCTTTATCTCTTACATACAACCAGAGTTTCAAATTTGCTTAGCAGCTAGCAGCTCTCATGGAAAAATGGAGCACTTAGAAAAACAGAAAATGTTAGGAACTGCAAGCTTAATATGAAAATACAGTTAGTTAAGTACCAGTATGGTGCAAATAAAGGATTTTTGTTTTAAATTTCAGTCATGCTGAGCCCTTCAGAATGCTACCTAAATTATTAAGGTATTTAATTCTTTTTTCAGTAAACCTTTTCTATAATCAAAAGGAAGGGGAAAATAATAGACACAGGAATAAAAATTGTATACAGGGCTAGGAAACAAATATGAACAGCCATCTTTCCTGCTTAGTATAGAAAATAATAGAGTTGTGAACAGACATTGCATAGAGCTAAAATAAAGAAGAAGGGCAAAAGTAATGGTGAGATGCCAAGGCAGGCTAGCAGTGTTTCAGACCCTCCTCCATGATTTCTATGTACTGAGGCTCTGTAAGTACATTTTTAAAATTACAGTAATTAACTTTTTGATACTCTGAACAGGAGGGAAGGCTGGGGAAGCACACAGACAAAGACGGATTCAGCTGAGAGTGTAATAAACTGAACTAATCACTTGGAACCTGCTCATCTTTAATCCGCTTTGGTCTTCCCTCTCGGGAAGGGAAAACACCACCAGTCATACTGGAGGTCTCACTCATCCAAAGCTCTCTCTGCTTCCTCATCTTACTCTCTTTTCAATTTACAGTCTTCCATGCCCTACATCAAGTACTTCTCAAGAATAACACTTCAGATTAAGTAAATGAGATGTCTGCAAGTATGGCTGACATCTTAATTTCCTGCAACATTGCTGAGAAAACGCACACTTAAATAAATATTTTACAGCTCATCCACTTTATAAGAATAATTCAAAAGCTATTTATTTTCTGGAAATTTCTTCCAAATTTTAGGTTTAAGAAAAAGATTCTAGTTCAGAAAAAAAAAACAACAAAAACAAACAGCTTTTAAAAATTATGCCAAATTAAACCTTGGCAATACTTGTTACTTTTCTCCAAACTCTGAAGTGCTAAATTATAAATACATCTAAGGCAGTTAACTTTCTGCACAAATTACATACTCTTTACTCAAACAAGCATAAGCGTTGAAAATGTTCTCCTTGCTACAACTGAGAGTTACATTGTTCTACTTCTTTTTGCTAATCTGCTTGAGGACAAAGGAAGATCTATGGGAAATGGACATTTTGCATCACACAGGACCCCAGGCAGAGTCCTGACTTTTCACTTCACAAATTGCAATAACAGTAATTTCTAGTAATAGTAATAGTAATGGTAATGGTAATAGTAATGGTAATGGTAATGGTAATGGTAATGGTAATGGTAATGGTAATGGTAATAGTAATAGTAATGGAGAGATGGTATCTTGAGCTGCATTCAGTGGAGCACCGCCAGCAGGCTGAGGGAGTTGATCCTTCCCCTCTACTCAGTACTGTAGACACACCTGGAGTACTGTATTTGGTTCTGGGTTCCCCAGTACAAGAGACAGCATTCAACAAAGGGCCACAAAAATGATTAAAAGATTGGAGCATCTCACCTATTAGGAAAGGCTGAGAGAACTTGGACAAATTTGGTTTTAGAGAAGAGCAGACTCAGGAAGGGCATCTCATTAGTATATATAAATAATTGAAAGGAGACTGCGAAGAATATGGAGCCAGGCTTCAGCAGCAGTGCCCAGTGACAGGACTGGAGGCAATGGGCACCAAGTGAGACACAGGATGCTCCCTCTGACCAACATGAAACACTTTTTTACTGCGTGGGACTGAGCACTGGCATGGGTCACTCAGAGTCTCCATCCTTGACTAGACTTGACTACTTAAAAGGCGCCTGGACATCATCCTTGGTAACCTGCTCAGGGTGGCCCTGCTTGAGTAGGAGGTTGGACAATATGACCCTTCCAATCTCAAAAATTTTCTGTGTCTCTGGAATGTGTGTATGGACTGGCAGATGAACAGGACATCTTCTGTGTAATTCACAGCTCTATCTCATACCATTCCACAATTGAATGAAAGTGCCTCAGATATTCCTAGTCCCTAAGAATAGTTTTCCCCATTTCCTTGTCTGTTTGCTATTCCTCTCAATGCTAATATCTTCTGTTTTACTTTCCCATTTCTTCTCAGAACAATGCAATACAGAAGTAGCTGAAATGCCAACAGACTGAGCACTGTACAATTTAGCTGTGTGAGTGCAGTCTAGCTTTAATTTCCAACCTATGGATTGTGTCTTTCCCCTCCTACATTCTCCACACAGTTTTACAGTAATGCAGTCAGAGTACTAAGCTAACTGTGTCTCACATTATATTACTTCTGCACTCCTGTTTCTTCTCTCAATCCTTTTTGCATTTTTACAGACCAGTTGAAAAAAAATATGCAGAGGGCAAACTCTTTGTAAAATACTACCTGACTTGACTGTATTTTTCTCCTGTCCACCAAAAGAGGAATGACTGCCTCCTCCCCTTGCTAAGACTAAGAGATACAGAAATAGAATTTTGTAAAATATAGAGAATTCACAAATAGTCTAATGATTTTTAAAAGATGTTTTTGTTATGAATTCCCAACTAAGAAAATTACTTAAATATTTAGGCTCTCTTTGGTGTTTTATAGTTATATAATTACAGGGCATAAAACAGTTATTATTTATACAAATTGTTTCCCTGAAAAAATTACTTATTATATGGCATCATAAGCGTTAAGATTTACATCCCCATATCTGATACCAAAATGACTAATAGAGATCCATGCTGAACCTATGCACTGAGCCTGTTTTGCCCTACTTTGGTTTTTCAGAAAATAAAAACATTGAGCTCTCAAAGGATCAAATCCAAAGTCTCACATGAAGTCCAGTAAAAGACCTAACTCCAGACAAATAAAAGGATTGCCTTCCTCCTGCATAAATTTTGTTGTCTTGCCTTCCATTCTCTCTGCCTTCTCTTAAGTTGGGTGACTGGCACAACATACTAAGGATGTTAAAACCACAGACTATCAATGTCTGCCTTCAGACAGGGATCTTCAAATGTTCAGAAGGTAAAAACTACACTGGAAGCCCTAAGGAATTCAAAGGAGACAGGGATACATTGTATTACAGATGAACTGAATCTGAGGAATCTTTTTAAGAACTCTGAGAATAGAAGAACAGATCAACCAGCAATTTCTAGACTGAATCTGTGCCATGAATAACTGGAAAAACAAAACTGTTGTTTTTTTGTTTTTCTGTTTTTTTTTTAATACATGATAATAAACTACACTGGAAGTCACTATAATCAGTAGATAAAATCCCTTTAGAGCAAAGTAATTTTCACACAACAACAGTTTCTGTGCAAGAGCAAAGTCTTCTTTCCATTCATTTCTCTGAAGACTTCCAGTTGTAGAAGCAGTTTGTTTTTCTCTCTGAAATCCTTATAAATTTAGAAAAAAACTTCACAGTTTTCTTGTTATAGGCTCCTATTCTTCTTTTTGAACAGTATCATTTAACTTTATCCTTATTTCAGCCTTTTATTTATTTTAGAATGTCCCCCATTTAAAAGAAAATTACACCAAATATCTCATATTACATACTGCCTTTCTTCAAAGGTAATAATAAAAAAGAAATGTGTGAATTCTACCCAGCATAATAAGTTACCAAATGGTGACACCACATGGACCCTATAAAATGTGCTAAATGAACCCTCACCATCAGATATGGCAAATATGGAGAAAACTTTATGTAGCAAATAATAAAAAAATAGTAAGTAACAAAAATAACATCACCTTTTTCTTGCATACTTCCACAGTTTCATCATTCACTGGGCATATTCTCACAAAGTGTCATGTGAAGAGCCTCTCATAACTTAAGCATTTTATATAGATCCTGTTATCAGAAAGGGGAATCCTCTGGACATGTTTTAAATTCATCACCAGATAGCAGTAAACTTCACAAAGAGGCCAAATGAAAAAGATATTGATTGGAAGCTCTTTATCAGGATTACATTAATACAAGTATTAAGTAGCAGTTGTAAATGGAAAATTTCAAAGCTACTGTATTTTTTAATCAGTTCTGTATGTTTTGAGCTCTGCTATCATACCACCAAATGATGTATTTCTATATTCTATAATTAAGTCACACAGGAAAACACTATCAATAGCCATCTTTTACTCTGAATCTTTTAAAGAGTACTTACTAAATCAAAATTTTTCACTCATCACCATCAGGTGGCAAAACTCAAAGTCAAGCTATATGAGTGAAGTGACCTTCAGACAGTGCAAAAGACATCAATAAAAAAGCTATAGATAAACCAGACACTTGTTGCTTTTCACTCAAAAGTTACCAGACTGTATCTTAAGAACAAAATACCAACCAACCTTTAAATACAGAAACACAAAGATTATTTATTCTGTCATTTAAAAATATAATGAGCATGTATCACCCAGCAAAGTAATAAAACCACACTCGGGCTTCTAAACATTCTTTTTCTTCACATGTACAGTGCAATACTAAATAATACAGGATCTGAGGTTTTGATGCAATAAAAGATACAGTCCATTTTTTTTTCAATCTATAGACAAGATATAGGAGTCTTTACTTGCTACAGAAATTGTATTTTTTCTTCACTGATACCACACATCAATTATGATCTCTGACTAGCATGCAATTTGTCAGTTTAAAGCTTTAAACTGCAAAAAAGGAAGAGATCAAAACCCCACAGAACCTACACAGAGAGCTAATATTTTGTAGACAAAAATATTTTGAGTGATTTGGCCTGACATTATCAAAACACTTTTTTTTTTTTTTAATGCAGAACCCTATAAATATTTTCTTCCAAAAACCCCTATCAACACACTTGATCAAATTAAAACTGTGCAGTGTTATTAGTTTCACATGCATCTTGATTCCAGGTACTGTTGAAAGATTTATTTATGTTGAGTTGTACCCTAAGGTAATTCAGTTTTCAAAAATTAGGATTCTACAATAATAACCATCTGAAAGACAGCAGCCTGACAATCAACCTTAGGTAGGAAGAATTATTTGGATCCCACAGATAGCAAAGTAGGTCCTTAGAAGTGACAATTTCCTTTTTATTTTTCCCTCTTTTATTTTGTTTTTGTTATTAGACCCTCAACTCACAAATGCTCAACTGTCACAAATGATCAGTGTTACTGAACCACCGGCATTAATCTGTTGTTTGAAATGTATAAAGAAAGACAAACACAGGAGACATTGCAAAATGTCTTCTTCAAGTAGAACCAGATATTGAAATGATAAATAACGTAGCCTATGAGCACTAGTTATAATGTTCTTGGGCAAAAGAGATTTCTAAATATCAAAGACTGTTGCTTCATTGTCAGATGGTCCATAAATAAACCATGGTCAATTCATGACATTGGACCTTTTCTTCTTGCTATGCTACTGTAAATAAGTGTGTTCCCCTTGCCTGTCTGAATTCTACATGCCTATTTCCAGAAATGCCGCAGCATGTAAGTAACACTGTCATGTCCGTTTTGTCAACTACATGCTGATTATCCTTTTCTATCTGCAGTTTGGGTACATTATCAAGGTCAGAAGCAATCGCTCAGAAAACTGATCCTGAAGCTCTTGTGTCTCATAATTTCTGTAAGGAATTTTCATAAATAAAATTCACAGTGCAATTGGTGAAAGATCCACCTTTCTTATATACTACAGAAAAAAAAAATTGTACCAGTAACTTGGTATGTCTCTAGGCAATGTGTTCATTTACTTGCATGAAATCCCGTCTTATTCCAAAATGACATAAGTCTAATTTACCATTACTATACATAACTTCTTCGTCTATTTGGGCAAATGCCCACCTCCTTCAACTCTCCTGACCTCCCTTTTTTTTCTTTTTTTTTTCTTTTTTGACAAATTGGTTATGAGGCATTTACAACTGATGCACATATCGCGAAATTATTTCTGCCGAGTTTCCTCCATGACCTGCCCGTGGGACATGACATGCTCTGAGATGCATCGCTCTATCAAACTGAATCTTTCCAGGACAATGCAAATTATGACAAATTCCATCATCCCGCATTATGCGCTTCATGCTAATCTTCCTAATTCGAGAAAATCAGAAGGGCTTGCTGTTCTGCTGAAGGGCACGTTGTCTGAATGAATGATGGTGAAAGAACATCCACAATCCCCTTCATCTTCTAATCCCAGCTGTGGCCACCTCTGTCCTAAAACCACTGAACTTTCTATGTCCTTCTTGCATCAGAATTAACTCATGATCAGTCTTTTGACAAAGTATAGGGAATAAGAATGATTTTAGTTTGGGACTTCAATGGCAGTACACCTTTAGAAAAGCATTTTTATCAGAAGTTTAATCATAGACTCTTCCTATTTCTTCTAGTCTGCTAGACTTTCACATGAGGAGCACAGTCTCAAGTAAAAGTTTAACTGCCTCCTAGAGTGCATTTTGAAACAATTTCAGCTACAGGTTTCAGGCAATCTCTTGAGCACTTTTGTCTTATGCTGCTGACTCAAAGCAAACCACCAACCTGCAGCACATTCTTCACTAAGTCCCCAAGACAGAAAACTGCTGCATCTCTGAATCATTCTTCAGTGACTCAGAAGGTGGCAGTATTACCACATGAAAGAAATTAGCCTTCTCCTAGTATTCCATATCCTCATTGCTGAAATAAACATGTTTAATTCCCAAAGAAGCATATATTTTATCCTGTGGCATAATTTACTTATAACATTAAAACTCAAACATGGAGCAATTTGTAGCAATAACTATGATTATGCTGTTAGTGGCCCAAATGTCACTGTCTAGATTAGGCTAAATGATACCTAGCACCAAAGAGCTTCTGTGATTTATTTTTTATTATCACTGGTAGAACTTGCATGCTTAAAAGCCTCCCCATTCAAATTATTCAGTCTTCTTGATGACTGAGGTAATCATAGAAAATCTTATAAAAATTATAAAAGTCTTAAATCATAGCCATGCTTAAAATATATAAATGTTTTGGGCGGGCAGATATGGTACTACAGATTTAAAAATATAACTTCACAGTAAAAACACAATGCATACTGCAGAAGTACAATTAAAATCTATAAATTTTTGACAATCCACAAGACTGAAAATTAAGAGTATAGAATAAGGAAAAGCAGTGTACTACTTTATGAAATAAAATATACGTTTCAAAACAGTCTCAGAAATATTAATAAATATATTTATGAAACTGTTTCATGGAAAAGGAAAGAACATTAAGATTTTAAAATAGCTTTAGCCTAAATTTTCCTTACTTTAACATCTCACCTAATGGGATCCTTTTCCTAGCTATTTCTATAGTCAGAACATTTCAACCAACTGGAACTCAGTCTATATTACAGATAACATTTCTTCTATACTATTACTTCAAATAAACCCAGTATTTATACTTATGAAAAATGTAGTGTAAGTATACATTCTAGTTCAATAAGCTTTTCAGAAGGAATAAACAAACACTCAGTAACCAAAATGCAGGCAAGTTTTGTTTTGCATTTACAGTCTGCTTTAATGGAATCTTGCATAATTGGCCTGATGCGATACTGAGTCTTCATACATGCCTAATAAGTACATAGCACAGATCCACATTAAAATATTACTAAGAAGAGACAGGAAGATCTTTAGCTTTATACTTCACTCCCAGCGAGACCCAGACCCTCAGAGGTAAACGACTATGTGAGCATCATTTCAGCAAAAGGCACCGGGCACACCCTGTGCATGCTGTGGCTTGTTGACAAGAACCAGGGCAGGCAGACACCAATAATACATGAAGTGCGGTTCAGAGGCAATTAGGATCAGTTGTCAAGGCCAGGCCATTAATGAAAGAACATGTCAGAGGAGCTGGAGACTTCAATGGTTGAGGGCAAGAAGGCGATTTAGTGTGACAGATCGAGTCCTTCCAATGTCCTCAGTGGTACATGCTAATACCAGCCTTAACAACCTTTTGTGGCAGTGTATAATGCGACTAACATGGACTTTGATTCAGCAAAATGACTGCTGCCACTGTTAGTCTGTCTCATTCCAACAACAGTAAAAGCACTGCTACAAATAATTACCCACTTCCTTCTCCCCCCTTGCCCATTTAATGCAGCAGTCCTTTATGCATGCCATACTGTTTCTCACTAGAAGGTCACAACGTTTATCATGCTGCTTTCTTTTCTTTCTGTCATGCCCTTTCTATTTGTTAATATAATCTGAAATTATCCTGTAAAACAGTTTTATTCAAGTAAAAGGAAATTAACTATAAATGCAACATTACCTCATGTGACTAATAACAAAAACAAAAAGAGCAAACCAAACTGGTCTAAAGGATTCACTAACTATTCTGACAATTATGCAAGGAATATGCTGCAACATGAGATATTCATCTTATAACATCATCTACTGGATTAAATGTATATGGCAACTTTAACGACCATGAAAATTAAATCCTGAACCTTTATACATCATTTGGCATTTGGTTGTTTTTCCCGTTGTTACTTAATTAAAATTAATAGTCAGCACTACTGAATTTTATAAAAACCTACAGACCCTAAATTCCTAATACTCAATTTCAGGATGAAAGGAAGCATAAATTTAGAAAAAAGAACCTAAAATGGCAGATGTATTATAGTCACAATATTAAAGTCGGGGACATCACTGAAGCAAGGCAACGTTGTATTTTTTTCATAGAAGACGTGATCTGTTTCTCAAACAAGAGTTTTCAAATGAGTTAAGATTCACAAACCATTTTCTTAACTGCACTACTTAATTACTTAAAGTATGGTCCTGATATTCAGTATCTCTTTCAGGATCAGTTTCTTTCTAAGACTTCAACATTCTGTCCACATAAGAATATGCTATACCATGCATTTAGGTGTGAGAAATTTGACTTCAGAAATGTCAGGATTAAAAAAAAGGTTAGTCATATTCACCAGAATTCCCCAAATATATCAAGGGGGAATTTATTGATTTGTCAAAGTAAACACTGTCCTATCAATGATAAAAATTACTTCTTGAGCCCTATTTTATTCACCTTATATCAGATGATGTGGTTCTCCCCTATCACTTCTGTCATTTGGCTATGCCTGAAATGACCTTTCTAGAGGCAATACTTATCTGTGAGTGACAGGAGAAACTATCTCCAGCGGGATGAATTTCCTTCTCTCTCTTCATTTCTCTACACTTTGCCTACTTTCTGTCTGACTCATTTTAGTTTCTCCCTTTTTTCACTCCATTTCTTTTTTTGTTTATGATTCTACAACTAACCTCTTCTTAACCGACCTTTGCTAACGTTCCCTTTTCAACCCATAGTTTTAACCTTTTCAGTATCTACTTATTTGATGTCTTTTACATTTTTTTCCTTTCCAACCTTCTCTCTCTTAATTTTATTCTTTGTTCTTTTCCATTTCATTCTCTCCTTCACTTTTGCACTTTTGCCAGCTCCTCTTCCAACCAAAGTTAAGAGAAAAATCCACTGACTACAACATAAGTATGCTCTAATGCAGGTATTTAGTCCTGGATATACTACCAACATCAGTGTTTCCAACACCAGTGGCAATTACTGGAGTTTACGTGACTTGTATTAGTGGTACTTTTTTGATGGAATAATGTATAAATTATGGGACTGCACTGTACTACAATTACAGGTCTATGGTGCATTATGAGGAACATGAAGCTGCAATGCAATGAAGACAGCAGTGATCTCACATATTTAATCTACATATATTGATTATTTTGGATTGCAGTACGTATGCCCAAATGAAAGTTATGTATAACACATGGCACGTATACTAGGAATAAACATTAAATTAAAAGTTAGGCATGTGGGTAACCCAGTTCAACTTCAAGATTTGGATTCAGATTGGCATTAAAATTCTATCCTACCCTTCTTTCGTAAGCTTTTAGACATAAAAAAATATAAAAGTGTATTATCAGAGCAACATTTTAAAAAAATCATTACAGTATATCGCAGTATTTAATGAAGTAGAATCCAGGAGATCAGGACTGGGATTTAAAGAATATTTTAATTGTTCTGTACCTTTTTGTACTTCTTTTTCTTTCATGTAACTATGTTGACCTTCTATCAAAATTATTTGTAAACAGTTGCTTCAAGATTATTATTCTCTTTTGGAAATATTTACAAAATATTTCCTGCATAATTGAACAATGTTTTTCATTTAGTATCTCAGGTTTTAATGATATGTTACTGGATGGCTTGGAAATAATTACCATAAACATAGGAACGAAAGACACAAATATTTAATATCATAAAATCTTGAAATTATACAGAATTTATAGATTAAATATGTAAGATAACCTTCTGAGGAAAGTTAACAAATCTTTTCACAGAAATAAATTAGGTTTTAACAAAAGTATATAAGAACATTCTTAAAGCTATTTGAAGAACTGAACAAAACTAAAACTACAATATGCACATAATAGAAACTGAAATATTTAATAATCAAGATGTTTCTAAACTAGAACTATTTTCAATATCCAGGAAGGAAGGAAGGAAGGAAGGTAGGAAATAAAGCATAGCTGTACAAAAAAAATCCCCTAGTCCTTCTTACCAAATATAAGTGCAAAAAATCACAGCAAAATACATTTTAAAAAAATTTAAATAAAATAACTTTGCTGCCTAATGCAAACAAGTCATATTTCTCATCCCCTAGGACCACAAAATAATTCATGAACAATTTTTAGTTTATTTAGGAGAAAATAAATTCAACACTGATATAAAACTCTAACTGCAAGGAGAAGAAACAGGTCACTAACACTGTATACTAAAAATATAATCTTGCCTAGAAGACAGTGAATACGGAACTTTCTCTAAAAATATATATCTAATTATGCAACACAAACGTTATCAGAAATTTGGAGCTAACACTCTTTTTTTTAACCCTGTCTGGATTGTAACAGCAAAATACAAACCCCCTCAACATTAGCTGAGTGTGCTTAATGAAAAAAAAAGAAGTGTTTAAAGAAGCAATGCATGGCAATGTATAATATATAACATACTTTCATAAATTAACATGCCGGAATCTGTACAAATAAGTCACCACAAATTCAGAATATAAATACAATTACAATTTGGAGGTACAACGGAAGACAAATAATCAAACATATAAATCTTTGAAAATACTTTGGCTGGCCTTGAAAGCAAACAAAGAAAAGAAAGAGATGTCAAAAATTGTTTTGTGGTGCAGAGATATCAAATTCTGGACTCTTTAAGCCTAAGACAAGTGAGAATCTGGGTATAGTCACACACTTTTCAATTTTCAACTGCCCTGAAATACAACAGCCAGGTTGACTAAGAGATTTTTCATTGTTTTGAAAATGTTGTCCTGTCTCATTACAAAGAACTACTAAGAGAATGTTCTGAAACAGGATTCTCTCACAGGATTCAAGGAAGGCTTCTTTTCTTAGGTTGAGTTTGTGGTGAGAAACGGTACAACTGAACTCAGGGATAAAATGTGTTCAATCCCTGAAATGTTACCTAGAGTTGAGCTGAAAGCTGAGCCTCTCCAACAACAGAAAGTATATGATAAAGCTGGCTTAAAAGAATAATATTTTTCAAGTCTTTACAGTGGTAAAAGGAAGCTTAGACAACAGAAAGAGAAGGATGAAAATTGTTGTGATCCCTTGGATTCAAAAGGAAAGGGTGGGGAAATGGGAAAGACACTAATAATCTACCTTAAAGGGTAGATGATCTCTTCAAGATCCAAGGAACAAACTCCCCACTTTTGAGACAACCAATCTGTTTGCTTGCACTGCCTGAGGGAGATAGATTCCCATGTGGTTTATTTCACTGAGGAAGTTCAAGAAGGGGAACAGTCTGAAGAGGACAGTGCCTCAATTCCCCAACTCAACAGACTGTGGTTTCAGCAGCAAAAGTAACAGCAGGAAGCAATGAGGTTTCACATTTAAAATAGATGACAGAACAGAAGCAAAAACGTGTTTGGAAAAAAAAAAGAAGTTTGACACATTTTTGAGGTTCAATAATATTTCAGTGAGTAATGATATGGAGGGC
Organism: Petroica traversi; assembly: GCA_025920805.1. Classification (NCBI taxonomy): domain Eukaryota; kingdom Metazoa; phylum Chordata; class Aves; order Passeriformes; family Petroicidae; genus Petroica; species Petroica traversi. Next base: position 26,449,902 of record JAHLSL010000007.1, read on the forward strand.
ACTAATTTATCATAATCAGCACATGTTGAACTTACTTACAGTGTTACAATAAAAATAAAGCCATGTTTATCTGGAGATGTTGGTGTCTCAGTAAAAGAAAATTTCTCCAGAGAAGTAGAAGTACAGAAATTAATAAATTGATGTCTTGAATCACCTAGTAAGTCTCAAATTTCTTCTCATATAACTGCAAAACTGGATTACAGTAGAAAGCATCTATCATGAACTAACAAGCATTTGGATACTGTAGGAAACAAGTGAGAAGGGAATAAGGGTTGGTCCATGTGAGAGTCCCCGTCAGTACACAGCAATACAAGGCATTCTTACAAGTGGAATTTGGGCAAACCTAACTCAGCAGAAACACCAGCTACACAAAGAACCAAGACATTGTTTCTGTACATGTTAACAAATGTCTAGGGATGAATTATCTAGGGCATGGCATGGCTCACAAACAGTTAACCTACTGAAAATGCTAAGGGAAGGAACATGAGCACTTCAAACCTGTCACAATAATCACATAACTGAACCTCTAGAGAAAGAGACAATGTTTCAGTTACTGAGCTCAACCCTCAGGCTCTCATGCATCAAATTCACAAATGAAAACAAACTGGGATGGGGGGTGGAAAAATTTGTGGTGCCAAAATGCCAAGATAATGTTGTGGACTCGAATAAATTTGCCAATAGTGAATACATAATCTTAAAAAATATGTCTGAACTCCAACTAGGACCATTCCCGTAAAACATAGTGAAGGAGAACATGAAAAAGTATGAATAATGGGCATGTTGAGAGGAAATAATGTGGGTGACTGGTCTGAAAAAATGCAACAGCTTTTGAAGCTAAATCCAAGGTGAGTAGACCTACCAAAGTATCAGTTGTACCATCTTTATAAGAAGAATGAAAACTATGGAGGAGAGGACATTTGAGGAAAGGAGAGGAGAGGAGGCAAAGGGGAAAAAAAGAAGATACTACTTAGGAGAGACACCAAAACAGGTAGGTTATGGCCTCCAAACCATACAGAAGTTAAGAAAGATAATAGTGTCAATAACAGCATGTTTTTAGTAGAATTACTTTTTCAAAATTAGAGTAGAATTGCTAATGTGAGTCCTTATTCTCACCTTCTGAAGATATTTTTGTAAGTTTCCCTTAAGAATCAACACTGAGAGATTACAGAATAATTGTTTTATTAGAAATGTTTACTTGAGTAAATTTTTGTTCTCTGGAGATTTCCTGTACGATTGAATCTGGAGCATACTGGTGGCTCAGTTTCACTTACAAAGTTACCATTAAAACATTTGCAATGCCTTACAATCCTGGAAGGATATATAGAATACAAAGACATTTAATAGGTCTGTTGTAGGGATTATTTACTCTAGAAATGTCTTGGCAAGTTTTTCATTCCATGCTCAGATACAGTCTTGATCCATTAAGGGTATCTGGTGTTGCACACCATTTGATTCTACTGACAAGCTCAGCAAGGCTAGAGGCATGTTTGAACACCAGGGTGGATGCTTCTGAGAAGAATTTTCTAGAAAGATTTTTTTTCCAAAGTAGGATCTTTTCTCTATTATAGACTATAAATGTGTAATGATGTTCTAAAAATTGAATAGATGGACTGTGTCAACGAATTATTTACTTCCTAATACTGTATTTGTGTGACTCTTTTCACAGGAGATGTTCTATTGATTAAAAACACATTTTAGATGACAGAGACAAGGATGTCACATGTTCTACTTAGAAAAAAATATTATATATAAGGGTCTGATTGTATATTGTATCTTTTAACAGTTTGGCACAGATTTTTATTTTATGGAAATAGGTGGACTCATGGTTTTATAAATATACTGGAATTTTTAGGTTACAGTCTGATAATAACATCAAGGAAAGTAATATTTATGTAGAAACAAACCAAAGATGGCTTGGCAGGTAGTTGATAATTACTGAATTTGTGGTGAAAACCAAGGGAACCTCAAATGGGCTCCTCATAGTAATCAAACAACATATGATTCATCTTCACTACTAAATCCCAGGTAGATTTTCCATTAGTATCAATGTTACAAGCTATTCACTCATAAATTAAAATCTTATACACAAAATTTAAGTATATGAGCAGAACTCAATGGGATTCCTCCCACATACAGAAGCAAATTCACACATAACTGCTCATAGACTTAGTACAATAATAACACATTTCTGTGAGACTGCTAAATGGCAGGCCATCAGCCTTCACATGTGACATTATTGGGAAAACATTCATATCTGCCAATAATTAAGCTGTAATCACAGGCTTAAAGTTTTATTAACATATTGAAAAATAGTTTAGTTTATCAGTAAACATAAGGTTACTCATGTTGAGCATACAGTAAGGTTTGAAAGCTGACAGAAAAAGGTAGAAACCCAAACCACAAAAGCATTAAGGCTTCTTTCTCTTAGATAAGGAAAAATGTTTTCTGAGATAATTATAAAAACATTATTTACTATTAAGCAACCAAAAAATTCTTACAGATCTATAAAGTAAGCTTTTAAGCTACTCTCATTTGGTGTTAAATTCACAGTTTGAATAGAAACTTACCTGGGATTCCCAACAATAAGCACAGTGAATGGATAGTTTTCTAAACTAGACAATTAGAAGAATGAAATAGCATGTTGTCTTAAACTCAAATTCTGGTCTGATAGGCAGACCCTAAGTTAAATGTAAAGTCACAGTCTAGGACTGAAGAAATTGCAGTGTTTGTATCATTCCTTTGAAAGAAAACCCAAATATTTAAACTACACTTGAAGAAGATGATGAATTTGCTACCAAATTTGCAAATGCTTTTTTAAGACACAAAAGAATTGAAATATAGGTCCCTTACCTGGGCACATGGGAGATATATCCCACTTTACACACATGCTGCATAT
>JAHLSL010000007.1:26457797-26543707 GCA_025920805.1 Petroica traversi
AAGAAGATTTTAATTTTAGAAAACTCGTGTTTAGGAAGATAAAAAATCTGTGTCTTCCATTAATAAAATTTCAAATTCACACTCCTCTACGATATTTTCCTATGAAAAGGTTTTATAGGTTATATCCTTTATATGTTATTTTAGAAGGAAAAAAATGCATAGATATTAAAAACATTTACTAAAGTGTTTATTTATTCTAGTATATCTGACATGTACCATATCAAGCTCAGCAGTATGGAAATGTTACCAAAAGTCAAAGATTCTTAGCAAGACAAAACCAGAGTGTTAAATACTGATAACCAGATGAAATGCACTGCTAGTGGTAAATAATGCAAAATCTGGCAAACGAAAAATAAAAATATTGCTGCCATGTATACTGCCAGTTCCCCCTCCAGGTATTTTTGGACTGGAGACAGAACACAGCCGTAAAGGACAAGTGAGTGATCTTGTAGAGAGGTACAGCTTTTCATTACTGTTACTTTACTCCTGTGGTAATTTTTAGAAGTAAAAATACTTATTTTACACTGTAAGGGAAAATAATGTTTCTTAACTAAAATGTTCTCCTGGCAGTAGAAGGAAGTTAAGCAAAACAAAACGCACCACTGGAAAATATTCCTTGATGTTTGAATTGCTGACCAGTGATACTGGTTACACTGTATTTGAAGAGATGAACTTTATATTGGGTATGCTGACTGCCCCATACCACCAGAAGATCTGGCAGTACCTGTTTGTGGACATTTGCAGCATGAGATTTTTCACTGGGTTACTGAAGCAATTTTCAGTTGATACCCCTTTGTGACTTTAGCTGATGTCAGTCCCAGGATATAGAGATTAGTTGCAAAGTAAGAGAAGCTTCTCCAAATAAGAAAGATACAAAGCTTATTAATTTTAAACTCTGAAGGATGATGCAAATCCAGGACACAGTCTGCACAACACTGGACAATGTATTAAGCAAGAGGACTATTGGTAAGATAGGCATATGCTTTTTGCAACAGAAAAGGTTGAGACAGTTCATGAATTGTCAGAATGGTACTAGCTGGACAGAAAATACCATATAAGCAGAAATTTTTTATTGCAAATTTTTGGTCCACTTTTCCATGACACTTTACTGCCTCCTTTTCAAACTTCTAAAAACTATGTAATAATCTGTTTAGTTTGTTATAATTTTAAAAAATAGAACAGTTCTTCAACCTTGATGTTCTTTAAAATGGTTAAGCAGCATCACAAGCCTCAAAAAGAATTCAATTAAATTTTTAGGATTGACTCTACCTATAAAAAAGTCTGAGCTTTAACAAGGAAACTGAAATATCCTCAGCTGTTCCTAAATTCTGTTTATATTCTAGGCAGATTATAAAAGTATATGTATGACAGGTTTTTTGTCTAATTATAATATACAACAGAAGTAGGCTGTTCTTTAGATTCTATAAATAGAAGAATTTAACCAGCTGTATTATCACAAAATGAAGAACTGATGAGAGGTAAATTGTCTATAAGTTTTAAAAATATAAATTCAAAATGCTTCTTGGGGTTTTTTTTTTGCACATAGAATAAAGAGAGAAAAGGTGACTTTATTACTGTATTTATTTCAGTAAAGGGGCATATATTTCACACGAAGTGAAAAGAATTCCTACCTTGATGGACTGACTGTAAGGTCCTATGCTGGCAGGTGCCCAGTGGGAAATGCTCTGTACATGCATGACCAGCTTTTCCTCATGTACTACATCATCCCTTGCCGTGTCATACTTATGTGCAAGGCAGTCAATGCAGAACAGCACTCCATCAGGTAACACTGTTTCCACACATACTCTGAAAACACACAATAAATATTTTTTTCATACAGAAGTTTGCTTGAACAAACTTTCAACATATATTTTCCACTTTTTGTTCGCATGGACATTATCTTAGGAAATTTTGCCAGGATCACACAACAAAAGTTAGGCATTACAATAGCCTGCTAGCATTAACACTTTTATCTCCTCAAAGACACTGCTGGCTCACAGACAGATTCTTGTCCACCAGGACTCCCAGTTCCTTCTTTGCAGAGCTGCTTCCCAGCACTTCAGGCTCCAGCCTGGGGTTATTCCTCCCCAGGTGCAGGACTTGCCTTTGTTGAATTTCAGAAGATTCTTCTCTGCCCATCTCTCCAACCTGTCAAGGTCCTTCTGCAGGGCTACACAGCCCCCTGGGGTATCAGCCACTCCTCACAGCTTGGGGTCACCAGTGAACTTGCTGAACTTGCTGGTCTGCATCTTCATCCAAGTCATTGATGAATAAATTAAACAATACTGGGCCCAGTATTGAACCTTAGGGCACACTACTAAGGACAGGTCTCCAACTAGAGTCTCTGGGATCTGCCATTCACGCAGTTCTCAATCCACCTCTCTGTCCACTCATACAGTCCACACTTTCTGAGTTTGCATATGAGCATGCTGAGAGAGACAGTGTCAAAGTTTTCTAAAACAGCAGCTCATAGCTCCTTTACAAGCTTCTCACAGGTTATCTGTAATAATAGCATATTTTTCTGCTATACTTAAAGTTGCATGACAGATACCCACATATGACAGGACTCAAAATCTACTTAAGCATTCATTTATAAAGTTTGCTTGTGTTTCCTCCAAGGAAGACTGAGTGCCTTGATGAGCAGACAGACGTGTGTTGCATGTGGCCAGTCAAAAAGCAGGGGGGTTGAGGGTCTGTGTGGGGAAATCAACATTTCAAAGCCTGAAAAATAATTATATTTGCAGTCCATGCATAAAAAAGTCATTTAGCTCCCAGCAGGAATCCAACAAAAAATTACTTGTTCTCTTTACATATCATGTAACACAGCCTTATAAAATTCTTCTCATCTTGCTTATTTCTTCCAAGAAAACTATTTTTCTCCTCACCTCCCACATGTAAATATAGTAGTTTTTCCTCATTACCATCATCATAAGCATGGATGAATGGATTTTCTGCTTGGGCTGGTAAATTTTCAAGACAATTTTGCAAATTTATTGCAGATCCACACCCGAGTCAGTGCTTCCAGCATACTGCTTGTGAGAACTTCCACAACCAGGCCTCTGTACATAATGCAATGATGCAACCATGCAAAATGCTGTATAATTTTTCTTCAGGAAAAAATGCAACATAAACCAATATGCAGTATAAATACAGTGCTATGGAAAGCGACCTGAGGACATGGGCCAGTGGCAAGTTGATCATGAGTCAGCAGTGCCCTGGCAGCCAGGAGGGCCAGGGGTGTCCTGGGGTGCATCAGGCACAGCATCACCAGCTGGGCAAGGGAGGGGATTGTCCTGCTCTGCTCCGAGCTGGGACGGACCTTGAGTGCTGGGGGCAGTTCTGAAAGCCACAGTGTAAGAAAGATACAAAGTGTTAGAGAGCATCCAAAGGAGGACTATGAAGATGCTGAAGGTCCTTGAGAGGCAGCCATATGAGGAGCAGCTGAGGTCATTTGGTCTGTTCAGCCTGGAAAAGAGGAGACTCAGAGGAGACCTCACTGCAGTTACAGCTTCCTCATGAGGGGAAGAGGAGGGGCAGGCACTGATCTCTTCTCTGTTGTGACAGTGACAGGACCTGAGGGAATGATCCGAAGTTGTGTCAGGGGAGGTTCAGGTTGCATATTAGGGAAAGATTCTTCACTGGGAGGATGAAGGAACAGGGAAGTGGTCACAGCACCAGCCTGACTGAGTTCAAGAAGCATTTGGAAAATGTTCTCAGGCACAGAGTGTCACTCTTAAGATTGCTGTGCAGGATCATGAGCTAGACTTTGACGATCCTTCTACTCAGGATATTCCATGATGCTCTGAAAACTGTTTGCTCCACAAAAATAAAACTAAAAAGCTATTTTCCTGCAACTTTATAATCTTTCTAGCTTGTTATTTTACTGATGGAAGGCTATGCAAATGTGGAGGCCTAAAACATGCAGGCAGATGAAATGAAAGTTAAAACAGAAGTTAAGTATTGTAAAGAGAACTTCAAACATATAGGAGTGGAGGATAATTTTGTGTAGTTTACAGCTGGGATTAGATCCCTCCTTGAAGGCACACACAGTCAACCCTCCCATTTATATCTGATTTAATATTCCTGGCCTACTCTCAGCATCTCAAAGAAGCCTCTCTGCTTGTTTTGGGTCTGACACCCAGGCAGCGTAGTGGAGTGTGATGATTATCTTAACAATGTCTTTGAACTATTTGTCTTGCAATACTTAAAATTCACAAGCCTCTATTACACTTCATATTCTGCAGTAAGAGTATAAAATACAGGATTTTTCATCAGAAAATTGCTGAACAGTTGGTTTTAAAAAGATGAAGAAGACAAGAGTTATGACCACATGGTTGACCCTGCTTTCAGTGCAGGATTAGACTAGGTGACCTCCAGAGGTCCCTTGCAACCTGTATTAACCTATGATTCAAATAAAATTTTTCAAGCTATATCAGTTCTGCATTCTCAGCATATTATCTTGTAACCATAAGAAATTACTGTAAAAAATTACAAATTACTGTAAAAAGAAATGAGCCATTTTGACAAAGGCAATAAAAAATACAAACAGAAAATTAGTTTTAACACACAACTTTTTTTAAAAAGAATATTTCATGGGCTAGGTGTATTTTATCCAATTTCCAATGGAAAACAATCCCCATCACACCCAAATAATAAAGAAATCACATTGTGATTAAAATAAATATGAATATGTGTGAATAAAAATTTTGCTTTTGTCCTTAAAAAAATGTAAAGAACAAGGTGAGTAACACTTGTCACAAAGACCTAGAAGGTTCCAGACCTCATCACTTTTAGGAAGGCTTAATTTTGGTAATAAGGCTTCAGTAATGCTTTTGACACTTTCTTCTGTCACACACTCATAGAGAAGCTGTTAATGTATGGGATGGATGAGCAGAGAGTGAGGTGGAGTGAAAACTGGCTAAACAGCCAGGCCCAGAGGGAGGGATCAGTGGCAAAAAGTCCCCCAGGTAAACAGCCAGGAGCCTATCCTGGGTCCACTCCTGTTCAACATCTTCATTCATAATCTGCATGATGGGGCAGAGTGTATCCTCTGCAAGTTGCCGTCCACCTGGATATTGACAGGATGAAGAAACAGGCACACAGGAACTTGATGAAGTTCAGCAAGGAGAATATGCAAGTTCTGCATCTGGAGAGGAACAAACCCAAGGTCCAGTGTATTCTGTGGGTCCACTGGCTCAAAAGCAGCTTTACAGAGAAGGTCTGGAGGTTCCTGTTTGGGAAGAGCACCAACTTGAGCACAAGTCAACAACGTACCCTTGTGGCAAAGAGGGTTGATGATATCCTGGGTTGCTCTCAGAGAAGCACTGCCAACAGGTCAAGGGATGCAAACAAAAAAGAAAAGCAAATAAAATCCCAGCAATACAAACAGTTGTCAGTTCAATCAAGTAAAAAAGAACTAAGACTTGCAAACCATGTATTATCCTTCTGTAAGTCCATATGGGGGGGCATTTGTAAACCTTATGGTATATATTAAAGCAGGAATTTCTAAACCCTAGTGGTTTTGACAAGAGCAGCTGTGATGTTAATACTCCAAAAGGCAGCAAAAGTCTTCTTCTGTGAGTCATAAACATTTGGTAAAATGCTTCACAAACATGGCAACAATAATTCAGTCTATTACAGTGTATCATAAATATACTACAGCAGTAGTCTAATCCTACCTTGCTGGTGGACACAAATCAAATTCTGTCACATAAACTGAGTTTATAATACTGAAATCTTTCATGCTCTTCATATATAGATGAACCAAAATAATATCCTTCAGTTGTAATCCCTCTGAAATCAAATTAGCTGCAGGACAAAAAAAAAAAGCTGTTAAAGACAGAATATTTTAAACGTGTATAGAAAGACAGCATAGGTATCCTGGTTTTGTTCAGCAAAACCAACCTAGAAAATTTTGGAATTCACTACATTCCCCCATTTATTACCTGTTTTTTCACTACATTCTTTTTCATGTTAGTTTCCCAAATACACAGAAGCAGACTACAAAATAAATTTGATCCACTCTGAGCAGAGGTGAATTCCTGTCCCATGAAAACACATCATGCATTCACGCATATAGATATGTTACAGCCCAAATTTCTTGCATCCAAGAGTTTGATTATCTTGTGGGGGCTTGAGGTGGGGATGCTCATTCTGTGACAGCTAGTAATCTACAAAGGACTTTGAATCACAAAAATACAGAACTGGAAGGGACAATAGCCATCCTCAAGGAAAAGATCAAATATTATATGCTATTCCAGAGGGATGTTTGTCTAAGCTGCCTTTAAAAACTCTCACTGCAATAAAAATCTCCTCGTAAACAAAGAGTAACAAATGGCAAGACAGACAATAGGAAACAGAAGTGGCCACAGGAGAAATGAAGGAAAGATGAGAGCAGAGGAAAGCTCAAGCAGATAGCTAAAGAAGAGATACTGAGAACTCAAGATCATCTGAATGTCTATGCACAGAATATTTCAGTCATAGCTCTCAGAGAGGATTTGTCTTATACAGTCAATCACATATCAAGATATGTGATCAGCTCTGCAATGTCTCTTTTGTATCACATGAGCAATAGAAACTACATGAAGGCAAAATCTTCTCTGAATATAGATCATATACAAGAAGAGAGTACTCTGTGACCTAATTTAAACAAGCTACTCCTCGGTGTAATTTTGGGCATCTTGCCCTTTAATGTTACAGTGAGTACATGTATATACTTATGGATTTGTTTTCCAGTTGAGAAGTACAAAGGTATAAAGACAATCTCTGAAGGTTGTTGCCTTAGTGAGAAACACAGTTTTCATGTAAAACTTTTCAGTGCTTTCAAAGACAGTCCAGGATTTTACACATTTTCATAAAGATTTTTTTGGTCACACCAATGCTGAATTTTGTTCTAAATTTCTCAGCTTTACTTAATCATACTGCCAATACAATGGCAAGCTGAAGAGGGAAGTTCTCATTACAGAAAAGAGAGCGTGCACAAGTGAGATAAGAAGTTATATAGCAATTGACATAGAACTCCTAAAAAATCACAATACATGTCCAGAAATATCAGCTGATAAATTAGCATACAATGACAATTCTGTATAGAAATAGAAATGCATTTGAATGCTACCTATTAGCAATCACTAGATCAATACCAGCTGTTACAGCCTCAGTTAAGGAGGAATCGAGGTCAATTCTCAAATTTTCAGCCAGCACTTTAGTCCAGAAGTTTAGTCAAGGCCTGCAGTTAAAAGTTCTGCAGCATTACATGAAATACTGGAGGGGGAAAAACTGATACATACTTCTACACACAAAACATCCCCAAACTGAATTTAAAATATATGAGCCAACAAACTAATTTGTGGACACAGAGTAAAGTGAAGGCAGCGATTTGGGTAAATTCATAATTTCTACCTTTACTTAAAAAAATCCCCTAAGTAGTACCCCTTTTTCCCCTGCATGAATTAAAGGAACTGTGGGAAATAACTTCTCCACAGCTTATAATCAAAATAAAACTGACTCCCAAAACACCCTCTCTAGTAGAAAGGCATACATGATGAACTGGTTGGCAATGCAGCCCTCTTCACAACAACCTTTTTTTTCAGGGACAGGACCCTTACACTGCATATCTCCTGGCTATACAGGGAAACCTTACAGACTTTCTGTTGAATTTCTGTTGAATTTCAAGCCATTCATGGTTTCTAATAATTTATAGAATATGATCAGGTAAGACCCACCCTTACCTAAGGAGAACTGCTCCAAAAGGTTACATTAACTGAAGTACAGCTTTCTAATTGTTTTTGGTTGGTTTTTGTTTTGTTTTGTTTGATTGGAAAATTACCTTTTTCTTCCTTTATCACCAGGTAATGCAAGTAATCTGCTAAAACAATAGGTTACTGCACCAGTCAGATGCAAACTTTTTTTGCAGATGCTAAGGCAAAATTACATAATGTTTGTACACACAAACTTCCATTCAAATATAATGAGAAAAAATAAAAGACTGCACAACCCTTTTGCTTCACTTTATAGATTATATGCAGATTTACACTAAAATATATTGCCTTTTAAAGTAAAAGTCTGATCATCTGCACCTTTCTGATTTCCAAACAATCAAAAACTAGCTTAATGACCTTCTACCAAGTAGAACTTTGTTTCTGAAAAAATCCTAGGGTTTCTTTATCATCCTAAATTCAATCATGAATACTCAGCTCGACAGGCAAAAAAAAAAAAAAAGATATGATAGGACAATATCTCATGCAAATTCATATACAAGAATATGAGTTTACCCATATAGATACTAAAAGTTATTTCCATTTTTATGAATGAAAAGAAGCCTGTACAAACATACTTTACTTAAACTTTAAAATTAAAAAATAGAAAACAAAACCATGAACATTTTATTTTGTATGTCATAATCTTGTAAGGAACCTGGATTTCATGATTCCCAAGTTAGCAATTTTGCCTTTACATTAAGAATATAAATGAGACTTACTGTTACTGACCTAATCCTAGATGCCAAAACGTATAACAGCTTTCTAGAAAACTTAATTTAAAATTATGGAAGCTACAAAAGTGTTTCAGCAAGTAGTCAGCATCTATAGCACAAATACATACTCACAAACACACTATATATTTCAAGAATGCTGTAAAGTGAGCAAGTACTGTGGAAATAGTGTTTTTACAGTGATATGAACACTACTCTGGCTTTCCAGGGTCTTCAAACCCAGTCAAATTATGATGTGTTAAATATTAAAGCTGGCAGTCTTAATATCAAAGATCCCAATCAAATGCAAAATGAGATGTCAAACCAGCAACCACAATATTTAAAGTTATAAAACCACATAAAAATACAGATTCTTCCTTAAGACCATATTATAAACACAATCAATGACAGCAGATAATGTATTGACTGAATAAAGCACCTTTGAGAGACGAAAATGCTTCCCGTGCTGCATCTTGAGCATTTTTATCCTTTGATGGAAGGAAGTGGGCAATGATACCTGAAAACCACTGGTAACCACTCAGGGATTTTCCTGAATTTTCAAATGTCTTAGCTATTGGAAAGAAGAAAAGGGCTATGATTATAATAATGAAAGGTTTCAGATTAACCAAGGATACATTTTAACATGTTTAAGGAAGAAAAGCTTTGACAGAAAAACACCCCTCAAAGTGTAAAAACATCTTCAGAAATATTTACAAATAGATATAAAAGTAAATGTTGCAGTAGTAGAGCTCCCAAATCCTTCTCTAACACTGCCTTCACAAAATATGCACGCAAGTAGCACGTTAACTGAGAATTTCAGTACATTTTCTCCTTCTTTCCATTTTTGCTGATCTTTTACAATTTCTCGACCTGTTTGGTTACATACTTGCCACAAGATGTGACACTGAAAAGCTAAAATTTACAAAAGTATCCAAGTAACACAGAAACAGATTTTCAAACTTGTTTGCCAAATTTTGCTCGAGTTAGGCGCTTAACCTGGTTCCGATAATCTTTGCAAATGCATAACGCATTTAGACGTTTTTATAGCCCACCAGGCACTTATCCATATTCAAGAAACACCAAGGACCTAAATTCTATTCAATACCCAAACACAGTTAGCTGTGAAACTTAGTTTTCAGGAAGTTTACCCATCTATGTATGCAGTGTAACTGAAATGTTGTGGTGCTTCCATGGGAAGGAGAGGGAAAGGAAGAGGGAGAGAAAGAAAAAATAATGTGTTATGCTCCTGTAAACTAACTTGAAATGCTTCACTACTCCGGATTTATTGATTATTATGAGAAAAATGCATTCTAGTAGGATTTCTTTTATGGACTAATTACTACAGGTGGAGCACGTTTTTTCCAGCAGTGCTTGTATAGTAATTAACATATTCTACCTGTCATGAAATAGTCAATCTTTTTATCTATTTTTTTTTTTTAAGAAACTATGCAAACTCACTGAAATTCAAAGATTTATGTTTCAAAGGTTTCCAGATGACTGGAATATTTTTCTGTGGTTCATACTCTTCTGATGTAGGGAAAATATCATCATCTGTGCAGCTCATCTCACAAGAACAGCTACTGACCACAAAAGTACCTGAGGATTCTTCCTGCTTGAGACAAACATTATAAAATAAGCAAATAAAGAGCATGCAGAGCAATTTTATCATTCAAATACATGTTTAAGTTACAAAAAATACTATGACTCAACAGGTACATATCTTAGAATCATTCATGAAAGAACAGCATTACGATTTCCCATTAGACTGCAGAACTGGCAAAATGTGATGTACTCCTGTTGACATGTCAAATGGAAGAAAAAAGCAGACTTAGTAAGTAAGGACAGTAGACATGAAAAATTATGAGACCCAATAATAAGCCAGAAAGAAAACTATAATGAAGAAATGGTATCCCACAATTATATACAAAACAAGTATGTTTTCAAAATAATAGTATAAACTAAGTGAATAAAGGAACAAAAGCACAAAAGTAATAATTTTATAATTAACATTGTCATTGAATACTTGAAATAGAGCAAAAGACTAATAAGAAAATTTTAAAACTTTTTGGAACAAAAAACTTTTTGGAACTGCATGAAGGCAGTCCATGTAAAAAAAAATAAAATCTCTTTCTATTATCTTCCAAAGACTATCTTTTCCATCAAACTCTTTGGTATGAGTTGAGATAACAGAAAAATGCATTTCTCAAGATATACACATTGAAGTAATTCCTTGACAGGGAAGGAAAATCATTCTTCCCAAATGCTTTCTCAGGACCAGGAAGAGAAAACTCCCCACTGTATCTTTTAAAGGAAAATACACAGGCAGAGTGCTTAATCACCAGTCTTCAACAGTTCTGTGCTCACTACATTTTCAACAGGCCACATAATTACAGCATACATTTTTTGTGGGGTTTTTTTGTTTGCTTTTTAATTTTAGAGCAATCAGAACCCTTACTCTGTCCCATCTGATTTCCCAATTAGCCTAATCTGCAGAGCACGTTGACTTTTGGATCACTAGCTTGGGTAATACTACTCGTTTATCTAAAAGCAATATGAATTATGACAGAATTTACCTAGAAACCCTAATCAAACACCATGAAATGCTGTAATGACAGATTCTATCAATTAAATTTCTCCCCAAAGATCTCAAATTTCATGTAGTGTCTAAACCATGCATTTTACTGCAGGCTTCTTGAATACTAAATTCACAAAAATTATAATAAATCCAAATAAGGCAAGATAAAAAGTTGCCAAAATGTGAAAACCCTGGTAATCCTTAAATACGGATTATAAACTGCTGAATATTCTTTCAGCTGATAAATTCATGCTTCATGCAAAATGTCATTAAAAAAGAATATTAACATTTTATAGTGAAGTAATTTTTATTGTATTTAATTTTACTGTATTTTTTCTTTCCTTTGGAAAAAACCCCATCCTATTGCAATTTTAAAGTTTTCTCTTCATATTAATCACAAAAAAAGTCAGAAAAATAAAGACAGAAAACTATAGTATGCATCAGAAACCTGTGATAAGACAACCGTTAATCAATATTTGACTTCACTGAGTGAAAAAGGACCCAGTTAAGTTAAAGGAATGCCTTTGGAAATTCTAAGGAAAGGCTAAATTACTAAAAGATTATTACCTGTGAGAGGAAACTAATTTCTGCTGACTCTAAAAGAGCTCACAAGTAGTTTTATAAGCACTGTAAACACTAAGTCTATTCTCTAAGAAGGGCTGATGTTCTTTGATTGGACTTCATTTTATTCACTCGCCAAAGAAAAACATGCAAGTCAAGGCAATAATCTACTTTACATGAGTCAATCGTACATCAGAGGTTAAAAGAAGTCAAGAAGACATAGCCCAGACAAAAACTGCAATTTAGCACAAACATGACACACATTCCAACACTACAACAGACAAGCATCCAGCAGCATCTGCACCATTTCCCACTCACTGAATTACACCTTTGACTACTGCCACCAGTGGGTGCATTTTGCCATTACCCAGAGGGATGCCTGATAGTCCCTAAGCCTTCAGATATGACTTAAAAAATAAAGAAGCAGGAAACACAGTCCTGTAACTGAAAAAGATCTTAAGATGGTTTAAGCTACAAGAACCCAGAAGTTTAAATTATTTTAAAAGTTTCTAATTTTTTTATCTACAAGATGGCACTTCATGGAAATATACTGATTGTATAGCACCATCACGAGCTACAAGTGCCACCACTTGCTTCTTTCAACGAGTAATTTGTAGCATCCACCATGGAACAACCAATTTGCATTGTAGCACAGGTATTCAGGTGATTTCTAATGCAACACATGCCGCGTTTGCACCTCTTGGTCCTGCCCTCAAGTTAACATGCATAGACATGGTGATATGAATAATGCCATTACACCACTGCTTTGGGGTTTGTTTTAACATTACCTGGATTTTAACTTCACAATGCCATACAAATCCATCCATGGGAAAAAAAAATGTTAACTGGAAAGGCAAAAGTTCCAGCTTGTCAGTTTTTACTCACTTTTATTAAGCTTTACATTATCACCTTTGAAGAGATACAGATATCTTCTGAGGCTACTATCAAAGACCTGTAACTTCTCTCCATTCCCTGACCTGGAGGACCAAATTTATATGCTCTGCAAGTGAACATGAAAAGACCTCCTATTCCATTTTTATGTCACCAGTTAAAATGCTTTCATCTATGTTTCTAAACATGACTTCTGCAAGATATGCTTCACAAAAAAAATTCATGGGTATGTAGTGAGCCTCACAGACTCTATCACAACTGGTTTGGTATAATATAGAGAACTCCCCTGTAGCTTTGTAATTTGTTACAAATATCCCAAACTGATGCCACGTGAAATTTTCATGTCACCAACAGTCACATCCTTTTTCCTAAATCACCCCATATTTTATAAATAATTTAATTATATCAGGATTTCTTCGCAGATATAAATAAAATTATACATCTGTTTCTAAACATACATAAAAACACGGTCAGTTGCAAGATTTTTGGAAACTATCACAAAATATCAGAAATTTTATGTCTCTTATGAGAGGCAAAGTCTGTAAAAATAATTAGAGATGTCTGTTGATTTCAAAACCTATGCCACATCACAATGACTCATTCAAGGCTCCAAAAACATTGGTAATCATTCCCTTCCCACAGCAGCACAGGTGCAGCTACAGCAGAAGTATTAGGTGTGGAACCTGGCACTCGAGGAACAACAGGCTAAGTGCCAGCCTAAGCAGAGCTGCCAGACTCTGTTTAGTAGTTATATTTAAATCCATACAAATGTTGGTCTTCCATTCTTCTCAACAGAGAAAGTAATCGAAGAAGCTAAAACTTGAAGACTGCCACAATCAGAGTAACTTTCCCTGAATAATATTCTCATCACTTTAAAAAGAAAAAATCAAGCTTGCTATAATGACATTTTAATTAAATCTTACAGAACCTATTTTATTGCATAACATTTTCATGTTACTTCACAGAAGCAATATATTTTCCCATTTGTTACACAGTTTCTCCCACACCCACTGTACATTGTGATACCAACCTAATTTTGGATCAGAGCCTGCATGCATGCATACACTTAACTATATTCACATAACTCATGTCATTGATGCAAGTGCGCTCAGAATGAAGTTAAGCAAATGCATGAGTGTTCCAAGATCCAAATTCTCCTGTTGAAAAAGCCTTGGAGCTAGGACTTTGACTGATATAGCTGAAATTCCATGCAGTGGTCTTTTATGAAAACAACAGATTGCCTTTTTAAAAAGCTTACATTCTCCGCTACAGAAACTGGTATAAAAACCTATCACAACACAATTCTAAAACTGATAACTCTCCCACTGAGCAGCAATGAGAATACAGTAGAGCAGAGAGCTCAGAAGACAAAAGATTATGATAATCTCTTTATTCTTTGTGATGTACCTTGATAACAGAACTCCTTGAAATAAACATAATGAGAGAGATCACATGCATCTTGCATTATTTTGAGTACAATATACATACCCATAGGAAAGAAAGTCCTTTACTCCAAAATACTTTCAAATAAAGTATTTTATTTATGAAAAGAGAACTAAAAATTATCTTTCCTCAGAGAACTGGACTGAATCTGCAATCAAATAGAGTAGGAAAGAAAATCCTTTATTTATTACCTTAGTGTTTGATATAAATCAGGGCACAAAAAAAAGTTTTGTGGTATTTGTTACCAAGGTTAGAAATCAAAACTAAAACTACAAGGGTTATCTATATTCTTATGATGCAGAAGGGAAACTAGAGGCTGCCTGGAGAAGTACTGTTCAATGACGACAAAGTATTCAAAAAATGCTACTCACAATGCCACCACCAAAACATGTTTTGAAACTTGAAATTCCTTCCTATTTCCCCAGACATCACTGACAAAGTCTAATTCTACAGCTTAAGTTCAAAATGTAGATTAATTAAAAGAATTAATGAGGAACTGGACAGAAATAGGCTACAAAGTTAACTCATATATAACCCACAGAATCATGAGCCTTTAGTACACATGGAACGCAAATATCTCCTGAAAATCTTTTCTAAATTTACAAGTGCTCAAGTTAGAGAACTCTGCAAGTGTTTTTAAAATCTTCTCCAAAATGACCTGTACAATAGATCTCCTGTCATTTATCAGGGGCAAACTGCTTGCGCTTCTGAAAAGTGTTCCAGCTACTAGGTCAAGATCTTTTACAAAAAGGAAAACACAACATCAGTTTCTAATAGGTAATATAATGCAATAGTCTATTATAAGAAAATAAAAGTCCTTGCAAGTTCATTGTGCTGACAAAGTAAAAAAAAATTGTTTCACAGTTGTAGTTTTCCTAATTGAAAATACTCAGAATTTAATTTTTATTGAGTATGAAGGCTAATACACCTATTTCAAAGATTCCAGAATATGCTTCAGAAATTGTCTTGAATGGAAAAAAAACATTGTATATTTTAAATGTATGAAGTTACTATCTTGGCAAAGTAAAATATTGATGAAACCAGGAATCTATATTATAGCGGTGACCTTGTTTTTAAGCCTGAAGTAAAAGAGGCATTCCCAAACTTTGAGCATTAGTGTTTTATTGCCATTATTATTTATTCTTAAGGTGTTTTGTAAAATCACTACAAAAATTGTTTACCAAATTTTTAATAGTTTTAATAAAAAAAATAATATTTCTTTATCTCTTTAGCCTTTTCTGCATCACTATTTATGAAAGAAAAGTGTTTAAAAAAAGCTTCAATTATTATGCAAAATACATCTTGAAGCTGCACAAAAATATATTAAACCAGAACAGCGAGTACAATGTTATGTTCCCCTAGGCACAAGGGCTCATTTTGCTGCCAGAAACAATCTAAACCAAATTTCTAGGCAGGCTTTGTAGTCAAACATGAAGAGATTTAGCTAAAGAAAATGCATTATAGAGGAGGAAAGACAGCAGAGACTAAGGTGCACTAGCTATAATTGCAAAATTATTTCAAAAGTAAATTCAAGGAATGTAAAATTAACACCTGTGGCAAATAACAAAGATAAAATGAATATACAATACAGTTAAAAATATGTTTATCTCACAGCAGAAATGATAACAAAACTGATGTCATAATACTTATTAGAATTATACTTCACTGCGGAGTCTATTATTATTTTCTACAAAGTGCTTGGAAAAGTGGCTGCTTTTACACAGTCTTCATAATGGTGTATTATTTTTCCCAATTTTCAGTAATCCCTTGAAAGCTTCAAACTAAAATTAGTTCTTGTTCTGAAGCAGTTTTTTCCTGCAGTACTTTATTATTACAGAATTGGCTTTTAAGTGCTGAATACTAACAGATACATTTTTCCACAGGCTTCTAAGTACCAAATAGTGAGCAAAAGTACAATACTCCAGGCATATCAATCTAGAAGGCTTGCCTTTATAATTTTGCAGTTAAATTATGCTACTAGTTATGGTCTGAAAGACTGACTGGTTCTCCATATTTATAACTTCTCAAAACTTAACTTATTTTATCATGACACGAAATAATCTATAGCCAAAAGATAAGAATGCTTTTCTTTATGAGAGAACCACTACAAAAATTAGACTATTTTCCTTTTAAATATGCATTAGTTTATATACCAAATTTCAGGGCAAGCTGCTGCAAACTTACCCCTTGCAAAGAGTGACAGATTTGTCTACAATGGATTGGAAATATGATTTACTACAACACTGCCTGAAACTGTGAGGCTTTAACCAAATCTAAAACATCTACATAAGAAGGGGAAAAGAGCTACTGAACAGATAAAAGTAAAATCTTGATTCTTATATCAAAAGTTATGCATTTTAATATCATTTTTTCCCTGATTTATGTAAAGCTTTGTGGTTTTCATTTTCCCTAGCCTGTCACATTGCAGTGATGTATGGTACATTTTAGTGTCAAGTTTGCCATGAGCAATAAAGTTGGTGCCCCCAAAGAAATATCAATATATTATTAGTCTTCCCCACCATGCCACATTCCCAAATTTTCCTTTATTCAGCCTATTTGCTTCACATAGTTGTTATCCTTTCCACAGTCTCTCACAAAAAATTTAATGTTTTATTTTTGAAAGAAACCCAAAACTAGAAATTGACAGGATGAATTACAATTTACTTTCCTAGGCGAGATGAGGCCATCATGGAAGAAAAACAGTGAGGTATTTTATCTATTTGGAACAATAAAACTTAAAAAAAAGTAAGAAAAAGGAGGGGGAAGAGGGGAAGACATGATCTATTGAAAGACATGAAAGAAATGTTGCTTAAGAGACATGAAATTTGAAATACCAATACAATAATGTTCCGTAACAATCTCTGCACTTCTATCATCAAGTGCAGAAAGACATAGGAAAAGCTATAAAAAGATGACTGCAACAATAGAAGAAAGATCACGAGGCACTCTCCTCAACAAAAAATTAATACTTATAGAGGCTCAGGAAGAAAAGAAATGATTTTAACTGTGAAATAATAAAATGAAAAATAGAAAAGTGATGAGAAATACAAAGAAAAATATTGCCTGTTTTGACCTTAGTTCTGCTCACATGGAAGTCTGTAGCATTTAAACCACTGGAGTTCCTATTCCTGTTCTGCTCTTTCTATAGAATCACAAGCTAAAGAATTAATCCCAGTGAACTCATAATGATTATTTTATAATTTTAAAGTGAGATAATCTCCACATGATTTGGAGTAATTCAATAGGCGTATCTTTCATATGGAAAAAAATGAAACCCAGAACATTCAAAACTCAAGCGCTTACAGGTTAGCAAGTTTTTAAATCATTCACTTTACAACAGAAACATCAAAAAGAGGTGCCACCTCCCAACAAATCAATATGGTTCATATTTTTTCCGAATATAGCTGTATTCTACCATTCAGCTTTTCCACACAGGTTGTACATGTGCTTGATTGAACCACATTGGCTGAGCACCTTGACATTTCAAAATGAAAATTGCCATACTACCTCCATTCATTCACAAGAAAGCATTTGTGATCAGTCATTCCTAAGAGTAAATTCTGAAATTCAGCTAAATATGTACATTGTTATTTGAACATAACATGGTCATGAGAATATGTAGGTTCACTCCAAATTGTGACAAAACCACACAACTAGAATGTATGCATATGGCCATAAAGGAAAACAACATTTGCAGCCTACTTACCTTATTCTCCAGGTGTAGTTTTAAAAAATGAAGGTAGGCCACAGGTGCAAATGCATCAGCCGAATGCACAACCACCTCGGCTGAATCTCTGAAATAAAAAATTTTTATCATCAAACAGTATAGTACACAATTTTATATAGACACAACACCTCGTCACTGTATAACACAAACTCACAGATATCACATTGAAAATCTATTAATTTCTTGTCAATGTTTTCAAGTAAATTAGGAAAAAGTAGTTTGTTATATAAAATCATATTGTTGAACAATACATTACCTTCCAGAATTTTCAATTATCAAAAGGAATAAACTATACTTCCTGTGTGAGCTGGCAGAGGAGATGCAGAAACAACCATAAAACCACAGATGAAATGCAAGGAGTAAGCTTGTTCTTGTTACCTCACCACCTGGGACCCCAAAAGAAGTGTTCAGGGAGGAACACAAAAGAAGGGATCAGGAACTGCAGAGACTTGGTCCATGCTGGAGCATCACCAAACCTGCAGGTCTTGCCTGTACCTCAGAGATTTGCACAGGTGCAATATCCCACTGTGCTTTGGTCTTCCCCACAGCCAGGCAGGAATCTCCAGCGTGTTTGATAGGGCCCTAAGTCTATCACAGGCCTAGATTATCCATCTATAAGTAGATGCTCTGCTTATCCAATACATGAGGCCAAAAACAATTACTATGATACATGTGTTTTTGACACCCCAGCTGCAGGTCACTTGAGCGTTTACAATTCTCCTTGCCAATCTTCCACTATTTTCCCACGCTTCCAGACCAATATTAAGAGAATTATTTAGCTATACTCTATGAAGGCATAAAATACATTGCATTTTAGATCCCAAAGACTAATACATAAAGCAATCTTTAAACTTCATCAACAGGAGATTTTTCAAAAGTCCATTGTTTTGATTAATTCTCCGGGGATTCGTTTTTCAAGTATTAACAACGGAGTATTGCACTCAGAGAAACTGACTGATACAGCCATCTTGCATCTGATAGTGAAGACTACTAGACACAGTTTTTTAATGCCAAATGTGTTGGTAACAATGTTAAACTTCCTGTGTGCCGATTCAAATTAGTTAATTTTAGTTTTCATTTTTACAGACACAATCTGTCACACTTTGATTCACAAGAGGCAGTATCAGTTATATCCATCTGCACGGTTTTATTACTTAAGAAAAAGGTAGCTCTAAGAAACAAACATCAGAAGGTGAGAAACTCAAAGAAAACCTAAGAGAAATTCAGATGCAGTACAAGAAAATCTGAAAATTGTTGAAAGTAAGGCTAAGGCCACACATAATTTTCCTGAAACGACAGTGCCCTTGTTACCTTCACAGTGTTCAAAGAGATGATATAGACAGATTTCTAGTAATACCACAGAAAACCAATGTAAACTCAAAGCAGTTGAAGATCCAGATCCCACTTCCTTAACAAAAGTGTAAAATTAACAGAAATATCTTTTCTATAAAACGTGTTTTGGTATTTAAAAACAACAAAACATCACACAGTAATGAAAAATACCTTTAACATAAGAAGATCTACTTCCCTTTAAGCAAACTTTTGAAGCATTTTGATAAATATGCCTCAGTTTCATTCTTGAGAGTAATTATCAAGATTCTTTATGATTGAAATACTGTTTATATTTAAGATAGAAAATACTTTATACATAGTTCCTTAAGATTAAAATAATTATTTTCAAATGACCATGATATCTTCTTATTCTAACATAAACAGGTAGAAAATAACTTCTGAAATCTTTAGTAAGAGGAATAAATAATTAAAAATAATAAAAAACAGACACCAAGACTCCAATAGTACCTTCTACCAGGGTATCCTCAGTGTCTCAGTACATTTTCAATAAATATTTCATACTTGCTTTTCAAGTCCTATATGGGGGAAATCTAGTACTTCTTAGTGATGAATTAAGTGCTTAAAACTAAATTAACAGAAAAGCTTATATCAGAAAGAAAACCGTCAAAATTTAGAGTTATTCAATGTGTCAGTTTAATTTAAAGAATACCTAATAATTGTAAAAAAAAAATTAAAATATTTAACTTCAAAGTAAAAGAAGCAGTCCTACTTGTATCCTTTTCCAATTCACCAGAACAGCAGGGCAGATGCTAAGCTGATACCCATGTCAATTTTTAATAACTTCAGAAGTTTTGAGTACTTATTTGTAACCCAGTATTGCAAAGAGACCATAAGCATTTCTTCTCAATTTGAAGTGCACTCCTATGACCTACAGCTAACATGTGGGTATTTGATGGAACCATAACAGATATGCAGTTTAAGAAGCTAATATTTTTTAGATGATGGGTAACAATAGGTTGATTGTGCAATGCTGAAAATAGCATTACAATACATATAAAAATATTTTTTCCTAAGTACTTCATTTTCTGTCAACCTCTCCAAACATACACCATTATGACTGATAATATTTTCAGTCTTGGTCATTAGTAAATGCAAAAAATAGGTGGAAAGCAGAATAGTTCTGTTGACGGCAATTAGTAACCAATTAAAAAAACTAATGAAGTCCTGAACTTGACATGTCATATCCAGCTTGGGAAATTGAAAAAAAAATCAACCCACTCGAAAAGCAGAGATTTAAAATGAAAAACTGTTTTGAGACACCCTGATAAATTATATAAGGCCATTTCACACTACAAGCCTGAATTTTGAGTAGGAGCTTGACTATCTAAGATGATTAATGTTTGATTGTAATGGAAACACATGAATTTTGTTAAGGAAATTTTCAGAAGACTGAAGAAAATGAAGAATAGTTGAAAAACTCTCAGTCAGCTATTTGTTTTGAAATCAAAATCATACGATCTCTCAAGATTTCTTGAAGATCTAGAAAGTATCCAACCATTCTAGAACACTCTGTAATGCATTCTCAGGGTCCAACCCCTGGCCAACCCAGGACAACAAGTCTGAACAAGACTAAGAGTATAGTCTATGTTTCTCAGAACATGACTATTTTTTAATGTTTACAGAAATTAGATTTTTATAATTTTGTTTTTATCTCCAAACCTAATTACAAGCCTAAACACAGAGCTATTAGTAAGGTATATAAAGAAAAACAGTATTTTGCAAATATTTTATGTGGCAATTTACCCTCCAAAAGACAAGACTATTCTGTGTTCCATAAACAAATAGGCCTTTAACACGAGAAGAAATTAGATGGTATTCCTATAGATCAGAAATAGATTTTTTAAAATTTCAAGAATTGTTGATCAATTGTACTTTAAATGTGAGCATAAGAAGGACAGGAAATACTTGGTACATTTCAAACACTGAGAGTAAGAAAGCTGACAATAAGATTACAATAGTTTACCTGAGAAAAGAAGACAAAACCCAATCTGACTATTGTTTAATATTTTGGTTGTAAGATTTTGCTTTCACTACTAGATATTGTTTATTTTCAAATATATGTTTCACTCAATCTGTCATGTTTCCTTTGTGAGGCACATTTTTTAATGAAGACAGAGAAGAATGGCAAGAATTCAACATTCAGAAGCAAAATTCATCATACAGCCTTACATTAAAGAGACTCCCATTTCTCCATAGTAAGAAAACATTCAAAATTGTATTTTATTTTTTCCTGAGCCAGAATATTTCTTCATTTTGCAAGGATATACTGCAATGAAATGGAGCTAACAGTTCTTGGTTCTCTATTCCTTACACAGACAGATCCCAGTCTTAAAGAAAAGTGAAACAAATGGACCTGAACCATGAAAGCCTTAATTGTGTCTATATGCTCCATAATGTGGACCTGCACTAAGATGACTGAGAATCAATCACCAATACACGATTACTGGTCTGTTTACTTGCTTCAGAAAAAGAACAGCAGTCAAAATATCTCACTTGAAGCAAGCAGGCTTAGCTACTTAACAGGCTAATAAGAAACAAGACACACATATTTTCCACAGCTCAATACATAGATTTTAGGAATTAATGTCAAAGGAATAAACTGTTCAGTGTAATTGGGATGGACCATGCAAAGTTTGTATTTAAAATATGCTCTAGTAATTGGAGAAAAGTGTTTATTGTTATCATACTAAGCTACTAAACTTACACACACACATACACAGTTAATGGAACCCATAGGCTACTGATGTGGCACTTTATCAAATTTAGCTGTAATGAAAGATAAATACTACAGGCAATTCACACTTCATGAAAGGATAAAAGTGTCACTGTATAGGTACCAGTTTTACTGCAGGCCATAATCGGCAAGTAAACGAAAGTGCAAATGTCTAAAAAGTTTATAGCCATCTATGAACGCCTCATCATGTCAGGTATTGATTTAGATTTCCAGAGGACTTTGCCAGTGCCCAACGTGAATGTTTGTGAACTTAACATGTTTTACCTTTCTCAATGCTGTCTTTCACCTCTTACCACCTCTAGTTGTCTCCAACTAAATTTTAAGATGCTCCCATTGCTTTAATACAAGGAAATAGAAGAAACTGCTCCTTACACAACTATTTTCTTCTTAAACAGAGGGCAGTCCAGAGTGAATGTTTCATATTCTCCTCCTTCTCCGCAAACATGGACTCCATATTTCTCAGAGAGCTATCACAAAAGAGAAATTGAAACATGTAAGTACTACACTAAAGAAGTTTATTAAACATATTTTGCTGAAAATGTCAAAGCCAGTACAGTAAATACTGGTTGCTGGCTGGGGTTAAATCACGATGTGAACTTTCTAGAAGACTGCACATTACAAGGCTGAAAATACCCAAACATCATACAGTCAGTTCTTGATTTCTTTGCATGTCTATTAAAGTGATTAAAAATTACCAACGTGTTATATTTTCAGTAGAACTGGCACTGTAATATTTAGATTAACAAGTTCACTCCTAGTTCTTCTTTTTCAGTGGCCATGAAAGGTTATTTAGACTCCCATACTTTTTTCTTTAGCATATCTATTTCTCCTGCAGGAGAAACTTTTACTGTGAGTCACCACTACAAGTAGCATCCAAATATACAATAAAAGCATTTTTTGACAACAGATTCAGAAACTGTATTCTATGTCTTAGTAAATATTCTTTCAAGAAAATCTAACAAAACAAATGAGAATTTTCTAAGTAAAATTAAAAAGCTAAAGCAATAACTAAAAAGTAACATGTTTCTTTTAAAAATTGTATTTAACACTCTTTCTAAATCAATACATATTTCTGAATATTCCTGAAGCTCTGGATATCTCACTTAAAACCATAACTAGATAAACCAAAACATTCAAAATATGAGGCATGACTATGTTAATTAATATCTGATTTACAAATGAGCAGCTGTGGAGCATGAAACAAAGTTCTTTTGCTAGAGTAAGGAGTGCATAACTGCTCAGTAGCTCACTGTACTACTGTTTCAATGTACTGTATTGATATATCTATCAGTAGCAATCAAGAACCAGATCTGAGCATGGGGATACCCTCTCTTGGTCTGCAGGACAAATTCATGTCCTCAGCAGCAGATTATATCACCTTCTAAAGTGTCACTGCAGTGATTCAAGCCAAGCCTTGTCCAGGTTTTTTAACATTAAGAAAGCACTAATATTCTGCCTTAAGTGACTCATAAGAACTTGAACTGCAGTCCCCAACTCCATTGCAAATACCATCATTACTTTTGGGAATATTTAATTAACCCCTTATGCCTTTCCTTAGAGGAACAGAAGCCCACCCATGTTGCTTCTGCAGTCAAAGTAGAAATACAGTTGTCCAGAACATCAGAGGGCTAGAAAAAGTCTATCTGGAGGCTTGAAGATTATTCCAAATATGCTGTTTCTTTTGAGGCAAACATAAGACTGGGTTATTTACACATGGTAGATTTAATTTTTATATAGGTACGAGAATATTGGTTTAGCAAGTCTATTACGTATATTCAAATGATACTGCGTTTTGATTGTTGAAGCTGAATGTAGTTCATGTTACTTTACAGTTCTCTTTCAGAGCTTTTTAGTTTAAAACTTCAAAGAGTGTTTATAACTTCAAAGAGTGTTAAGTAACTTTGGTTACTTAAACCAAAGGCCCAAATCATCTTCAGCTGTTATTTTGCAGAAAAGGAAAATGCTCTGAGAAAACGATACCTCAGCAATGCTCTATGTGAGCTCAATGTGAATATTTAGTTGTCTGGTCCTGTAAAATCGAAACCTCTTTTGGAACATATATTAAATGTTATTTCAGTATCTTGTTATGAGAGTTAGTTTTAATTTTTCCTTTCACATTTTCTTTCAAAGAAAAGGAGCAAAAGAACCTTTAATCAAGTGCTCATTAAAAAATTACACTACTGACATAAAAGAGAACTCCATCTGCCAACAATGGCAACAAGGTTTCTATAGGACAAATACATCAGGAATAATTAATGCTGATGCAACAAGAATGGACAACCTACAAAACAGTGAGTCAAGACCTTTTATTCATACTCTATTTGGAAAAAAAAACCCTAAAGAAAACTATTAAAAAATTGAAAGAGAGAAAACCAAAAAAATCTTTCTAACTGTAACCTTTCCACAGTGAATACATGGAGTGACTGTTTACAAGTCACTTTCAAAATTGGTAGCTCTGCTTGTAAACAGTGACTAGAATAATTATTGGCAATTAACATTGAATACTCGGAAGATGTAAGACTATTTCCTATCTTTGTTGCGAGAAATTCTCATTTCCAATGTCACTGGCTTCAAAATCATTCTTGACACCAATTATACAAGGTGCTAAAGGGTTTTCAGTTCTCACAAATGTCAACAGGAACAAAAGATATTTAGCAACTCATAGAACATAACCTTAACGTTCATTTAACAAAGTCAGCAATATTTTTAAGTGTCATCAATGGCATGAGAATTTTGCCTTTTAATTATTTTGAATATTAAATATTTAGAATATTTTTTGAAGACCAGCTATTTGGGTTTGGAAATTGGATGCCACATTAATAATGACACAACAGCATGGACTCTAAATTTTACGACTGCTAAATTTGCCTTCCAGTTCAGATAAGCCAGAAAACTGCAAATTTACAAATCAAACATAACTAATTGCAAGTATTGCAAGTCCACTTCAAACTCCAAAAGAAATCCATTATGAAACTATCTTCTAGACTACACAGAATTTATCTTAAATACACAATGACATACAGGGTATACATATAAATGAGATACATATAAATAACCAGTCCAAACATTTCCTGAAGAACAGTCTCTTCCTACCGTGGGAATGAAATACAAGGATTAAAGCTTCCTTATTTAATTTTTGTAATCAAAGATAAATATTTGAATTCAAGTGCTTCCTTTTTCAAGTGAAAATTTTGTTCCCAGACAGAAATTGTAAGACTTAATAAGCCCTCATATTTACAGAAATGCTCTTTACATCAAGATGTTCTCATCAACTTCTGAGGCAAGCATACAGATAAACATTTTTCCTACTGCCTATTGGCAGAGCCAGAATTTTAGACAAATATAACTATAATGCCCATTTGCCATTCTACTAAGAAATTCTAAGGAGAGTGGGATCATACCCTGAGACAAAAGTTGACAGAAAATTCTTTAATGTAAAAAGCTGATTCCTGTTACAGAGGAAACATTGGGACATGAAAGCAATTTAATAATTTAGCAATTATCTAGCAAGCACTCCTCAATAATTAAAGACCTATCAATTAGAAAAAAGAAATAATTCAAAAACTTCCCTTCCCAAAATGCCCATGTCCTAAGCCAGTAATACTCACCCCTGCTAATAGTATGGGTGGCAGATCATCATTGCACTCCTAAGTTCAACATTCTGGATTTAATGTGAAAAAAATTACAAACAGTTTTTCCCACTCACTAATCCTCCATTTTTCTGCTTCTACTGCAGAAAAAACACCTCACCTTTATGTCAATAATTATTATAATTTCTACTGTACACATAAAATAAAGTAAATCAAAAGACTGAAAATTTAAGTGATAATATATTTCAAAGTCAAATAATTGAGTGGAGGAAATCAGGGCTGGGTTGTGGGTTTATTTATTGGGGATTTTTTCCAATCAACATTCATACAATTTTTCAATCAGAGATTTTTTTTTAAAAGAGAACAACTAGTCCATGTTTATTTCTTATATATCCAAAAGACAAATTCTAACAGGTGCATTATAGTAATGCAAGTTACAGATGTAAAGTGATTTTCAACAGAACTGAAGAACATATAGAACATTACTTAATTAATTCTAAACAGAACTGCCAAAATTCTCACATACTTGCGCACCACACTAGGAAAAATGTTGTAATGAAACACCCTGAATGTAACTGAATAAAAAACTATGTAAAGTAATGTCAGATGTCAACATAGAATTCCAATAACGATCCAAAAGAACAGGAAAAAACTATATTAGCAAAAAACACCAATAAGAAAAACAAATTTACTGTAAAATTTGAAATTGTTAGTTAAGACAATAGAGTACAAATCAAAGATCATGAGTATGTAAAGCCATGGTAGTTTTGGAGATGGGCAATGTTAAACACTAATTAATTATGGTGTTCTATATGGTATGGTCAGAATACTAAACTTTATCTCTCCTCCTTACTGGAAGCTGTGAACTCCTCATTTTCACATTCCGTCTGCCAAAACTTCTGATGCTGAACACCACTGATTTGCGAAAGAGTGTTTTTCACATCATAAGCCTAAGTATTTTCCTTCGGTTTATAGTCATTGATTTGGTTTTATTAGGCCTTAAAGCCAACTCAGTATCCAGTAAAAAAAAAAGTGTTTGTACTGGCTTTGAGTTTCATAGCATGCATACGCACAAGAAACAGCCAAATGAACAAATAATAAGTTGTGCAGTCTTCCCTACAATGACCTGACAAGCACTGTAAGCAGTGTCAGAATGTTCTATTTGTACACTTTAAGCTAGGCAGCAATTGCTCTGTTTATTGCTGTATCAATAAAAGATAAAACCTTCAAATGTGGATTTTGAGAAGGGTAAAACTATGACATTAATAATTTCAGTGAAACCAAGTATGTTATAATCACTTCAATTAAGACATCAAATATGATAACGAATAGATGTAATTCACAAAAAATACCAGATTCTTTTGGGTTTCATAGTTTATTATTTTCCTTTAAAAATGAATGATGGTGAAATCAAATGCAGAATAATACTCCTTATTAGCACAATTAAAATTGCAATATTTGCTGCTACAGTTTCAAAGAAAGTCAAGATTGCTGATTCAGCTGAGGTGAGTAGTTACCCAGCTGCAATCCCACTGAGGCTGCAACATGAATTTTGATTACAGAAGCTTTCTTAGAATGCAGAATATTGAGATGATTTAAAGAAATAAGTGAAATAAGCCTTCCAAAAAAAGACAATGAATGTGATTGTATACCAACTAGTTTCCGTAGAAGAGGATCAGGGAGGAGGAGGGGAAGATTTTTGGGCAGATTCTCCAGGTCTGAAGCAACAAGCCTCAAATTAAGAACAGACCAACACAGTCTCTTCAGGTAAGGTTATTTGAATGTTGTGGACCTTAATTCCTCCTTTACAGATTTGCCAAGTAGCAAGTACTTATTTTCTTCTCTTCAGCCATGCAAATAACTAAAAAAATGGAGTTAAACTCAAGATATAATTGCAGTAGCAAAATAGATTATTAAAGTTCTGGTTAATTTTTCTTTCTCTTCTGCAAGTTTGCCATCCCCTTAAGTGTTTAAAAAAAAAAAACAACTATTCATGAAGCCAGGCTGACCTGTAACTACCCAGATTAAAAAGGAAAATTATCTTTAGGAGATCACTTTGTGGAAATTTAGACAGCCTACACTGTCTAAATAATAAAAGTTACATTAAGACTCTCTTAATAGACATGCAATCATTGTGGGTATCTAACAGGCTCAAAGACAAGGAACCATCGTAAACTAGCATTGTCACAGACAATACATGAAAACATCATTTCAGAACTCATTATTAAAATTTACCTAATTTGATGTTTGATGCTTCTACATCAAACTCAAAGAAGCCTCAAGTTCAAAATCTCGTCTTTTTTTGTTTCCCTAGTTGAATGATTTTTCTTTAAGCAGATCTACTAGCTCTGCCAACAAGCATAATCCTAGTTTGAGAACACACAGCCCTTTGGACAGAATTAAAAACATCTTCAGGAACAAACCTCTTAATCAAATTTTTAAAGGCCCTACTGTATGCAGTCTGATTGTGTAAATGGTAGGAAACCTGCAAATAGGAATCTTTGGGGAAGTTTTGTCTCACCTATGATTTTTCAACTAGCATTTCTCGCTGTGAAAGTCTCTAACTTACAATTATTTAGCTTTATCATATTTATATACTAGTTAGCATTCCTTCAATATTGGGGTTTCATGCCTTTAGTTTGTTTTAAAGATGCTGACACCATTTGGGAACTATGTCAAGAAATAATGTTTTTCATATCAAAATTGCACAGCAGAGGCTTATATTCTGTGTACAAAGCTAAATTTTGGGTTAACATCTAATTTACGAAAGTAAGTAATTTTTATTATGTTAATTTTACTGAATTTCTGCCTGTGTTTTTTTTTAACTGAAAGTTTAACTATATGAATATCCTTTAAGTAATACTCACCTCCAAAAGAATAGGCTCCATTTCACCTAGAGTTTTTCCTAGATGCTTATCTGGATCTAAACCTGCAAAAAACCCAGAAAATGTAACAATATTTCTTATGAAGCACTCTTAAAACATCAAGAAATGTTTCTTTTTTTTTTTCCTTTTAAATAAATATTATGCCTCCCTTAGAAACTAAACTCCACATTATCTAAAATAATTGCTATCCTAAAGAAATTACACTGAGTCAGAAATTTTCCCTAAACTTTGGGCACATGGTTTCCAGGTTTATGGAAAAACAAAACCAGTTACTATTTCACTACATGTCAAGTGGAAAAGCTATTGTTCCCTTCCTTAGAAATTTCACTAACCAGTGAAACAAATACACAGGTAATAAAAATACTACATGGATATTGCCTCTTTGAGTCAGAAGTTACCTTTGTAGATACCTACAAAATTAAAATTCAATTTAATTTTTTTTATAGTTGCTGCAACTGGAAGGGATACAGACTGTTTTTCATAATGAAAAGTTCTTTTGCCAAATCCCATTCTTTGTGTGTTCTACGCACATATAAAATGTAAGATTAAAAAGGATGGAGAGACAAAGAAAACTCAGACTTACAGAATGTACTGAATGTTGTACCTTTTGATCCATCACAAAATATTCTGTATGATGTCTACATTTTGATTTATTTTTCTTTGTAAAAAGTAACTCCTATTAACATTTGGTAGCTATGCTAACTTGCTCCTCCGTATTCCTGTTTCAGCTTCTTGACTTTTTGAGTTTGGCCAGCTCATGGCAGTTAACAGTCATTTCTCAGGATTAATCAAGTAACTGGCAAAAATGAATAGTGGGATACACTACTCCAATCCAGGAACAACTGTTTCAAAAGCTGACATCTTCAACCAAATAAATATGCTAGTTTGATTTGATACAAAAGAGTCAAAAGGTCCTACCATATGAAGCAAGTGAGAAAAAACCAAAATGATAACTCCTGAAAGTGAAGGGTCATTGAGAAATTTTCAGTCATCCCATTTTTTACTACTCTTAATTATTGTGATTTGGGCTTCTTTTCATACTGATACAACACCGGCCTATTTTTCCTACTCTACAGCTTTATACAATAATGGGTATCATTAAAGAGCTGCCACCAAAATTACTCCATTCAGAAGCAATTTCTGAAATATGTACCTTGCAAAGCACTTTAGACTGTTGATGATGAAAGCTGTTATATAAATGCACAGTACACTATTATATAAAGTCATTGCTGAGTTAAAATAGCTAATATGTCTCTTAATTTTTACAATCATGATCATAGCTAATATGTCTCTTAATTTTTACAATCATGATCTTGGTATATTTAAATTCCTGTGAAACTAAAACAAGTTAGAATGAAGGAGATTTCAAAACACTACGAAAGTTTTTAAATATTTCATTAAAGCACATTAAAAATTCCCTTACCATCTAAGGGAATGCTTTTAAAACTGCTTAATAATTAAAGTTTAAAAAGACTGAGTTTTTTTTCCTCCCTCTATTCCTTTTTTGTGTTGGTTTATTGGTTTTTATTAACAGACTGAAAAAGTGTGTGCTAGATACATGATGATAATAACAACAATAATAATTTACTCTTGTGGAAATAGTTTTAAAATATATTAATTCAATTTCAATAGTTCAAGTGGTTCTGGTGATCTCTTCCAACCAACTTCAGGTTAGCATTCTGTCCTTGATTATACTGGGATAGGCATTAGGCCAAACAAACAATTTCTCTTGAAGTAAATAAATGAGTACTGGATTAAAGTACCATTTCACATTCTTCCTTTAACATAATTACTTTTCTAAGATAAGCAACCTCTCTCTCCCTGATAGATTTATTGCCTCTATATTTAAAACAAGGGATACATTACAAATACATGAGAAGGGAAAAAGTTGTTAGAACCAGAAATGCTAACATTTTATTTCTTTCACAAGGTTCTCTTTGGTAATATGGACACGTCTTCTGTTTTATCCAATAATGAATGCAAACCAATAATTTAAAAGAAATGATGATACAAATAGTTTATGAAATACAAATAAATTGTTTATGTATACACTACAGGTAAACTCTTCAGAAATATGCCACACCTATATGAATACCTATGAAGTGCAATGTACCCTTCCTGTTTTTAGGAATAGCAGAATTCTATTTTTGGATAGCTTGCATATTATTTCTTTTCGTTTACAACAGGTTTATATTGTGAGTGAATAGAGACTGTTTGGTAATGGCATCAAGAACCAATGTAACTTTCAAGCTGCAGAACCAGTAATCCACATCTCAAATTTGTACTGCTATGCATGCACAGATGAAGCTGCATGTCTGTTGCTACAATTAGTATAATAAAGTATTTGGAACCATGCTTACAAAACAGTTTTTTAAAATCCATACTTCTATTTGGTACGTTTTTCTTTATTCAGATTCTTGGACTAAAGAGAAGAACAATTTATTAAAAATTCTTAGTATCCTCCAAATTTTTCCTCAATGGAACTAGATGTGAAGAAAGCTGAATGGATGGATAAACCAACAACAAGGTCCAGGGCCTGGATGACTCTATATAGAATTAAAAAATTAATTAGGAAGAGAACAATAATTTGCAGAACTGACATCTATTTTATTTAACTTACATGTATCAATGGGAGGCAATTAGAATTCAATTAAAATACTCACTTTTATTACTTCACTGACTGACCTTGAAGTTAATGCCTGTTTTATTTAATTGCATCATCTATGAATAAATGTTAACCTTAGAATGTTATGGCCCATTATTTTCAATGCATTTTTAACTCCCCAACTGAACTACATCCATCAATTTATTATGTGCTGCCAAGAGAGCAAGTGGGGCTTTATTTCTTTGAGATAGACTAGTACATGATGACAGAAACATCTCAAAATTTTGATAATGCTGTTTTTAACAGTGTTAAGTAAAAAAAATGTGCTTTCACCTCCAGTTTTGTAGTCTAGTTTGACTGTAAAATCAGTAAGTGATAGCACAAATGTTATAATCACTTCAAAGTAATTTCTAATCCATCTGTAAGTCCTGATAAATCCATTGACAGGAACAAAACTCCTTCCTGCAGATATCAACAATGGTTGCAGAATGCTCTTACGCACAGCCACAAGACAAGTGTTGTACCAGTGTCAAGAGATTGGGGCAGAAATTCACAGCTTTGTTCTGTGGTGAAAAAAAGAATATTACTAAAAGGCATTTCACTACTGTTGAGTTATGCAAAGAAACCATATTTTAAATAGTTCACTTTGTACATATGTATTAGTGTAGCATGAAGCCCTCACCTGAGGGGCAACTACCTGATATTACTTGCATTTATCAAGACCATTAGAAATCCAAGTTACATTTTCATGGCATTATATTCAGATTTTAAAAAAATCCACATTCTAAAGCCTTATCTGACTAACGAGAACATGTTTTATACATATTCAGAATTTTAAAATCACCTGGATTCTTAAGAAAGTAATTTAAAATAAAAAATTCCTTTTCTACTTCTTAGTAAAATTTCAAATAAATAGAAATAAATCATAATTACTGGTTTAAGAAATGGTGGTACATAAAGGTCTTCTGAAAGCTACATTGAACCAAACTCTAACCCATAATATATGAACACATTGTAAAAGAATTACTACCACACACACATCAATAAAGTATGAGTTAACCATTATCTGTTGATAATATAGGGGAGACAAAACTACACCCTTTCCTGACTAATCAACCCTAAATTCAAAAGCTGAATCTGGTTACTCTCTGACTTCTTCCATAAAATAAGGTTAAAAGAAATCTCCAAAATTGCCATTATCATATTCTTCTTGAAATATCATGTTCATAGAATTAGAATAGCCTTTTGGAGGGGGAAAAAAAAAAAAGAACCTCTTTTAAGGTTACAGGAACATGAAATTCCCTTTTTTTTCCCTGACTTCTTGAAAAGTAATATTGAGAAGAATACTAACTGTCATCACTATGAATTTCAGGGACTAAGACTTAGCTTCTGATGATGAAGGGCTGCATAATGCACAATAGAGTTTCTGGAAAAATCCTAATCAGCAGCCCACTGAGAGTAGAATTATTTAGAACTTTGAGTAAGAAAAAGAGGCAATGAAAGACTTTGGTTTTCTGGAATCAAAACTAGATTCTTTCTTCTCAAGCTCTTTATCATAAAGAAAATCGGGTTAACAATAAGATGATAGGACCTGTAAGGCAAAGAAATATGTATAGAAAGCAAAAGAGCAAAAAGGAGAAAGCAACTGGAACAGAGAAAACAGGACTATTCCTCTATTTTAAATGTCTTTTTTTTTTTTTCCTAAGTAAACAATACAAAATCACTGATTTTCAGAAGAAGGGTCAGCACTATTCTTTACAAAGTACAGGAGAATGTTTCTAACACAGGAAAAGCCTGTACACAACAGAATTAGCTGGTAGCATAGGCTTACTATGTAGGAATGCAGGAATGTCTCATTAACCTTCACCAAATAGAAGTGCACATTCCACACAGATACTCTTGAACTGTAAATCTATATCTTAAGTTGCCTTGAGGTAAATTATTCATGTTGTCATATTTAGCTTTCCATTTCTATGAAGGGCTGGGAGGTGAACTTCTTGTCTAGTAGTTTAACTTGACAGGTTCATTCCTAACTTCCTTAAAACTTTCACACATGAAAGGCTGTGTTAACAATGGTGAACTGGATGGATTCCTTGGATTTCCTTGTCCAAAAAAAAAAAAAGCGAAAACAGCTTAATTTTTGTATAAACAATGAAAAGCGCAATAAATACTGGGTATTCCTACACCTTTAACAGATTTGAGATTAATATACTTCTAATTTATTGTATAAAACAGGAAAATTAATGTGACTTGATTCTGCATCTAGTTGTCTCTTTTTTCTTTGCCTTTTTTTTTTTTTTGTATGTGATAATTTATCCAGTGTGGGAATCATACAGGGATGAAACCTGTAGATACAGTAACTTTTTTCAAGCTAAGTGATACTAAGTGATAAAGTTTTAAGGCATTAATCCCAAAGTAGTTCTAGCATATGTTTGCAGGGCAGTTTAATTAGGATCTCAGTTTCTTCCTTCTTGAACATTCTTCAAGTATGTTCTAAACTAGGTTAGTCTGATGTCATGAAATTTTAGAATTCTGAGAGGTAAAAGGATCTAAAACTTTTTATAGAAGTTATCTGTACTCTCTTGTGATTTTTTTAACATCAAAGATGTTTGTGTTCTAGTTAAATCTAGGATTCAAAGCAATTTAGCTCTGTCATTTCAAGAACAGAAACCTCAATAAATCTTTGAAGAAATTTTGTACTGTTTTATCAGATAACAAGGGATTTTCCTTGCTCTCCTTCCAATCAGATTCTTTTACAAAATCACAGAATCACAGAATGGTCAGGTTGGAAGGAATCACAGTGGGTCATCTGGTCCAATGTCCCTGCACAAGGAGGGATTCTTGAATATCTTCAGCGAGAGAGGCTTCACAACCTCTCTGGACAATCTGTTCCAGAGCTCGGTCACTCACACTAAAGAAGTTCTTCCTCATATTCAGGTAGAATTTTCTGTGCATCAGTTTCTGCCCAGTGTCTCCTGCCTTATTGCTCGATACCACTGAGAAAAGCCTGGATCCAGCCTCTTTCTACCCCCACTTCAGACACGTATATAGTGAGATGAGTTAGTCATTTCATTCATCTCTTCTTGAGTCTGAACAGGCCCATGTCCCTCAGCCTTTCCTTGCAAAAGAGATGCTCTACACTCTTAATCATCTTTGTCACTGGACCTGCTCCAGGAGCTCCCTGTCTCTCTTGTCCTGAGGAGCCCAGAACTGGACACAGCACTCCAGGTCAGACCACACCAGGGCTGAGTAGAGGGGCAGGATCACCTCCCTTGACCTGCTGGCCATGCTCTTCCCCATGCACCCCAAGACACCATAGACCTTCTTTCCCATAAGGACATACTGCGGGCTCATGGACAGTACCAGGACTCCCAGGTCCTTCTGCTCCCCAGCAGGTCAGCCCTCAACCAGTGCTGATGGACGGAGTCATTCCTCCCCAGGTACAGGACCCTGCATTTAGCCTTGTAGAATTTCAAAAGGTTCTCCTCTAAAATGTTGGGATTGTAGATTTGTGGAAGAATTGCTGAATAACTATTTTTAATCAAATGCAGCAAATGGTTCATCTCATTTAAAGTAGTGACTGAGCCACCTTTTCCCAGGACTTTAAATAGACTTAAAAAACTTAAAAGTTATTAAAGTTTCAGGTCATACAGGCACATATATATGACTTTCTTGATATTCATTTTTAGTAGAATTTCTCAAGAGAATTGTTTGCTTATTAATCTATTAAATTCAAATTGTTCACAAATCTAGCACCACGTGAATAAAAACGTGCATGAACAAAAAAATAGGTGCTATTTTGTCCCTGTTATAGAATTCTGGTATTTCATGCTTTGAACAGTTCTATTTCTAGTAAGCTCTGTAGAAAATAATTGAAATTCCATTCAGTGGAAGAGAAAGATGAATGGTGCAAGTGGTAAAATCTGTGTTATTTGCAGTAAATCCATCCCCATGCAGACAAGCTATAAACCTTTAAAAAGTCACAATATCCAAATGGACTAACAGAGGCTTCTGACAATACAGATCAATAGATCACTGCAAAAGGGTAAAAGGCCAGAGCAGAAATAAAGAATCAGACTAGGACAAGATTCAGAGTGACCCAGAAAGCAAACATCTATGGTTTTAACAACACAGATATGCCTTTTAAGGTTGAGTTTATGTCCTGTTTCAGTATGTAAGTCTGTAAAGTAAATGGGCATTTACTTTAGGCAAAAGTGTCCTAGAACTTAAATTGTATCAAATATTAAAATGCAGCAAGTAATATTCTAGCATTAAAAATACACCATTTTTACCTATTGATTTTCCTATTATTTCTGCTTTTGACGTCTCATACTAAGCTCTTTTTCTTTCACTATTTTTCAGCTCCAAGTTCTCTGACTATTCTTCCATCTTTTCACTTTAACCTATACATACTTCCTTTCCTGTTTCACTTTAAATGCCTAATAGTCCGCTCTTAGCCTGCTGCTGCCATTTAAATTTTCCTTTAAATGATGTGATCTCCCCAAACTCCAAAGTGATCTTTCCACTCTTAAGCTACCTCTCTCCTACTTTGTCTGTGACATCTCTTTAACAAGCGCGCAATAATGTCGGCTTTCAACTACTTTTTTATTTTCAGGCACATTCCCTTACTCTCCCTTCTAACTCCTGTTATCTGTTATGACAACAACATCTTTTCCTTTTTCCAATGTATAGGCTCAAGAGTTAGCAAAGAGGGAATAATATTTCTCTCCAACTTGTTTCTAAACCGACTTATGCAAAATCTCATTTCTTCTTTTTCTGTAACACACTTTATTTTCAAACATTTCTTTATACATTATATATGCACTAAAATCTGTTTCCAAAACCTCATCTTACACTGGTAACACAGTATCTGTCATTCATATACAGGCATCTAGGCAAATACCATTCTTAATGCAAAGATTATTTTCTCATCTTATTTTCCTTAACTTTCAACTATGAATCAAATTTTTTCTTTACGTGAAGTCCATTCCTAGTTCTCTTTTCTCTTACTCATCTCTTTTGCATCACATCTTAAATCCCAAGCTAATTTTTTTTTACTTCCAGTCATGCATACGATTTCCATTTATCTGTGTTGATCTTTTCCTGTGTGAAACTTTCCCACCAGGAAAAAAAATGGCCTGAGATAAAATGGCTCCTCTGTTTTTATAAGTGTTCCCAAGTCTTTTCATACAATGTCTGGTGAAAAAACAGGTGTGGTATAATTTTTTTTTAAATCATAAATAACTCGAATTAAATAGATAAATGGGATAGCAGACAAATATATTAGGGAACAAGCCTGGAGCAAAAGTGTCAAATGCACTTAAACTCTAAAGGACGAAATAAGTTTCAGAAGACTTGTTTGAAAATTTAGTGACAACACCATATGCTATCTAGAAATAAGATTTAGAAGGCAGAAAAGGCTAAAAAGAACATCTTTCCCAAAGTACATTGGGTAACTTATCAAATTTATAATCTGAAAAAACATTAAAACTAAAATTAATTAAAAGTGATCATATGTGTATAAAATATAATAATTTAACACTGCATAAGGATAATTTTTCTAATGAAAGTTTAAGGCTAGTTTTCGAATACATTATCCCTAACAGAACAGACAAGCATTAAAATTGGACAGGACTGGAAAAATATTATCAGTCATTTTATCTTTTACTTCAAATTATGATAAAGGGGTAAGTGTTCAAAAAACAAGTGTTTATAAAGCAAGTAGATGTGGCACTTTGCAACATGCGGTTATAGTGCTATTCAGTTGAAGGTGGGACATGATGATCTCAGAGTTCTTTTCCAACCTTAACGGTTCTATGATTCTACGAGGTTTTCATACCAATAAAACAGAATGTTATCAGGAGCAAATATTGTGAAAACTGTCACCAGTTCTACTACAGCTCCAGTGTCTGGTAGCTGCCCAAGGAAGAAAGCAATGGAATGATCATGTGTAAACAAACTCAACTATCTAAGAATAATGTCAACGTTTAGTTTGCTTAGCAATAAGCAACTAAATAGTCCTTACCATACAATATGTAAGAAAGTAACTGGGATCTCATATTGATTTCATAACAAAATGTTACTCAATTCCTTCTATTGTGTTTGTGAATGGTCTGGGATTTAAAAAAAAATATTTGGAGGAAGCGAATATCTTCCCCTGTGATGAAAAGGTCCTTCAATTTCCTCAAAATTACTTTAAAATTGCTCAGTACTAAAAAATAGAGACACATTTTCAAAGAACACTGTTCCTCTCCATTACACAGTTGATGTGCTCAGACAAAACTATCAACCACCAATTTTACTTCAGGATATGATCTGCCATTGCAGCCCACCCAATTTAGTAGTAAGCTTTCTGCTGAAAGAGGGAGTTTTGACCTCCATGCAGCTGTGATTTCTAAAGAGCAAGTGCCCTGCACTCACAAAAAAGCAGATCCTGGTGGATTACCTACATGCAGCCATAAAAACACTGAAGCCTTTACAGGGGCAGAAGCAAGCACAGACTTGTGGTTTGGAAGAGTCAGACAGAAGTGGGCTGGAAAGACTGACCTTTTGGCAGCAACTTACTATTAGATCATTTTATCTGTACACTAAATTATACCCTCAGTAGCTTAACCAGGAACTGTGTGGTACTAGGTCTTTTTAAATGTAGTTCTTTACAAGTAAATCTTACTTCTGTGAAAATTAATGGGAGTACAGCTATCAATTTCAGTCAGTCAGGATTTCACTTCTGTACACTAGAGGCATACAAATAAACATAGACACCTAAGTGGCTGGGTTTAAATAATAGATTCATTATACTAAGAAGCAATACTCTCCCTTTTTCATCTGAAAACTCATATACAAAAACACAAACATCCCTCAATTATCCAGATAGTGGATTCAATGAACAGCAGGAGTATTTTCTCGACCATGTGAAGCAAGCATCAATATCTTCTCACACTCAAAGAAGACAAGTAAACTCACTATAGACTGCTCATTTTAGTGGAGGAACTTAGGATTTCAGGACAGACAGGAGATAGCAATGGCTGCCTAAGGACTCATTACTCCATTGGGAAATAGCCTGAGTAAGTAACTAAGGCCCATACCACTTCAAAATTTAGGTTTCCACAGACCCTGTGATTTCAACTCTAGCTATGGCTGGGAAAGTAGAATGTCTATAAGCACTCATGGCAGTTGATCTACAAGATAAAGAATGTAGTCATGAAATAAAAGAGCTCCACTTCACATGTAGGCTGATCAGCCCTGATTCAAAGTTTAAGCTTTTATTACTGTTCAACAGTCGAACAGCACTATGGTATCATTTCTTTCCTGTGGTCCAAAGAACAAAAAGAAGTTAGAAACATAACTCAATCATTTAATCAGAGTTTTTCTTTTTCAATTTAATATTTCAATTATCTGATCTCATAATGACAACGTGGGGTTTTTTTCCCGGTATTTAATTAAGTAATTAAGGATTCGTTTACTAGAACCAAACTGGGAAGAAGCTGCAATATATAAAGCAAATAAATACATATCAATCCCCTAAAAGATAGGAAATTGAATTTATATTCTGATTTTGACTGAAACATTGAAGAAGCAATTCCAGACAAACCCCCATTCTCAAAGCAACAGTGTGCACTTAGAAAACTAACTCAATATAATATGCTACATTTGAAACTTCAAGAAAATCTAGAAAAATTGTGGAAAACTATTTTAACTGCATGACATAAAATCAACTTCAAGTATAGTCTCATATATATGAGAAATGAAGTTTTTCATCTCTTAGAAAGTATAGTGGTGCTTAGTTTTTAGTGTTAATACTTAACAAGATTTAGGTATAGTTAACTATATAA
This sequence comes from Petroica traversi, assembly GCA_025920805.1. Classification (NCBI taxonomy): domain Eukaryota; kingdom Metazoa; phylum Chordata; class Aves; order Passeriformes; family Petroicidae; genus Petroica; species Petroica traversi. Next base: position 26,496,461 of record JAHLSL010000007.1, read on the forward strand.
GTAAACTGAAAGCAAATAAACCTCAACTTCAAGTTTTACTAAGGATCATGCTGTAAGGAACTCATAGATTCCTTCCAAATGTAAACTTCCTCCTTCCCTCACTGCCTTCCCTCACTTCCACATGTGTTACACCTTTTACTGCAGTGGAAACCATTTGCTTTTGAACGAGGCACAGTTAAGACCAATATAGAAAAGTTACCAAGATTTAATCTGTTATATGCGTACTCTGCAAGTTAATTAGTATTTGTTAATCTGCAAAGCATAAACAAAAAGGAAGGAGGTAAATAATGCATCTTCTTGTTGTGTTATATTACAAGATTGTTCTATTACACAGTGCTGTATTACAATGTGTCACATGAGCAATGGATATTATTGGCATTTCAGGCACACATATGTTAAAAACAATCAGCAACAGTTTCAATTTCACTTATTACTGAGTAACCTTATTCTGAATGTCTGGATTTCCACTGAAGAGGGATATTTCAAAGATAAAAGTACGATGTATCTACAGGCATCTTTAGCAGAAAGAAAATGGCCCTGAAGATAAATATTCAAAAGTAGCTTTTATACATATATGCTCAGGTTTGCTGCTAGATCATGGAATGTTTTTCTCTCATCATTAAAGCTTCTGAAATACACTCTAAAGGAAAGAAAGCTGATCTACTTATAGATCAACAGAAGGCATGTGAAAAAGGTTGCTAACAATACTTTTTTTGCATATAAGTGAGAGCAATTGGCATCCCATCTGGAAAACGACACTACTCTGAGATAGAAAACTCTTGCCACTGGCAAAGTTTATGGTATTAATTTGTAATGGTGGATTTAGGGAAATGTACTGAACTAATGCTCATTTACTTGCATAATTATGTGTTTTCTACATAAAGCGACAAGCTTTTACCTTGTCAATACTGGCACTGAGTTAATGGAAAACAGGACAAGGCGGGTGTACAAGTATGCCAGCGCTGATGAATGTCAAGCTCAGGTTACAGACTTGCCTCTTGCATTAACAACTGTACAACGTATCACCTAATGCATTACCTTTCAGACTCTTAAATCTGTTATTTTAAATATTTTCATTGCAGTTTAGCTTTGATTATTAATCTAAAAGGCAAAGAGTTAAACTGTATCTTATCTTCTTTGCCACTTGATATGTTAAACAGCCTTCATACCTTAAATCCACTTTAATAAGGCATGCAATTATTAAAGCATTACAGAATGGCCCCAGAGCACAAAAGCTCCATTAAATTTGCTTACATCTAATTACGTCTGCCTGAGGCAGGTGAGAAATTGACTCTGATAAGATCTTTCTTTTACCTGTAGCCAAAAAAATAAAAAGGAAAAATAACTCGGAGTGATTTTCTATCTAATTGCTATCTACAAGTATTTATGGTATTCGCTCTTCCAATGAATAGCCTACAAAGAACTCTTTGTGCACTAACCAGTGCATTTCAAGTTTTTTAAGACTGTAGAATACAAAAGACAAGCTTATCTTGCTTCAGGCATGACAGATCACCAGTGATGTCTATTTGGCAAACAGTTTTATGTATCATTTAAATCATATACTTTCTTTAAAAAATAATTCTGAGGTGAAAAAATATGCTACATATACTTTGTGGACTTTATTTTTATCTTCCTGCCAGTATAAGCAACAAAAGCATTCTATTTTATGGAAATGTAACATAAATATATAAACCTACTTTACGTGGTCTGAAAACAATTATTTTAGAAATGGTATTGGTTTTTATTTTTCCAATTTAAAACCCAGTGTTTTGTAACAGAAAACGTGGCATTCAATTCCTATATATTTGGAACTGACCTTCCAAAATTCAGGAATACACTATTAAATTACATTGCTTGTTACCTATAAGTGAATGAGGGTATGTGGTATTTCTAATCATTCTAATCCTTCTCTCAGCCCTAGCAGATTCTACAGAATAATGGAGTGAGACCATCACAGTGACAATGTAAAAACTAATGTAAAAACTCAGAAAATATACCAGATAAAGAGGAATAAATAAATAATTTTTTAAAAAAATAATTAATTTTTAAAAGTTAATTGAATCCATCCAGACTGAAGTGATTATAATTCAAATCTTGGTTAATAATGAAGGAGAAATTACTTTGTTATAAAGGATTCTTCGAGAGAAAGAGAGATTAGGTATTTGATGGGAAAGTTGCCCAGGTAAACCAGACATTGGACTTCTAATGAAAGATTATGCAAACAAAGATTATTTTCCAAACACAGATCTTGATGCCACTTGTATGATACAAACCACTCTTTGCTAGAGTGGACCACAAATGTATAGCCAACCCCAAAAGAAAAGATCCTCTGGTCACATTTTATGCCTAAAAACTCATTTGCTACTCTGAAATAGAAAACTGCATAGAGGCCTGAAATGAATATATTGTATTATTAATACATTTCTCATGTGCTCCTTGGACTTTTAGAGCACATCATTCCATAATCCTTCTTATAAAAATTCATTTGACCTTACCTTTTTATTCAAGCAATGAACAGATAGGTTAACTTTCATGTCGATTTGTTTCTATATTTGCTACTATAAAACCTTTTTTTATATAGCTGACAATGAAAATACATTGATTTTCTGGTATGCTAAACAACTAAATTTTAAATACCAAAACATTTTAGAGGCAATGATTAATTATTTCTGTTTGCTATTATGATTTACCAACTCCAAGACTGCTGCTACACAAAATATTTTGGCCTCATAATAATATCTTGTTTGATATTAATTTGATATATTTCTATTAAAACTTTCACAGTTGCCTTATAATATCATCTAGTCACCAGCCTGCATCATCTACAAATGACAATACTGTGAACTACAGAATTATATATGCATCTTTACTGCAAATCAAAACCAAACCAGAACAAAAAAAAATACGAGAGGAATTTAATGACTATGTTAGGAAGAACTACATTCCAGCTTTTCCACATCTCCTTTAAGAATGAATTGCATCCTGTTAAATTAATTATTCAGACATCATGACTGCTATTGAGCCTTTTTTTATAATTTTCTTGATATTAACATTTCATACCCTAAAATATAGAACAAAAATCATTCTCCTCTGTTATGTTGTGGATTTGTCCATGGGAAATTTCAGTAGACAATACTGCTCAGAATCTGAATACATACCAAAAGCTGCTACTTTTATGATTATGGCTTGAATGTTAGATGATATCATTTCTTTAAGTAATATTTCCTGGTTCCAGTGCCAGAGGTAAGCTAAAGGCTGAAGATTAAGCCTTCTGCATCTTAAAAACAAACAAACAACAAAAAAAGGATAAAATCAAGTATTATGCTTTTACACAGTATTATTCACGTAAAATTAATGAAGGTTTATTTATTTTCCTACCCTGAAATAATTTTTCTTATGTAATTTCAACACTTTACTATTCATGTATTTGATGAGAAACGCTGCATCTAATATATATTAAAGAAAAAAGAAATAAACTTGTTCTGACTATAATTCATTTACTTAAAACACAGCTCAGTGAGGTAAACAGATCTGCACAGGAACATAAGTAAAGCCATAACAAAACATGTTCCTAAACCTTTTGGGACACAAAGCAATTAGCACCTTAGGAAGTCATCACTTTTGTGAACACAGCTAAGGCCAAAGTTACTGCTCTGTGATAAATGTGGCACATGTCACTAGTACAATATGCTGAATTTGTTGCTGTGATTTGGATCAACACCCAAGGAAAAGAATCATTCAGGAAAATATATACAGCTTGTGATACAAATTAACAACTTGTTACTGCTAAGTTAATAATTTGTTTTGATACATATCATATATAGACAGCATTTGATACACAGCATTTGATTGTTTATCACATTAGAGAATGACTAATTTGCATTATTGATAGGTAACGTTTCTGTAAATTGTCAAGAACCATCAGTTGGTGATTAAATGTGTAAAGTCTAGCTCTGAAAAACTTAAACATTTAACTATGGGATTAGTTCAGAACATTTAAGATTTACATTTGTGGTCTTTCTCATATATATGGGCATTCCTCCATATGTTAGATGGACCCACTAGTAAGACTGTCAAGACTTTATAGTTAAATGTATGTTTAATGTTGACATGTAAATGCACAGCTAGCAGCCATATAATCTGATTGGTTTTCTTATTCCTTTGATGCGTTTTAACAGAGCACTAAGTTTTTTAACAGAACTATTCAGCAGGTCTGAATGTAAAGCAGTTACTTAGGTGACTAACTTCAGCTAAAATATTAGCTGAATTAACTGGGATGAAACAATATGAAACAATCTACAGATCAGTGTAAAGTATTTTACTACTGAGCAACCCTGGAAATAATCATGCCTGTTTGAAACTGTGATTTCCTGTCAATCTTTTAGCTATGGTAAAGATGTAAAACTCACAATCAACAAAAGTGATCTTTTTTTTTTATCCTACTAACATGAGAGGCAATTATTAAAATGTTAAAGTATAAAGGAAAAGAAAAGGATTTTTTTCTGACTGCAATTTATCTATGTAAACTGTAAAGAAAACAAACGTGCTCTGTAACTTGCTGATGCAAGCTGAGGTGGCATACCATTAATTTCACCCTTCTTACAGTTCATAAAGGATTCCAGATACTTGCTTTCATCATCAACAAATAATTAATGAACTCATGAAACTGTAATTAATTTTTAACACAAGGTGGTTTATCATTTCATCAGACATATATAGTGAAAATCTTTTTCAGATCAAATATTGGCCTACATAACAGACACAATTACCATTACAAAATGCTCTTTTTAAATTAAGACTCTTAAAAGAATCACAGTCTATATCAACTTTAGATTGTGAACAATAGAAATGACAAATGGAAAGTCAGATTAATAATAACAAATTTTAGATTTGCAGGAATTACGGAAGATGTGCACAGAAAGATTCTCTTGTATTTAATTCCTGATAACAAGTCACAGGATGTTCCTCTATACCAAAACACTGGTGAAAAATAGAGGGACTTGACCACAAACACGTAGTCTTTGGAACTGAGTGAGCTTTCTGTTGAAATCAAAGAACTGAACCTACTCAATTACTTTAATATCAAAACTTGGAGTATTTTCAGCAGATGAAGAGATACCTGAAGAGCAACCAAAAACTCTGGTAGTCTCTACTAGATTATTACTAATGAATACACAGTTTCAGCGGGAAAAAAAAGAAGAAGAAAAATAAAATAAAAAATATATCTATATTAATGAATAGATTGCATTTGGTATCACAGAACATGAGAAATCAGGCAACTGCCTCTGCTTTAAATTTGAGTTAGAAAACAGACAAATACTCTCCAGAATGTGTATGCTGAAAAATATTAGTATTTTCTTACACATCTTCAACTCGAACTCTCTGGTAGTCAGAAAGAATGGCTCCCACAGATACACCCTCTACTCCTTCTTTGTCCTGAAAAAAGACATGGAATGTCAATGGTAGCAGTATATAATGGTTTAGGCTGCAGAGATTCAGTATCTCTACTTGCAGAGATAAGTAGATAATCAACCAAAAATGATTTTTTTTTTCTGTATCCAGTAGACAGAACAGAACAGGCTGGAATACAGTTCTTGCAGAGAGGAGAGCAGCTCAGCTGACCTCCTACATGGTTGTTACTCTAACACAGTCTACTTTACTCAAGTACCATTCTAGAGAAGAAAACACCAAGGTAACTGAAAAGTATAAGATGAATCAGATTACGCTAAAGTTTTCCAGACATCCTGAAAATTCCTTCCAGCTTTTCACTGTAAGTGAGGTGCTAGCTATCCCACCTACAAATAATTATCAGCAACATACATCATACAATTAACTGAATTGTTAGTATTTTTCATGGTACACAGCACAAGAGTGTGAAATTACTCTTTTTATCCTAACACCAGAACAAGAAAACCCACAGGAAACTTACTTAACATCACCTTTTAAAAATTCTGCTACAAAGAAATGCTTTCCAGACATATTTTCTCTCTTTCATTTAAATTACCTAAACCAATAATCAGCACTTTATTTTTTTTGCAAACCCCTGAGAATGTAACATTTTGAAATGCACACAGTTGCAGTATTTTGTGAGATCTTGCATTTTTAAATTATTTGAGTCCCAATCAACATGCTGAACTTCCTTTTTCTAAACTTTGCTCCATCTAGACTTCGGCAAAAGCTGTTTTCCTCTTTTAACCAAGATCAATCATAACTACACAGCATGATTTACTTTCTGAACCTGATCCCAATCCTGTGAAGGTTGCAGCAAGATTTTACAACCAAATTTTCAATTATATACCTGTGATGATGCATCCTGCCCCTGCCTTTCTCCTTTGGCCTGCTCTGTGATCTCAGGAACTCCTGCTAAGTGTTGACCAAGCAAGCTGAGCAGTCAAGCACCCCTTGTCTGTATCAGTTGGATGGTGAAACATCATTGACTGTATAAGGAGTTTTTGCCTGGTAAGGGTCAGAACAATTCTGACTACAACATGCACATCAGCTGCCCAACCAAGGTGGGGAACAAAGCATAAGGAGTTATCCTTGGCAACTTAAGAAAATTATTTGCCTGAATCATAGCCCAAGTGAAATGGCAGCACTGATATGAATTTCAAAAACAAATCAGTCTTTGCCTGATGTGCTGCTGAATTTAAAATTCAGTTCCTGTTTCTTATCAGTAAACTTATGCAGAAGGTGCTTTATTCAAAATTATAATATAGTGAAAAATGTTCTGGTTTAGCCTGTCTGGGATATTCTTCCCTCAATCTATTCATTCATTCTGACCTCATATGTACCCAACAAAATTCCTAACTTATTCACACCCAATATACATTTCAGATGTAAGATTCACTGTATTTATATAAATTCTTACCTATAGCAATCTAAAAAATATATCACTATTTAAATGATGTACTTCCCCATGTCATTAATGGATAGATCAGTTAATATGTAGCTCAATGCCAAATCAAATAGTGTTCAGGTTGATGCTTCTCACATATCCAGAAGTAATAATAGTGGAAAAAAATTGTTTTATCACTTGTTCATTATCCAGTTATGGATCCAATAATTATTATCACTATTATTATAATATTATCCATACAATATTATTTCTGTTTCCCTTTTAGCTTTCTCTGCCATGTTTCAAAGCTCTTATTAGAATAAAGGTAAATCACAGACACTTCAATTTACTCAACTCACCCATCTATAATAACATTTCTTAAAAAGTTAACACAGTGGTGCAAGCAGAGTTTTCTTTAAATAAATTTGATCAACTGACTCATGAAGCCTTTTTGAATCTTCAAATATATCTAAAATGTATTTTCCATACTCCTTTTTTTCATGCTATTTTGATATGCAGCCTACCTGTATTGACAAAACTGCACTTAACTTGCATTCTTCAACGTCCTTTTAAAAAGGTCAGAAAGTTGTGTAACCGCCTTGGAAAACATGACAGATAAATACTGTTTGTTTTTATGTAAAAATAATAACCCTAGCAATTCCTTCAAAATGTCCTCTGTCACAATGTGCAGACATCAACCAACATGTCCAAAAACATTACCTATATTTTTGTTTATGTTATTAATTCATCACAGTTCTAAGTTACCAGAGGCAAACTCTGCCATCAGCTAAGTTCAGTAAATAATGTTTTTGAAGTGTCTGATACAAACAAACAGAAGGGAATACAACTGCTGCCTCATAAGTAGATTAATTTCTATGGCTACATAAATACATAGATCATACACAGTTTTCCACATTCTTTTATCATAGAATCATTGAATGGTCGAGTTAAAGGCCCATACAACCTGGCCTTGAACAATTCCCATGATAGGGCATCCACAAGTTTTCTGAGCAACCTGTTTAATAATACACACATTTCTCTTTCCTCATAAAAACAAATAAGATGTTCATTATCATCCTATTTATTATAATGTATTGCAGATCTGTAGTTACAATATTTTCATTATATTTCATTATATATTTTTTCACAGTGAACACTCCTATTTCTATAACAATGGGAAATAAGTGGATGAGAGATACTAGAGAGTCACTACATCACAAACTTAACAAAAAAGATAGTATCCTCAGAATACAGATTTACAGAATTTCCTGTTCATCCATGAAGATGGCAACTGACTTGCCCAATACATTTTTAGCAAGCATACAGAGCCATAAACATATTTTTTATTCATACTGTTTTTCAAGTTTTGAAAAAATATATGCATCAGCAAAGATATTTATTAAGAAAACTCCCTCAAATAAAAAATAAGAATAAATGGAAGTAGAGACTTAAACGCCCAGTTCTTATACAAACACAATACTGTCCTATTGCACAATCCTACTTCTTTGGGATTTAAAAAATTCTAGTCATGACTCCTAAGAAATTTCATAACTATCCTATGATAATGGAACTTCAAAAGCCACAGAAGGTCACAGAACACATACTAAATGACCACTGAAATAATGGCCCAAACGTGAAACTTATCCATCAAGATTTCTCACAGGTTTTGTTTTGAGGTTGTTTGGGTATTTTTTGCTATACAAATCTGTAACACATCAGATGTGCATGATTATGAATGCATATATATATGTACACATGCAAACATAAATATGTACGCGTGTGCAACATATCTTGATGTTAGTAACGCAAAAACAAGACTGCTATTGGCTGCTTGCTTACATTAAGTCTGATTTAAATAACATAGAAGATTGTCTGCAGTTACTCTAGTTTATTTTCTTTGATAAATGGCAGTACATCATGTCATTTTGCAGTTGCGGTTAGCATTCATGTTTAAAAAATTCTCACAAGTAATAATTTATCACCACCTCTTTTCATTCAGTCCTTCTGATGGTAAAGAGCCAACATGAACTTTCATCACTATCCAGACTTCCATGAGGAGAAACACCAATATACTCAATACATGCTTTGAAATGGGAAAACTATCAATGTACTTACATTCTATGAAATGGAATAAATTCAATCCCCCTATTTTGTCCAAATAACAACAAATTAAAGTTGGAGCAGCACAAATTCAAGAAATAAGAAGATTTGAAAGGAAGAAGGATGGAGTATGAGGTAGAACAGAAAAAGCCCAGGGTCTAATAACCTTCATAAAGTCCTCAATGGGACAAAATTTACAAAAACCTTGCCCCACAGTATATCCAATTCAGCACTGGAAGCCTGCAAAGAGTACTAACTGAAAAATACTGCTCCAATGGACTTATTCTTTGGGATTGAAAGAGTTATTGGACACCTTGCAAAAAGATAGCATTTTGTTTGACTAAGAGTTGATCATGGGTAGCAGAGAATCCATCCCAAAATCAATACTGCCTTCACTTCTAATGTGGAATCTGATCAGGTTTGGTACCATTAAAAGCATGTTCACAAAACTGCACTCACCAAGGGTAAACCAAGCTGACATCTGCAGGTAAGTATCAGGGGTCTGCACTGAGCTCAAAAGATGAGGAAGTGAATTTGGGAGAATTCAGAAGGAAAGATGCTACACGTTGTATCATATAAAAAGTATCAGATAACAGAAAAATATCTCAGGAAAGTTAATATGGAACAGTGTGTTTTTCTTAGGTTGAGTGGAATTTTTAAAGATTATTATTTAAAAAAGCTGTTCATTTAAGAGATTATTTACCCAAGTTAAACTTTACTAATATGTTTCTAGTGCAATTTAGGCTACGCTAAAATGAAAATAAGTTGCTTCTCTGGAATATTTAGATAATCCAGAATGCACTTATACTCAGTACAATATACTATGCCACAAAGTTACTACAAAACAAATATGGAATGTAAACACAAAACCAGATGCTAAACACAAATGTATACAGATGCTAATAAAGTTTTCTTTTCTGTATGACATTTTATAACTTATTTTCCCCTTCAGAGGTACCAAAAGTACTCATTCCAAAAAGCAGATAGAAAAGTTAACTTTTAAAAAGCAACTAAATAACACATTTCATAGTAGCTTTTAAAAACATACTTAAGATAATTATTAGCTATCTTTTAACATTAAGTGGCATTACACCATTATTCTATATCTTGTTATAACAGTTAATTTACTCCTATTCACAGGACAAGAACAATAATCTTCATAAACAATTGAGGTAGAACAGCTAATAGATCTTTGCAACTGTAACTGTACTAAAATGCACAATTTATGTTTCAGGTGTCTTAGTTTTAAAGTTATTTATTATTTTAAACAGTTTACTGAGCAACAAAATTCATAATTGCTGCTCTTTGTGTATCATGAATTACTGTTAGCTGCATTTCCTATCAGGAAACAGCATAAAAAAATGTAACAGTTTTGCGAAAGCTCCAAAACATCAATGTTGTTTCTAAGGTGCCTTTGTTTTAACCATGCACAGTTCTAACATACAGTTTCAGAGCAAAATAAAAGATAAACAGAGAGGTAAGATTAGGTTTTATACTAGCACAGTGGTATTTTAATTTTGCTCTTTTTTTCAATTAATGATAGTAACAGTAATCTGAGAAAATTACTACATAGCATCGTAGCATACCATACTGGTAGAAGTATTCTACTAGTAAGTAAAAAATTTATTGCAGTAGTATCAGTATGGAGGTTTTATATAATTTCATATTTTAATGTCGTTACCTGACCCTTTCAGAGTTCAGCAAAAAGAAAATTAGCACTAATGTTTTCAATTTAATTAGTCTATTATATCCACTGTAACTATTAGTGGGAAATGTTATATTAATGAATGTAAAAGTTAGCTGTAAATTACCTCAGAGTTATTATCAATTTCCCAAGTTACTGCTCCTTAAGATAACCCTCTCCCTATGGTCCTTCCGGTAATTTTTCTTTGCCTGATAAACATGATGATTAAACAGCACACAGTGCAAACCTTTGATACTTTTTAAATTAAATCCATGCCCAGCCTAAGGGCCGTGTCTGATTTCAACTAAATGTGTCAGTTAATCAGATAAAAAATTATCAGCAACTCAAAGAAACAGAAGCCTTAGGCTTCATCAGTGCCAGAGAAAGCTGAACAAAATAAGACATACAGACAATATCACATTATGAGTAAAGGTTACTGCTAAGCATATCACTGCACAACACTGTTCACCACCTTAATAATGTCTATCTTAAATGAAATATTGCAATCAACAGCCAAATGCTAACAAAGAAGAAGGACTTGCTAGACCTGTACCTATATATGCCTATTCATGTGTATAGCAAGAAAATTTGAGCACCAGCATTCAGAAAAATGCAGAATATCCCTAAAAATTTACTGTGTAGAACAGATCTTTGTAAGAAAATTAAGTATAAACAGCTGAAGAATGGTTAAACTAGATTTAATTTTTAACGTGTGCTTCACAGCTTTGCCACAATGGAGTTCATTTTTTATGACCAAAATACGAAATATAGTCTCTAAATGAAATTGTCTTTCCAATTAATTTCCTCCTTAAAGCTTGAATGAATAACTGAAAACCATAATCTGTATTTAAATCAATATGTAAGGTTATTTGTGCCTAAATAATGATTACCATACTGTTGCAAAACTTCAAATTAAAGCACGACTTATTTGCAGGTGTGTGACTGACAATATATACCTTAGTAACAGGACTTTTAGGCTTCTATAATTATTTGAGTGGAAAACTCTTAAATATAAGCTTTGCCTTATAATTTGTGAAAAGCATTCTAAGATCATTGATTATAGTGATTTCAAACAGAGTATTTGATTTTTTTCTAAGCTTTGAAATGTCTGTCAGATGCAGCTGCAAGTAATCAAAGACAGTATGGAAATATTCCTGATACATAAGGATACAATAAGTCTATGTCAAATTGCAAAGCTACTATTTGGTAAGGCTTTGCAGACTGGCTAGGAATCACACAGATCATCTTAGTGACACATCATCTGGGACTTTCCTGCCTTCTACACAGGGACCTCAAAACACATATCTCATGCTTTCATTCCTTAGGAAGAAGCAGTTCCAAAAACAGGTGGGAATTAACATACTGTGGATTTACATGAAATCCCTGTGTGAACACTCTCATTATGAAGCTCAGAAATCTTCAGTGGCCTTATCTCAACTTGTTTTGGAAGTAAATTACTGAATAATGTTATCTATGCAAGGTGATAACACTATGTAACTAATCTACTTTAAGAGCTAATTAGATAGATACATTTTTACAAATAGCTTTTATAGGACATAGGCACCCTACCACCCACCTTTTAGCAAAACTGATGGCCTAACTTCGAGGGTTTTACAAATGCAGTTACTGAAACACTGCACATGTGTGTACACACAGACCATCTATTAATTCAGTGTAGGGGCACCTTTAGTATTCTGATTGCAATCTCACAATAAACACATTTAATTAGTATACGGTTCTCTTACTACCTGGAAGTGCCAAACGTTCAGGGAGATGGTGCAGGCATTCGTTTGTTCGAAGATAATCATATAAACACACCACAGCAAAGGAAAAAGAGAGAAAAGAAACAGAAATATCACTCTCAAAGTCGAATATCAAACAGAAGCATACTGAAATACTGTAGTTCAAAAGGCTAGAATTACATTCTAAACAGGAGAAATGGAAAACCAGGAAAAATCTTCTACTATTGCCATATGCCACACCATAAATGCAAATTCTCCTGATATACTGATTCACCATTTAGCAGCATTTACAAAGTGAACAATTAGCCTTAGAAATTAGAAATCATTCATTAATGAATTAATATTTTATCTTATTTATTAACTATTTTCATGGAATACAATAAAGTAGCCATATCATTTTGGAAGCCATACTATTTCACAAGAGTTTTTTCTAAATTATTTAATTTAGATTGAATGATTCATTTTTACAATTAAAAAATGTCATACTGAACCCAGTATGCATTTGGTAAAATTTAATATAGTTCAAGATATTTATCAAAAACATAGAATCTAAAATAAAAAATGACAGACATCCACTATTGTAAAGGTTACCTAAAGAGTTTTCTACAGAACTTTTTGGTTTTTTTATACCCATTAACTGAGTAACTGTTATCCGAGGCCTTCATTCCACCCACAGAGTCCTCAAAGTCTTTAACAATGAAGCAAAAGACCCAGGCTAAACAAAAAAAATTATATTTTTTTTAAATCACATTTTGTGCAGAGAATAAATAAATGCAGGTTTCAAATAAATGTCTGCTGCACCTATGGGACTTCCAACTCTTAAATATTCAAATAATTACATAGCAAACTTGCCTGCAGACACTTCTTTCAGGAAATCTTATTTACAAAATTACAAAGATTGATTACTTAATTTAATAGCCAAAATTAACATGAACAGTAAAGTCCAGATTGAATAAATGACATTATATCAGAACAATAAGATGCTAGCAGAAAACTAACAAAACAGTCAAGTAACCATGCATATTTCTGTTCTGATGCTACTGAATATTTTAAGTGCTGGTGATTTTAAGTGTAACTATTTTGCAATCAAGAGCAGTTATATTAATCTAGAATTAATAGTTAAAATCTGTGATCAGACTTAAAAGGTAAGTTTTTAACATACCAACAGGTATAAATTCTTCAGAATGAAAAAAAAAGTATTAGTGTTATGAAGGCCGGTACTGATCCATATTATTATGTGTCAGGTCAATGTCTTGCTGAAGACAAACCACTTATTAAATCAAGAGAAAGGTCAAAGGAATATTAGTCTGTATGTTTTTAGTTAAGAGAAGTTTCATGATTCAGATAATGAAACTCAATTCACTTGCATCATACTCTGACCTCAGACAGGCAGAATTTAATTTTTGTATTTCTTTTTTCAAATAGTATTTTAACAAACTGTAAGAGCCAAAACCCAGACTTAATATAGACACAAGGTCTTCTTCTCTTGCTTTGACCACAGGGCCTCCACGCAGACCAACTTGTAGATGCTAATGGCAAGGTACCCCTCCACAATGAAGACCAACAAGACACGGATCCAGTACAGCATCTACAAAACTCTGAACAGACTCTATTGCTCTGGTTATCTGAGGTATCCATCATGGTTTGGGTCATTCAAGTCATTAACACACTTCCACTAAGGGAAGCTACTCTAGGAAAATGTCATACAAGAATTGTCTAGTCTCATTTATTTCCATATGGGTATTATCAAAGCAATGTTATTTAATGAAGTATTTCAGAACACTTGCTGGTAAATTCTGAGGCATGTAAGTAACTTGATTCTTCTTAGCAATTCTGTGAGCAAACAGTTCTTTTTGAGAAAGTAAAGCTGTAGTCATGACGTGACAGCTACTTTTCCTTTTTTAGTTCTTTTACCTCATGCAACAGCACAAGGCCCAGAATTATGGAAGAAAAACTTGTCTTAAATGAAAATGAGCTATTTTGCCCATTAGAACCAAATCTTCTTTTTCTCCGTTATGTTTTCTTGTAAAGTAATTTAAAGTACTTATTTTTGCTTTTCTAAAATTAACTCTTAGATGTCACAATGTGACAGTAAGGTAGTTGTCTGCTTATTTTTACACATTCTAAATCATGTAAGAATTTCTGGTTAAATAAGTCAATTTCACGTACACTAACAAGTCTGTTAAGTAGATATGTTTATTTACATTTAGATAATTCATTCTCCCATATACTATATGTTCCAAAACTGCCTTTCATAGTTAGGAAATCTGTGTGATGTGCACTGATACACACACACACACACTCACATATGCATGCATTCTCAATTAGCCAGTGAACTCTACTACCTTTAAAAGGAAAAATACTTTCAGTAGGACAATTTGTTTATACTCTTCTTATGACTTCAGCTCCTAAGAACAGTACAAACCTTTACCATTTAGAGAATATCTCTGGATAGCACTGAGTGCTCAACCTTTGAAATGTCCAATATTTGTAGAAAAGAGCTCCTGAAAGTATTTATAAATCAGACTCCACCAAAAGATAACTGTCAAACTCAGCTTTTCAGCAACTGGCTGTAGAAATAACACCTGGAGCATACTGGGCTGGAGCAAAATATCACATTGTAAGAAAAAATAGCCATGTCTATTGGTAACATAAACATACTTAAGATGCAAAATATTTGCAATCATTCCTGAACTGCTACAAAAACTATAATGCTGAAATACATATAGAGTAATTAAGTTACTAATAAATTCAATATTTTTAACTGTTGACAGACATATTAAAAACCCTGTGGCTTTCACTGTCTTCATAGGTTTTTTAGTTTAAAATGGTATCTTCCCTCAAAGTGCCAAAGTATTTTTTTAATATAGAACAAGTATTATAGCAAATATTATTCCAGTGGCACAAGTTATTGGAATGTGAAATTACTTGATAATGAATGTATGAGAGGAAAGGTGTGCTTGAGGAAGTAAGATTCACTACATTTGGTATTACTCTAATGGGAAATTGTAGGCCACTATGGACGTCAGCTGGCAAGAAGGGTGGACAATTTTCACCTGAAGATTTCCTGCATGAATCAATATCACTTGCTCTGCTATATCTGCACATTTGTTGGTAAATTGTGTCCCTCTAAAATTTTATTGAGAATTTCATATACACCTTTTCAAACTACTAAATCATTAAGTTGCTATTACTTCTATGAGCAGCTAATCTGGCATGGACTCTGAGTACACACAAACTCACACAGGATCTCTAATAAATACTGCAAATTTCAGTTTTCCCAATAACAGCATGTTTTAGATAAACTCTCTCAGAAACATTCTTATTATCCACACTGCCAATAATCTGCTCTTCTGATCTTATAATCACTTCTCCTTTCATAACAGTAGAACACAGGACTTTCTAAAACATTATGCTGGAGGAAAACAGTCTATTAAAAACACAAGTCCAAAAGAAAAGCCTCTTTCTTTTTGTACTTGGAACAAAAACCTCATGAACCCTCCTTTAATCTTCAACAACATTTTTGTTATTTCTCCAGAAGTCAACTGGGTTTGGAAATTATTTAAAATGGTTTGGAATCTCAACAATGTAACACCAGATGCTTGTTTCATGAAATTAAGTTGGTATGGTAAGGTTCTTCATCTTTCTTCTGCCTAAATAACACTGACCCTTGAAATCATATGAAAAAGAAACAGTGAATAAACTGAATTAAATGAAGGCATACTCAAGATTTTCAAATTCTTCTATAGTCCATACTAATTCAAAGCAATCGTGATAAAATATTCTTTAAAAACCAACCCCTCATTTTATACATTGATATACATTTTCTTCTAATTTTTGGAGGTGATCCTCTTCATATTTAAGTATTGACATAATAATTACTGACTAAAAACTACAGTGTCTACACTGCACTTCCCATAATATGAATTCATTGAGAATTTAAAGTTCTTGAGCAAAACAAGGAGAATTCCACATGTACTTAGAGCTCTTTTATGCTACTCATTTATGACATAATATATTCTTATTGATGAAAATACTGCAACTTCCAATAAAGCCTTTTCCAGGTTGCAGAGAAGCACAAAACGCCACACTATGATTTTCAGGTATGATTCTCTTATAAAGTGCCTTTGTCTGGATTATTATTCCATCACTGTGTTCGAGAAAAAGACAAGGTCACCTAGCATTACTAAAATGATGCAATAATTCCAACTCTGAAGAGAAACATTCCAGAACAATATCAAATAATGCTGACAAACTTAAGAAAGTTTACTCGAAGAATCAAATCTTTCTGTTCATTGAGCTACTTAGCAGGAAGAATCAAGGGTTCTTCCCAATATTTTCTTATCACAATAGAAACAAGTATTTTTCTATATGATTTTATTACAATATATATGTGCTGAATGATCATATTTCAGACACTTACATTTGCAGCCACAGCCTTATAAAGTCATATTTCTAAAGAAGTTATCTATGTCTACTTTTACTCAGATATGGTAATTTGGCAGAACGATAGCCTAATAATACATTATTAAGGATAACATTCTCCTTGTTACAATAAAAACATTTCTACATTAGATATTTAGAGCTTATTAACTGGAATCAATTAATAAAAGTAAGGAACTGAAAATATACCCTGAACAAATAATGCAATATTGCCTGTTTATAAAAGCATATTAGATGTACTGAAAGATAGTTACACTCAGTACAGTAGGTGTACACTGCCTCCAAATTCCCATTTTATACCTTATGTTTAGAGCATACTGCCATAAACTAGTCTTTACAGAGTAGAAGGTGACTGGATTTCAGGTCCCTGAGGAGAGAACAACTTATGACACATTTCTCTGGTAACAGTCCTTGAATCTCAAAAGCTCCCAGTCTAGTCCGAACTTCCAAACACCCTCTTAATTGCGCTGCATTAAGGGTTTTCACTTTATTTTAATGAACAAAGACTAAAATTGCCATCTCTCACAGATGGCAGTATCTGGCAGAGTAGTAAGTACTCTGATGTAAGCATCAATACCAGGAGAGTATTTCACCTTTTTAATCTCAGACAATTTTTATAGGTCTTTGGACAAAATGTAGCATTCTGAATGTAAGAAAAAGATACATGTCTTCAGCAGTGATTGAACTTCTGCATATCCATTACTGGAGGTGTGTAATTCTTCAGCAACAGGACATGCCTGCCATGTCATGAGATTAAATTTAATTTTTTTTTGAGTGGTCTAAATGGTTGATGATGCAAACAGATTAGTAATTTATAAAGAGCTTCATCAAGAGGCTCCTCTCTAAATCTTTATTCAATTCTTATTCCAAGCCTTCTCTCCTCCTACAATAGCTTACGTGATCCATAAAATAAGGCACTCATTTTAATTACAAGATGTGGGGTACTTCCCACTGACAGATCCTCATTTTCTTTTCAGAATATTGTCTTTTAATTTCTAAATTAAATTAAATTTGTTTATCATTGTAACTAACAAGTATTTTGGGAATACAGCCCTGCCTGGATCTTCTAGATCAAAGTAATCTGTTGATAGTAAGAAATTTTTCTCATAAAAAAGAAGTAGACCAAAGAGTCTGAAAAATCCTAAACAGCGAAGAATCACCAATTTCAGCCTACCTACAAGACAGAACTTGGTCAGATGAAGAATGCAATCATTTTACTAGGAGACTGCAAATGTAATTCAAGAAGTTCAAATATCCTGGATCACTGTGCAATTCAGTCTAGGCTGCTTGTCCTGCTTTAGCCTTGGAACAGGGAAAGAACAGGGCAAGGATGCCAGGATGCTAGAAACTAGCATGCAACATACTGCCTATCAGATCACATTTCTGTAGACAAGCAGGAGCAGCCCTGAAAAGGGTGTATAACCTGATCAGGATTTATAGAGAAGAAAAAAAAGCCAACCTGATTTAAAAAAAAAACAACAAATTTAAGAAAATCAAAATTATCAGTGCTGGAGCTCAATTATTACTAAAGGATTAGTAATAAAACCCATGTTTTTGCTTCAATGTATTCAAAAATTAATTTAATTCATGGAAGAGAAATATTAAGCTATATTGTTGTTGTCTGCCATCAAAGAAAAATATCACACAGCAGAGTATCAGACTAAAGAGAAATGTTCCTAGCCCTTCCGTGATACAGGTGCAACTGTTGCATTCCACACAACGCAGAATGAAAAAATATTGGCAAGTCTTAGACATATGTAAAATAAACAGGCCATTATTAAAAAAAAACCCCTCTGTTGTGTAATTCAAAATTACCACCCACTTCTGCCTATCATTAAAAACTAGTTTTGCAGTTGTGGAACTCTCTGCCAATGAATACAAAGACACCTTTTTTTAAGGGCATCTTTTTGAAAGATACACTTGTACAGAGCAGTGTTTATAAAGTCAAATTTAAAGCATTATTTTATTTCCAATTTTCATGTCATGAAATGCTTTGCTTTTTTTTATCTTTTAAACTCTACATTTTGTACATTGAATTTCACTAATACTTTATTACTAACAAAGAACATGCAGATGGCGTTGGGTTGTTTTCAGATTTCCTTGATTTTAGGTATTTTTTTAGCAGCAAGATACAAAAGATACTCCTTAATATTTTTAGTACCAGAACAAAACATTTGGAATCACGATAAAATCACTACATCACGAATGTTAATATCACTCTGTGAAAAATAATATCATATGATTAGAACAGACCATCCCTTTAGGGGGAAATATAATGATCAAGTGGATTATTCTTTTAGTCGTGTAGTGGAAAGGCATTCCACCTAGTCCCAGAAGCAAAATCAAAATATGCATTTAAATGGAAATACTATGCAATGGATAGGACAAAATAAACCCCTCAGAACTGTAAAAAGCTTCATATATATATATATACACACATGTAAACACAGGAAATCACATATATGAAATGTTATTTATACATATTTATTTGATTCTATACATATATATTTATGCATATAATTTAAATTTTAAAAGCTAAATTTGTAGCTCTAGGCTTATCTCGCAAATACTGAGATGCAGTCACATCACATATTCTGGTTTTGGTCACAATTACAAATAATATATACAACTCAGCTCTATGCAAGAAGTTGTGAGTATTCTTTTTTAATTTTCTGCACATTTTGTGCCAGACCATATTCTAAACAGCTTTTACAAAGTGATAATGTTTCACTGACAGTGTTTTGTGTACTTCACATAAAATTAAATCTCAGACAAACCTTGAGAAAAAGAAAGCAGAAAGCTAAGCAATACAGCATGTTGCTCTTTTTGACCCACGAACGATTATCAGTTATTTTAGAAGTTATGACAGTTTTCTCAAGTCCTTAAGGAGTCTGACACCATTGGTATAGCTTTTAACACTGCATTTATGTTTATATCACAATACAATAAAACAGCAGGAATAGTGTTCAAATTACTTGGGTACTGGATGGTTTATTGAAAATAACAGTATTACCATAACATTAAAAAATTCTTTGAATGTGCTAAGTAATCACTGCTATCCATGCTGCATGTGAATTATGGGATAGATTTTTGAAGGCATCACCAATTGCAAAGTCTACTAGCTCTGTCTCTCTGATGGAGGACTCTATGCGTGAACAATAAACCCTAATCAAATTGAATGATGTAGTATGTTAATACTTGAAATACTGTTGTGAAATCAGTGCTATGCAAATTATTTCTTGTTACAATACAGATGACTTCATCATTAGAGCTAATATTTACTGTTCTTTATCAGCTATAAATAAAAAGCACAATGTAAACAACACAATCACTCTTCTCCCCATCCTTTCCCTGCAGATTGCTACATAATGGCACATTACTTAATTTATCTAACTGTATTGATAATGATTTTATCATGATTTTTTCAAAATATTTACAGCCACATTTTCTTATACTTGGCCTTCATTTACTCTTTGGTTAAGCAAGCTTGATTCAACATCACTCAGATTTTCAAAAGAATGGGAAAGAGAGTTCATTTTTTAAAGTGTCTTGATATTTTGTAGTGCTCAATGCTAGAAATACAAGGCTAAGTTATGTTAATCCTCTCAGACAAATTTAAAACCAGCTACATTCAGAGTTGGGCAAACTTATTCATAATTTCCTAACCAAGAACTTCCATTCTTTTCAATGGCAAAGAACAGCTTAGCAAGATGGGTAACCAGCAATAAGTGCTTGGAGAAGCATTACTACTGCCACCTAGCCCCTCATACCACAGGAACTCCTTAAAGAAATGCCTTGTAAAGGTTTCACAAAGAGAAATTTGAGCTGATTTTGTATTCAGCAATCATGGGCAATCACACTACACGTACAAGCTCGGCAGGTAAAACAGTCATCATAAAAATCCATTTTCCATTGAAAGAGGATTCTTACCCATAGAGACTTCTAACTCTTCTGCCTAAGAGACTTTTTGCAAGTGCCCTATTAAAAAGATTAAATGGGTGCTTAGGAAAATTCATTGAAGATAGCACATACTGCAACTATGCCCAATGCATGAAGAAACAATCCCCAAAAGACTATTTCTAAAATTAGACATAGTTAGATTTATATATAATTATATATAGTGATATGTAATCACTATATACACTTGGAAAAAAAACAGAACCAGATATTAATCCATTGTAAAAGAGTTTTGCAAACAAAGGCAAATTAAAAGTGAAGGGTTTACTGCTTTTAAATTATGTTCACTTTTAAGTTTACCTAGAATATATCTTTCAAAACAAATGTTCCAACTCCTAATGACCTGCCTTCACGAAGTGTACGTGCCTGTGTACAAGGTGTATGAAGACAGCTAAGAGATACTTTGCAACTTCTGCTGAGACTTGTAACTCAGTCTGAATTCGTCTTGAAGCAAAACCTTTATAAATTGCAACATAGGCAACCACTAACTGATATCACTGAATATAGTTTCTTTTTCCATTTTTTTTTTCTTTAATCTCTGGTGCAGCCTTCTCTTTTCCTGCATAGAAATGAAACAAAAAAGTATTTGAGTACTTCAAGAATACCAAATTTCAACAATGTAGAGGCAGAGATATCCCTGTCTTTTTTCATAGTTTGCTCAGCATTTTCAATAGTTTTCAATGATATGTAATTTTATTTCTAATAAATATAATTTAAAATACAGTATAAAAAAAATTTACTTTAAAATATCTTGCAATTATGAAAAAGGCATTTACTCAACAAAAGCACTTAGTGAAACTCCTACGTTGTTTACAGCTTTTTTAAAAGCAATTTTTAGATATTTTCAATCAGAAAGGGACCATTCTGCAATCTAATCAACTGGAATACAGGACACAAAACATCACTTAGTAATTTCCACATTTGAGTCCAATACCTAAAAATTAGTCTGTAAAACAGTTGCAAACACTAGATATCATCCTCCTCCGTATCATTCTTTTTACTAAAGATATAATCAGAAATAGCCAATGTTCTCTACAAATTTAGGCATATTCACAGAAACTATGGACCACCTGGGAAAAAAATCATGTCTCAAAAGCATCTAAAAATTAGTGAGGTTTTTTTAAGCGGGTACCTCAGAACAGGTGCTATTCATGCATTTGGAAAGGACTTACCTTGGTGTCCTATCTTCATTATGTGGTTTTACTCAAAAAAGCCAACTCCTCTACAAACTGATGTGGAAGTTTTAGGCCCCCTATAATAACTGGTAAAAGAGCATCTAAGCTCTACTTTTAATGGAGTAGTAAGCATAGCCAGGGATTAACATCCCAGCCTCTCTGAGAGCTCTCTGAGCCTCTCTTGTGTGAGAGCGTGAAACAGAGTTCTTTGTCTCTTCTACAAGTCTTGATATACACAGGAAGGAATCTCCTTTTACTTTTGATTACCAGTAGACACACTCTTAGCTTAGTGTACAGTCTATGCCTGATCCCCTGTCTTTCCAGTATAATCATTAATGCACACTCTATCTGATTATGCAATCAGAGATGTCCTCAGGTTACACAGCAGTAATACAAACTGTTATTGGTAAGAAATTTGAAAAAGACTTGTGATGCAAACACTTAAAAACAAATGTAAGTAGAATTTCAAAATGTGTAATTCATTACTGCACTTTTGCTTCCCACCTCCAACAGGCTACATCAGCTATTAACACTACCTTAAGACATTGCCTTAAAATACAGGATGCAAAGATGAGAAAATACAGTAACTTCACTTATAAACAATCTAGGTTTGTATCATATTAAGGGCAAGAACACAAATAAAGCTAATATGCAGAAGAAGGTGATGTTATCATTTTATGATTCCATGATTATCATAATTACTTAGTGATAGTAACATAGTAGTACTTCAAGGCTAAAATGCACCTGAGATTTTCCAACACAATAGGTTTTCATTAGAAATACCAGTGCATTAAAGCCTAGGTGTTTTATAAGAAGCAATAGGTTTTGGCCAGTTTCCAGTTAAGACAGGAGTTTTCTTGCCAGGTTGCTGTCAGTTTACTTAACAGGCTCCACCAGAGTCTGCATTTGTATGGTCCAAAGCCCTTAATGCAGTTCTCCAGGCAAACTGATGTGAACTTAGGAACTGACTTTCCCTAACTGTTTGGTCCCAAATTGACAAAATGGTTCTACCATGTCCAGCCTGAAGACAGGATCCAGAAAGAGGAGCACAAGACACCTAAAGCCATTTTCTCGCAAGAATTATCAGTTCAAGTACAGGAAGATAGAAAAAAATTTCCAATTTTCTGCTTTCATTTGTCTCACAGGAAATTTCAGTATCTAATTTTCCTCCATTCTCACCAAAAATCTTTGGAAATCCTTTTCCTTCATAATGAAGATTCTGCATTTCAGTCAGTCAACTGCAAACCAGTTTCACCATGAAGTGTATGACACTTTCTACAAAAATGCTTTGCTGCAACCTGAAAACTTCATTAAGGTTTTACATTGAAAAATGACATTTGAGATAATCTATTCTCACACACATATTCTAGACAAATCTGATCCAAATTTTCCATTTTAAACAGGCTTGATGCTTTTGAAACAAAATACAATATTACCTATCCCAGAAACAAGAAAAGTATGAACCAGGTATTAAGACATCACATTCATGTAAAGTCTAACTTACCCTAAACCCAGGTAAAGCTCTCAGTAGAAAGCCTTCAGGAAATGCCAATATATGGAAGCAGCACTACCCCGATCTGGGTTGACAAGACCACACTTTAGGGGATATTACTACAAGGTAGAGAGAATTTGTGTAGCAAAAAGAAAGAACAGCTTGAGGATCTTCCTCGAGGAAGAAATGTAAAAGAAGGATTTTTTGAAGGAGATTGGAAGTAACAAAAAGGAAAGGCAGATGATAATGTGCCAAAGAAATGGTAAAAGAAAAAACAAAAAATATCAACACAAAAATAGGAAAATCAACACAGAAGTATGTAGCAAAGAAAAACTTCATAGGATTTTTCTGTAAGGAGTAACAATTAAAAAATTATAGAAGAAAACACCTTCTAGGAAATCTTAATATAAAAAGATCATGAAAGTCCCCAAACAGTTAATATTATCCTAAAATCTGCTCCATCTTGCTTTATTTTATTAGCTTGCATCAATCAAAAATGTATTTTCAATCTTCTGAAGTTCTGACATCTCATATTGTCAACAGGGCTGTAGCATCAGGTTGCGCTCAGAGTGGCAGCCATTACACCCCCTTATAAACTGAAAGTAAATGTGTGTCTAAATATGGGGGACAGGAGTAATTATTTTTATTTCTTCCTACCAGGTGAAAGTGAGGCTTTCTTTTTTCTAGTCACCGTGAGAGTCCCAGAAAGGAAATTTGAACACAAAGGCATGGTGAAGAACGGAGACAGGTTGGCAGGTTCACAACGTTTTAGAGAATAAGAAAAAGAATACATCTTTTTCAGGTGATGCAATAAGATTAAATGCAGGCAAATGTTTAACAATGGAATGGGAATGTAAGAAGAGGCATTTTGAAGTAGAAATAGAGAAAAATATGCAGGAAAATAATATCAGGAAAAGGTGTAGACCAGAAAACACTGAGAAGAAAAATCAGGAACCCTGCCAAGAGAGAAAACTGTCAGCTTAATTGATCTTGAATCTATTCCAAAGGCAGAGAAGAATGGATGATGTCGGGTTGTTACTGAGCAAGAAGGAAGAAGAATTATATGTTAATCTTTTACCCCTCCTCTTTCAAATTCCAGTAATCTCCGAAGTATGTGTGACTTTTTATAATGCCAACATTTATCATAGTTCTTCTATTCCCATCCCAGACACAAGTAAATACTGAAAAAAAGATGAATCCAAGAAAATGCAAAAAATTTGAAGTTATACACTAAATCACTGTTCCTCTGGTCAGCTCTTTTTTTTTCCTTTTTTTTTTTTTATAGTGACATTTTAAAAATACAGAACATTAGTTCAGTATTACAGTACAATCCCAACAATATTTTGAAGGGTATTACTACTGCATGTGCGGTTTTAATAGGAAATGGATAGCAAGAAAGATAAAATCACTCATGTAGAGCATCAAAGATCCCTTTGGTACATTGTCTGCCTAAAGCTATCTGCATTTTCTTTACAATTCAGATTCCACAACTTTAAAAGCGTGTACCAGAATAAGCTGAATATTAAGTTTTCTGGCATTGTTAGTATGTAGCTGCATCACAGAGAAGACAATGTGCATCTTCCTTTATCATGCCTTCTCACTCATTCCTCAACTGCAGGCTGATTGTTATGGCATTCTCCAAGTTTAAGAACTACCTGATTAATTAAATTTAGAAGACAATGTTTCTTGAATCAGAATTTCCCAAATTGTATGCTGCCTGAACTAAAAGAAGCATCTTCAGAAAGCTTTGCTGTTGAAAGGCATATGCATGAATTTTTATCTTGTGGATTCTCAGTCATATGCGCCTTCTCT
Organism: Petroica traversi; assembly: GCA_025920805.1. Taxonomy (NCBI): domain Eukaryota; kingdom Metazoa; phylum Chordata; class Aves; order Passeriformes; family Petroicidae; genus Petroica; species Petroica traversi. The sequence goes on from JAHLSL010000007.1 coordinate 26,521,701, forward strand.
AATTGAGGTGCTACAATTATTTACTATGAAGTTGGGTTTTTTTAATACAGCAATTGAAGTTTCAGAGGAACAAGGTGTCTAAAATTGCAAATAGTACTTATTATGACCTATGCCCTTGGTACAAGTGACTATGGACTGCAGTGAAAAGATAAGAGGAAAAGGAAAACAGCTATATAATAAGAGCAGAAGTATTTTGTTAACCAAAGCATCTACGAGCCAAGTCACAGTCTCTGAGTCTAGACCCACACAAACTAAGTAACAGAAAAAGTTTAGAGGAGAAAAAAACCCCAGAACAGCCAGACAGGGACAAGAGCATTAGAAATGGCAGAAGTTCAGAGGCATTCATATTCATTAAGGTTTCTGTCCCCTTCCAGTTCTCAAAGAAGACATTTGCACAATGTGCTGCCCACTACTGAGCTTTCTTACCCATTTCAAAGTAAATGTGGTCTTCCCACAAATACTTTTGTCTCATTTAGCAGAAGCAAAATATTTCTATTAGTCTTTCAACCTGAACTGTTATTTATTGACAAATGTCATTTTTTAAAATGAGAAGTGTCCATGGTTTCAATGTTTTAAACCAGTGCCTTCTGTTTACACTGCATACTACCACACCATTCCACTGTAATTGTGTACTTGGGAAGAAGAGGTCAAGGATCCTAACCTCACTTCAGCTAAGCATCAAAATAACATGAACTTGCAAGTGTGGCCTCAGTTAACAGCTCTTAAGAAGATACAATTAACAAATTAAGCTGAATGTACTTCACATGTTTTAACATCCATACAAACAACAGTACAACATCCTGTCAAACAGACCTCTGAAACATAACCAAAGTGACCAAACAGATGGATGAGTCCTACACTTCACTGGAATAAGAAGTTAGACATTAGAGATACAGTCTCTCAACTAAGGAAGAGGAAATCTGTATACTAATTCAGCGTGGACAGAACCTTTTGTGTACAAAGAAGAAACAAAAAGCTTGAGGAGGAAACTAAATCTGGACAGATTCTGTGAGTTTTGAGTTTGAGGGAAAAACAGTAAATGATAATACTTTCCACCCAAAAGGAATCACGACGACTTAAAACGTAAAAACCAAGAAAAACCTCTATGTAAGAAACTCTCAGTTCTACAATAGAAGTTTCTAAGTATCCTTTAAAAAATGCAATAGAAGGCATAATATATGTATAAAAACTGAAAGCATGACTGCTACCTTATCAGAAAACTGTAAGTTAGGTGATGGAAAGAATGGGGAGCAGGATGAGAAGAAGCTTTTCTATGCAATCTTAAATAAATTAAATACAATTTACTAATTTCTTCAGTTAAGGTATTTTACAAACAGGTTATAACTGTGCTATCCTCTTAGCACATCACGTAGCTCACAGAGTGCTAAGTGGAGCAGGGAAAAAATGTTGACAGACTTTAGAAGTGAGGGAAATGAAAGTTCCCAGGAACTAGGAGTTGAATAATGCTTGCCACAAATCAGCATGCCAGTCCATAGGCTGAAAACAAGCCTGGAAGCAAGGAAGGTCCTGCTTTTGAATTTCTTATATATTTAACTATTTTACTACTATTTTTAACATGATATTGATGAAATACAGGAGTCTAATACCTGAATATTCTTATGTTTCTGCAAATTTGACTCATGTTTAATCTGAAGTAGGTCAACCACTAACATAGAAAACATAAATAACAGTAGGCTATTCTAACAGTCTGCTAACATACAGTACATGACACTATCTACAGCACTGTCTAATGCACACTTTAAGACTGGAGAGTGCATCTTTCAAAATACTGAACTATATTACTTTGCATTTCTATTGCATCAAGGAAGAAGTAGTTCCTATTCCATACTGCACTACACCTGTATTATATAATGTGACAACATTCTCTTCAGTTTTTATTTCTCAGGAATATTCTGGCAGCCAAAATTCTGACAGTCTAGCAATACAATTACTGAGAACAATAATATTCCAAGGCTGGAATGTCATGGATATAAATGTACTGGGAGCAAGTGATAAGAAAACAGCACCGAGAATATCCACCAACTGATGGAACAGCAATTATGAGGTGAAAGAAAAACAAACAGACTGAACAAAACTTCCCAGTGAAACACCCCATCATACTATGAATACAAAAATTTAGCCCATGAAACTGTTTCCTACCAATGAAATAGGAGTAGACTGCCAATGAGATGTGCCTCATTTTATGTTGGAGAAGTTGTTGCATAGGTTGCCAGCTTCCTCCTGTGCCTGGTCCAAAGTGTGTGCATACATTTTTTATAGACCTTTTTTATCTTCACTTCAAATGAAATATCACACACCCATGAGACCTTTTTGTTTCATTTCCTCCGAGGGGGTTTCAAAATACAATGTTTAATACAGTATGATTAAAATCTGATTTTCCAGCTTATTTGAAGTAGAAGATATAGGAAGGAGAGTAGGAAATTATGCATTTGCCACTTTGAGATTCTCAGCTGCCTGTATTTGCAACTAATACAATAAATATAATATTATATATATGTACTCAGTCTTCTGGAGCAACTACTTTTAAAGAGAGTGTTAAGAGCAACCATATCACATGAAATTGGATGCTCTCACAAAACAGCACGGGTCATGAAGCTCTAAAAATAATTAAAATAGACATGGGAAGAAGTAGAATTTTTTTCTATTTTTCCCAATTGATGATTTCAAATAAGGCCTCTCCTCTCTTTGTGCAATTACAGAAACAGTATCACTAAAATGCCAAGAAATATTTTCAAGCATTTATTATATAAATGTTTAATCACTTTTTCCTAGGGGATGAAACTGGATGTTTTCAAGCTCACAAAATAAGCACTCAGGAAAATACACTAAGTATTGACAATTGGAAAGTTTTGTACCATAAAACTTAATAGCCAAAGTCCTCCTGCTCTACAAAAGTTAGTTAATGCAATAGCGTCTTTCCATTTTGAGAAATAGGGTACTTGATGTCAAGATATTAAAACCATCTCAGAACTAATAGCACAGATTTAGTATTAAAAAGAAGTCTCAGGGTAAATCTTCCTTTGAAAGCATTTATTGATCTTTCCTTCACAGCACGGTTCACCATTTTTGTAAAGCATTATGTTTGAGAATGGTGATGTAAGCAATGAATAAGTCACAATGACAAGTGGGTAATAAATAATGACTGACAGAGTTACAGAGAACACAGGACTGGTCTCCAAAGGATAAGGATAATCCTGAAGGTGGCCAAAAGGCACAAGACCACCAAAATTACTGGCAATGTGTAGTGGTCTGAAGAGAGTTAGGGCATGTGAAAGAAAAAACAAACACTGGACAAACTGTAGCAGAATGAAACATGAGTATACGAACAAGAAAGTATAATAAATTAATCTCAGAAATTATAAACCAATAATATCTAGCTCTGTAAAATCACAAACATTACAATTTAAACTCAAGTTCTACAAAGTACTATATATCTATATAGATTAATCCTGACACTCTGGCTGGGGAACACAGAAGTTGAAAAAAGCCATGACAACAAAGTCAGTTAGTTTAATGTACCTCTTGGATGACATATTCTGTAATAAACTATGCCTTCATGAAATACAATGGTATCACTGTTCTAGATACCAAAAGCACTTTACAATGAAAAAGAAAAGGGGACGGAGGGTGTGGACAATACAAAAGACAGCAAAGCAAAATGCCTAAGGAATGTAGAACAAACAGGTCTGCAAGATAATATTTCAAAGGAAAAGTGTTAATTTGTTTTCAGTCCCTAACTCCTCAGTATCTACTGTCACTTCACAGCAATTTTATCTATATTCCTGGAGGATATTATCTATATTTCTGGTAGTTATAAAAACAGACCATCAAGTAATAAAGTAAAGCCTAAATAATAATGTTTTTCTTTAAAAATATTATGCCATCAAAGATTCTCTCTCATGTGATCAAGTTCGAGAGAAAGAATGTCTTAGAAGTACAATTCTAAAAAAATCTTTAAAAGAATACCTAAAAAAAAAGGAGGTCTTAAAACTTAAATATAATCATAAAGGCATAATAATATGCCCTAGGGTCATAAAAAAGTCTCATAAATGTCTCCAGCAAGAAAATTCAATATTTCTTTTGTTACGTCAAATAATGTTCCAATTTAGATTGCAGTATTTGTTTTTCCTCATGTTACTAGTGTTATTGTGTAGGCAACTGTTAACCAAGTAAATTGGAATAGGCATTATTTTATGTATACAATAAATATCCAACATTCAGTCTTCACATTTTTTGGTATTTCAGAATTAAAGAAATACTAAAAATGAAAATTAGACAATCATCAGAAATACCCTTAACTATTCTGCATCACCTTAGATGTTATGAAAGGACATTTGAAATTTATTTAATGATCTTTAAAAAGTTATTTGAAAACAACTACTTTCAATTATAGATTTTCCTTAAAGTCATCGACATTTTAAGTAATAACATAAAAGTATGCGGCCTAAACATGACATTTCCTATAAGTATTTACAGTGGCTGCTTTGTCACTTCTTTGCCCAGTCTTGGTAAATTATGACAGCTCTCAGTAGACAGAAAAGCTGTAATTCATTGCCTCCAATATTGTAATTGTTATTTATCCCTATTTTAATTATACTGAATCTTAATTGGCAAGTTTCATTGCAAAAAAATACATCTTATTCATTTTCCCAAATGGACATCATATTTATCTCAAAGGTTACAGCTTAAAATGAAAACCTTTTATCACTGCTAACCAGATCACACTTATAACAAATCACCTGTATTTTTTTTCTCAATTAAAATATTATTTTAATGAATAATTCCATAAAAATCCATGGTATGGCTGTAATGTTTAAAAATAAAACTACTTGTTTTACCATAAGAACCCGCTGATGAATGAAGAAATTCATTAACAAAAATGATCTCCACCCTGTCCCAATATTTATGACTAACTAATTATGCAACTGGTGCAAGAATTAAGCTTCATTCAAAGTTTGTGTTAAATTTAGACTGAAAGAAAGTAATTTGAAGCAAATTATCCTTATTGTAAAATTACTTGACCACATTACTTTTCTGCCAATAGAATAATAGTTGCTTCACTCAAATAACATGGGTAACCTTTCTACTTCTGTAGTTTCATTATATTATTGGATATATTATAGTAAATAGTAAATACAGGCTGCTTTCTGGATTAGTCAGTGAACATTATGCCATAATAGTTGCTTCTCCCAGTAACATTTCAGTATAAAAAAATATCGTGATAAGAAGAAGACACATGGCTAGAGGCTAGTGATAGAAAAAAAAAAAATCAAAGCTTCTTCACACTACATTTCTGAAGTATGTTACCTCCTAATTTAATATTAAATTAGTCATCCTCACCATTTATTATCATATCTCAAAATCACAGGTTGTTTGCAATGTGTTATTTACTGCACCAAAACTCTTACCACTTGTTACACAGAAAAAAAGGGTCTTCAAAAGTGGAAAGCTCATGCATTTATCCACCTACTGCTCCAAATGAACTAAGGCATGTGGTCAGTCATGTGCTTTACACAAATCATTAGGGATACAGAGATGTTTTGAAAAGCCATCTATGGTTACATCATTAACTATAATTTACTGCAATGACTTATGAATTTAATTTCATGGAAGTCCATTAAGAATGTGTTCTACATGTACATTAACACTCCCCATCATAAAGTAAGCCATTTAACTTTTCACAGAGTGACTTTTATGATGCTGTTACAGAAGCAACTAATTGTAGTTAAAGCATTTATTTTTTAAAAGGTCATTCCTTTTTATTGTAGTTTATAATATTTAAATGGTAGCTCATGGGTGTGAATGTGCACGTATGTGAATGCAGAGAACATGCGTGCTCAATACTGAACCTGTCCAACAAGTTCTGTAAAAAACACAGTCTAAAAAGTTATTTGCATATTAAGCTACAATGAGTTAAAAGAGAAATCTAAATTGTAAATGAGTTTTGGAGACAAATCAATGCTAATGAACAACAATTACTTCAGTCACTGTGTGAATTAAAACAACATCATTAATAAAGCTTAGGTGCTCTGCTGGCAAGCATGTCTTCAGTTCCTGGCAGATCACATAAGATCTAAATTAGGAGAAGTAGCAAGCACAAAGAAAGTAAGTTTAAAATTATTTTGTTTTGAAGCTTCACTTCAATCAAAACCTTCAGGAAAGCCTACAAAACTCAGAAAATCCCAACAAGTCATTTTAACGACTGCCTTCAATGAACGCCTGATAAAATTTCAGATTTGCACTAGATAATGACAGAAGATCTTATAAACCTAGAAGATGAGTCAGAACAGCCTCTTTTGTTCCATTTCTTGCATACGAAACAGTCAGTGAAAGATCAGAATCTTTCCTTAAGAAAAAAAGGAGCTTCTCTTTGAGCTAAAAATAAGTCTAAACATCCTGTTCTTTACCTAAATGCTCAAAACCAGCTGCAGGTAGCAATCACGTCGGGAGAAACTACAGAGGGCACTGTTGTATCAGTTTTTAAGAGTTCCAGTGGTGATAGGGCCCAAGTATAGAAGATTGTCAGGAAAATAAATAACTGACTAAAGAAAGAATCTGGAGTTAGGAGAGCATGCAAATGCACTAAACCTAAAACAATAATAAGGCAAAAACACTGAAGCTGTATTTCTGAAGGAAAATGGACTGAAAGAAAAGTTCATGTAACAGACTGTCAGGCTGATAGGAATTCTGCAGTGCACACATTTGGCATTTTCCTTTGTAGTGCTTTCTAAAGAAAAGGTAACTAATCATAGTGCCGCCTTATCCTTTGCAAACAGCAACCTATTACTGGAATCCGACTCATAATCAATATGAAAATGAGTGATGAGTGTTACGCAATTCCTCCACATGCAGAATTTATCAACAGAAAGAATATCTTCACACTATACAGTCCTTTCATAGTGTAAAAGGCCAGTTCTGTTTTATTCCTTTTCATGACACTTACAAATCAATCATTTCTATTTCGAAAGCAGTAACACTGGTGCAATATAAACCAAATTAAATCCCACCCTCTCCAGAAGAACTACCTTTAAATACATCGATAGAAACCAGCAAGTGTCCAGCTGAAAATAATGTAACTCTGAAAATTGCTCTGTTTGACATTCATATGAAAGGGGAAAGTGAATACCTTAGTAAATCTATGCAAAATTATTTTTACACAACAAATGGGCTTCAGAGATACTAATATTCATGAAAACAAATTTGATAAATGTTTTACTGCTAGTTTATATCAAAGTTTGCCTTTGATCTTATTTTATTAGAAATAACCCCAATTACATTTTTTAAACACTAATAAATTTCGAAGTGTATTTTAGCACTGCCTAATGAGAATTGCAAATAATATAAAACAGCCAGCTACCTCAGTACAGAACAATTAATGTTTTTTGTACTTTTCATTTTTGTATTTTAAAAGCATTAAGATGCCAATTAAGAAACAGAGCACTGAAATATGATATGGATAGTAACAATCATTTAATGGAACTTCAGAGAAGAAAGGTGTTACTTTTTTCCACATTGTGGTGGCAAAACCCACAAGCAGCATATTTTGCAGTACTACAGTAAAAAACCAAAGGACTTTTATGAACACTGACCCATCTCTCATTTAAAGAGTACTACATGGAAGGTTATTTGAAATTAAGTTAGGCAATGATTTCATAATAGACCAAAGAATAAACATTAACAGAGAAGATGCTTAAGCAAATGAAACACACCAGAAAATTGTCTAAAGCTATGTGAATGAATGAACAAAACAAACAAAATCAAAACCACAGACGGTGCCTGTGGATACTCACTCACATCCACATCCATAAGAACTGTGATGGTAACTGTGAAAGAATTGTCTCTAAGCATGCAAAGACAGATGTACTACACGAAAGGAAACTGCCACAGAAAATGAAAATCTAAGTTTTTTAGAAACTGCAAAACAAGACAACATAAATATACTGACTAAGCATCCACAGATGCTGGAGACCTAGAATTCCTAAGTGATTTAAGTAATTGTTTCAAGCAACTTACTAATAAAAGATAAATTATTATAGAAACTGATGTTCATGTCAGAAATGGGTTTCATCCAGGTTTTGCCACTTCTGCCTTCAAACAGGCCCTGTATGTGCAATGCTGAGTGGAAAAGGTTGCTAAATTTCAAATTCATATATATTATCTTTAGCCTAATTCTGTTCTTAAACCAGAATTATTTTAAAATTGCTTAACACTCTACCAGTCTAGTAATCTCTTTTCATTAGCATTGTTTCTAGAAGTCTAGTTTTGCTATAATAAAGTTTCCCCTTATTTGTTTCCAGCTGTTGATAAAAATTTCACTAGTATTACTTTTGTACACCTTTTTTAAGTGTATATGATTGCAGGCAAACAGGCAGTTTGCACGCATGTAAAAAACCCTAACAATTTGTTACATACACAGTATTGATAAAAGAAATGCATAAATGCATATTACCCTACTGTACTCTTTGGCACTAGGCTAAACAGATGAAGTTCTCAAGGTATAAAACATGTTGGTTCTATGTAAAACTTAACTTTATTTGAAGGCAGAAATTTGCAGTGCATTCCTAGAGACATGCAATTGGATACAAATGGGGCTGCTTTGGAGACGGTTGCGTCTATGCACATCACTTAATTACAATTCAAGTGATGAAAAAAGTTTTGATAATGTTTACAAAATTGACTTAAACATCTTAATGCATTTTTCCATTTAACTACAATAATGAATGCCAAAATGTTACTAGATAATGCTCTAAATATTCAAGATATTTAATAAGATATTTAAGGTTCCTTTCTCCCTATGCAATTGAACACATTAAAACCAATTTTATTATCGTAATTTATTCAAAGCTTGATTATGAGCAATAGCTGCGAGAAGAAATACAGCATTGTTGATTCATATACAAGCATTTCACTTAACTGCATTGGATAATAGCTGTGCTCCTAAAGGAGTATAAAAGCAAAGTGATTAGAAGTCATTACTGTTAATTAGCATTCACTTTACATTTATAGGGATGAACCCTTTCTGTGTTGAACAAATGAAAAGCTTTTATCTGAAAGCCTATCAAACCTGGTCAAGGTAGGGACCGAAATAAATGTCAGTGACCAGTACGTTGAATTCAAAACAACAATAACAAAAAAGGCCAAACAAAATCTAAGGATGTATCATCATCCAATTAGTGAGATTCAGTTTTTAAACAGGAAAAGGTCTGAGGGGAATGAGTAAAACTGGAAACTCATACTTCACATACTGCAATCTCACTGATAAAAGGAGGAAATGTGTGTTTATCAAACTTGCTGCGAGTGCACGGTTCATTTGGCGTCCTGTAAACAATGCCTGGCTGCCCATTCTCAAATGCATGTGAGAATCTTGCAACCCAGAACATCATATTCAGCAGGCAAGGTCACACTAGAGATGCCCTGGAAATGGGAAATTAGGAAAACCTGGCAATCAGAGGTTTCAAGCTGACCAGAACAAGCCCTCAGGGTTGCTTACCATCTTTCACCACCAGCCTGACTGTCTCTGCTTATTCAGTATTAACACAACAAGACAGGGAGTGAGTGAAAACAACTCCACGCACCTAACAGGGAGAATACAGTGACTTTTTTGTTTACATAAAGCTCAACATTTCTCACAGTAAGAAACTACCTCAAAGATACTGCTGAAGATCTCCTTCTAAAAAAAAAAAACCAAAAAAACAACATCCTGACCCTGCCTGAACTGGTCAGATGAGACACACAGAATTCCAGGCATCCTGTTGATTAAAAAAATTTCCTTGTTCCAGTCTCATTTTAAAACTCATACAAACCCCCCTCCCCCCCAACAACTAAAGAAACCCAGTGTTTTGAATGAAACAAGATACATAATTATTTTTACACTGCTTAAATCACTCCCAACTATGTAATTACTTCTTATCCTCTTCCCTTCATTCACACTTTTATTCACTGCTAATGACAACGGTCATTCCCAAGGTGGAGGAAGCCATGGAACTCCAATCCAAAATTAATTAAAAGAAAAATAACAAGTCGATTAAAAAAAATGCAATCATTTAACACAATGAGGGCAAAGGGACAATCAAATCCTTGCAGATAAAAATTTACTCATTATAAAAGGTGGAGGAACTGAGTCTATGAAAACACAGCAAATATTTTCTCTCTCAAAAAAAATCTTATTTTATCAGGAAGCACAGTTATTTATTTCTTGTCAGTGTAGGCAACCACTTCATACAATTTCTAAAAGTTTCCATTTAGCTTCCAGGGCTAAAGACAAAAGAATTGTGCTAGGAGATGTGGTCTCCAAACGTTCATCAAATCTACATGGCTACTAATAGCTTCCTTTGTTTTAACTATCGCGGTTTCCCTCAACTGGGCATTGAAGATTTTTTACACTTTTTTTTTCCCCAATACTTAGGGTATAATTTCACTTGCCATACAAAAATTCTCTATTTTAACTGCTGAATTAGATATAAAGGTAATCTATCAATATATCAAGGGAACAGTAGTCTTGATTTGGAATAGTCACGATATAAGCAAAAGAAATTACGGAGGAGTAAATATTTTGGAAATACAGCATAAAGAAAAATATCTCTTCCTATAACTTAATCTTTGTCCAAATAGTTGAGAAATAGAACTCTGAGGAATTAATCTATATATCTACAGATAATTCAAGTCATAATAGGGAAAAGATCAGATTTTCTTCGATGAAAACATGGAAAATTACTAGAATAGAACTCTTCTGCACGCTTCTGAACTCTCTGAATTCCCTAAGAGAGGGGGATGCTACCTACTTTGTCTGAACTCATAAACTACAAAAGTAATTTGGTGAAGAGCATGCTGAGAACCTCAGATTACAGATTCTTCAAGTCAATCAGGATTCTACAACTAATAACTATTTGGCCTCTTTAAGACTCCTAAGAAATTCTGCAAAACTTCTCTGTATGAGCTGAGAGTTCACTGCTAGTCTTTATCATAGACATAGTACAACTGAAGCCACACACACCACCTAAGAACCAAGTGATTATTACTGTATACCTTACAATTTCTTTTACATGTCTCTTGTAACAGAAGACAAGGATGCAATGCTGAGATACAATACGATATTACATTTATTCATGAGTTTTTCTTGGTATGAGCACCTAAACCTCTGTACAAAAGCCACAGAAAGTCAGCAATCACACTGAACCTGAGAACTCTTTTCACCCATTGGCCACAGCAGCTGAATTCTGAAGAAGAGTGAAAGAAAGACCATTTCCTTAGCATGGAAGACTACTAGCAATACCAAGGAACTGAAAGTTTTATGTTCCTTGAGAGAATTAATCCTTATCTGAAGGCCACAGAATAATCTTGTATTTCATCCATTCATCTCAAACCCTGAAGAACTGTTTTCTGAAGAAATTCTTAGGGAATGTCACTGCATACCGATAGGACAAAAGTTACTTCTAGTCTACCTGAACCCACACAGCTCAAGTACTTTGTCTGAGATGAAATATCTTAAGTAACATCTAAAATGGCATTGCTATTTAACTCACAGACAGGAATAATTTCTGTCTTCAGTAAGCATCAGACAGGGACCATTTAAAAAAATCCTGTTCTTAGAAAGTAATTATAAAATACAGGAGTCACACTGCACTATTGAGCTCTTTATTTCTGTAACGAAAAAATATTACTTATCCTTAATGACTGACTGTTGTAAGATCACAGTTTCAGAATGCAATGATATTTTAGAAAATTAAAAATCCTTTCTTTCCCTTCCACGTCACTGATAAAATGAAACAGTGTCACAAGCAAACTCAAACGTTTCATACATCCAATACATCCAACATTAATATTTATTTTTTAGCGGATGATCAATGGATGATTTCATAATTAATATTTCTTCAGTCCTGAGAGCCAATATATAAATTTATTTCAAGTGAACTCCACATTTTTTGAAAGCTTGCGGGTTCTAAATCCACTAAGACCACAATAAAAAGGACACTGACAGAAATAACATGTTGAAACTGAAAATTCACTAAAAATCCATTTGCATGATTTATAATAAACATTGGGAAATATAAAAGAAACTACATAAAAAGTAAATTTTTAAAATACTAATTTAAAAAAAGTAATTAAGCATGTCATCAAATTATATCAAAAAGAAGAGCTAGAAGAAACACATTTTTACCTATTTCAAGAATTCTAAAAATTACTTCAGCAATGGAAACCTACCAAACAAAGGCAAAGACTTATGGATTAGAGGAGATAAGGCAAGAAATTTGAAAAAGGACAGAATTGTCTACTGAAAATAAAATATCTTGCATTGGTCTGTTCAGTCTGGAAGTTGCTACAATGTCCTAAAAAAAAATTTAGCCATAGTTCCATGAGACACAGAAATCAATCCAACATTCAACCCATCTAATACCACTTCTCTATATGCTTGTATCAATACATCACTATATTATTTGAACAAGATAATAATTACATTGAAAAGGGGAGGAAACAGTTAACTATTGCCTTAATTGAGATGTCATATGAAAGTTTCACAAAAATGCCTTCATGCCCCAGTCTATCCTGCCACAAGAGGAAAAGAAATACAGCTTCTTACCACATTTCAAAGGCAGAGCCATTATAAAACCCCTGAAAGATAATTCAGGTAACTGAGAAACACTAGTGCTTACAGGCTCAGGTGGGAAATCGCCAATATAGACAGTGACGAACATGGACAAACAAGGATATCAGTAAATCCCATTAAGTAACATTGAGAGGAGATTACTTTATTCTTTAGAGTTCAGGATTTACACATCTCATGAAATAAATATTCTACTATCAGGTGAAGACTGCACAGTAAGATACATTTAGACCTCATATAAGTACTCTGATACGTTTCACAATACTGAATACAGAATCTAAAACATGGAATTAGGCAACTAAAAAATAGCTATAAATTTCCTTTATACCTATCAATCACCTGGGTTTGTGACAATAAAATTAATAGGTTTACAGTAATTGACAGTCAGTATCACTCACTGAGTCACACGAACTAGAACAGGACTGTTGTCTTAAGCTTCCCAGAACTGCAAGGGAATATTTAATTTTTTAGAAATCTTGTTCTCATAACAGTGTTTTTAAAAACCCTATATACTTACACATTCATACAGGGGTTTTTTAAGTGTTTTGTTTTAATTTTTTACTAAATAAGTACTTGCAATTAAAGCATTCTTTGCCAAGGGAAAGAAAGGTACACTACGTGATTTTTATTTAGACACACCTTTCCTGCAGTCTTGGCCCCAAATCAAGGGGTTTTTTTGACTGAAAAAAAGAGTTGTGTTATTTGACCAGTGTTTTAAAGTTACAATCACTCAAAGATGGTTTTGACAAGGCTTCCACAGAATTCATCCCCTCCCTTCAAGAGAATGCAAATTGACTTCTCTGTTTAAAACTATTGACATCTGGGGAAAAAAACGAAAGCAAAATCCTCAGCAATTAAGACTTAAATAGTAAAGCTACTAAACAGCAGTTATTAAAAAATGTGAAAAAATAAAACCAAAAAGCTTTCAAAGTTACTGCTAACACAAAGAAAAAGGTTATTAGCCTTCTTAAAACTAAAATACCACCGTTTCTGTAGTTTATTTACCCTCATATTTTTGCAATTATTAATCAAACTATGCAAGACGCTTACTGAAACCTTTGTATCAGAATTTCATGGCTGGGTTTGACTGTAAAGACATCCTTAAACAAAGTCTAACATAAAGGCAGTATACTGTTAATCTTTATGACTTTATGATTAAGATATCATATAGTGGGATTAATATTTCTATATGGGAAAGAAGTAGTTACTTAGTTCCAGACAACATGATAACATCTCTTTCAGCTATAGTTATAATTATCATGTACAAACTTTCAAAGCAGAAGTTGTCAAGATTTAACACTAGCATTAATTTATGTCAGGGATCCATACCTCCAAAGACAGCAAGAATCGTAGAGGAAGTATCATCTTAATTGCCACTAATTTGCCCATTTTTAATTAAATTGATCAGTAATTTATTACCTTACCCAGCAGCAGAAAGCTGTTAGCATGCAGCTTTAAGAGACAGTAGATATTAGACCTTCTAATTTCTAATACTATCATGGTTCAAAAATAATTTAAAACTGCTGTATCATATTTCTTTCGATTCCTGTACTGCAGGATATGCACATTCCATTTAAAGCCTCCACAAAGCACTCTAGAGCATAATCATAGAACCATTTAGATTGCAAAAGACCCTTGAAATCATTGAGTCCAACCATTAACCTAACACTGCCGAGTCCACCGCTAAACCATGTCCCTAGGCACCCAGTCTACACTACTTTTAAATACCTCCAGAGACAGTGACTCAAGCCTTTCCTTGAGCAGCCTGTTCCAATGCTTGATACTCCTTTCAGTAAAGAAATGTTTCCTAATATCCAACCTAAATGTGCCCAGCAGAACTCGAGGCTGTACTGCTTACGTGCACTGCTCTCCTGACCCATAGTCTTATACTCCAACACAGGTGTATGTATGATCTTGATTTTACTATAGAAGAACAGGATTTCCTTGCCAAAAATGTTTAGAAGATGCAGCATTTGACTCCAAGATGGTTCAGGAAGCACTCTGCATTCAAGCCACGTTCTTAGGTCTTACTTTCAGTTTGATTTTTTTTTAACTGAATACAGAATAAAGCCTGAAGTATTTAGGTTCATGAATCTCAATTCTCATTTTAATGAAGGAAAGCGAGCTAGAGATTGTTCAATACCTGACATGAAGACTACAAATACCTTTACCTGAAGTTTCATTAAGTAGTCTATACCAGTTTGAGCAATAAAATGACATATTTACTTTCTTTAAAATAGCAATTAAGATTTTCTGAACACTGCACTGGTTTTAGTACTGTGCACTGCAGTAATCAGCGTAATTAGCTGGAATGGACATAGCAAGTTCACTCAAAAATTGCAGAAAACTTCTAGAGTCAACAGGGGGGCTTCTATTTTTTCAATGAGATTTGATTTAATATTGGTAGAAATAAAGCACCATTTGAAAGATTTTGTAAAAGAACAAAGAATAAATTTTATGTGGTTTCGAAAGTGGGTTCATTGTCTCTCTTTAATTGATTTTATAGCTAAAAGGGACTGATATATGTTATTGCTACTATGTTAGTTATTAGAATATAATCACAGGGCCACCATAATCAAAATTATCATTGTAAAACATTCTGCAATACTTGGAGAATGATCTGCAACATACAAAGAAATAATAGATTCTGGCTTACACATCATAAGTGAACTCAAATGGAAATGTCTAGACATTACTTTCCACATATTGATAAATGCACAAAATCCAAAAGATCTCTCCTTACAGTAACCAAGTGATACATTATTTCAAGTGGGAAATAATCTAAATATTCTATTTATAGATGATTGTCACAATTATGTTTTTTGTTGTATGTGCTAAACACCTGTTATAGGTGTTTTTATTAAACAGGAAAAAGTTTTTGGCCTGAAATGAGGATTAATAAGTGTGATTTACATTGGGGAAAAGGAATATAGTTATGCTATATATTTACAGTGCAAGGAAGAAGAGAGGAATAGAAATAAAACCTGTAAAAGTGTTCCATTTTTTCCCTAAAGCTTTCCTTAAATACCTATGTGGATCGTTTACTTAAATTAATAAATGAGTTAGCAATATAATTATCCCCAACTATATATATGTTTTCAATCAGCATACCTTAACAAGTTTCATGAGCTGGTAAAGGTCTTCAACCTCATCTTCCTGGCATGCAGTATACACTTTTCCAGTATTTACACTGGTACCTTTTATAAAACCACGATAGAGTGGCAAATCCAAAGCATCAGCATATAGGTCAATGGCATGGTGTCCCACTGTCTGATACATATAGCTGTCCAATTCATCAGTTTGCCCTGCCACAATTAAGAAACAACCACATTAGGTACATTGTTTCAACAATTACAGAAAATCACAATACTACAAAGCACTGAGAAAATCTAAATGTTAATATTTTTCAGTTCACAAACAGATGTTTGGTGACAACACCACTATAAACATGGAAAGAAAAAAAATAGATTTCTCCACCCAACAGACGTATGGAGAGGAAGACATCTGTCACAAACATGCTGCCTATTTGCAAATTGTGGTGTCTTTCCTTCTTCCTGCTTCATCCAAAAAATCATGTATCAGTCCAATTCTGCTCCTATTTACATGGTAATTTTAATAGGAACACAGGTCAGAGGCCTGACAATACAAACCCAGATGTATTTCAACATGCTCAGAGCAAGACATTTGTAATGCACTGCAATACTGAGAATAAGGAATAGGTTGTCAAAATTTACAAAAAACTTTACTGTTAAAATTGTTGTCATGGTCATCACAAAAAGAGAATATCTCTGCTGAGGTACAATAAAAGTAGACCACTATAAGATATTGACATTTTTTAATAAACAAAAAGCTATTTCCTTTGCCAGGAGAAAAAAATTAACAAAATTTTCTTACAAGTAGTTTGTAGCTGGCAGATACTGAAAAAACCACCTAAAATGCAGATATCACAAATCAGAATTACACCTCAAACTACATAATAAACCATTTACATACAAAATTTTTCAGATAATATTTAAAATTGATTGATAAATTAATACATTATTATTGGTGAAATCTCCACTTTATTACAAGCTAACACAGTTCGCTATTTTAATGCTAATTTGTAACAGTGGTACTTCTCTGAATTTACATAGAGACATCAAGCATTTCTGCTGTACAGCTATGTAGCACATCTTGCAAAGAAAAAGGTCTGTAACTGATCAGGACAACTAATTTGTGATGTAAGAATTAGGTCAGTCACCTTTGATGCCACACTACAGATACGGTTCTGCACAAAACAGGAAAATCCAAACCCCTAATCACAACTAACCAACCTACAGCAGAAGTGCAGATTTAAAGGAAAATTCAGTGATTTCAACATACATGAACATGACAAGGTCTTTAAGTGATATTCTGCTTATAGTACACAGTTTCTTTATTAATTGAGACTCTCCAGGCAACAGTGGTACAAGATAAAATAAAAAGAATGGCATAGAACCCACTATTGCCTGAAGCACCTCAATTAACTTTCTATAAAATTTCCAACTACACACTTAAAGACAGCATTTTATGATTTTAATGACAATATTCTACATTTCTGATGCGGATAAATTAGTTTGCAGACAACATATTTCAACAAGATTAGAGATAACGTCCTAGCTACCCCGAAAATAAATTGTTCCTATGCTCTCCTAGCATTTGCCAGTTCTGCCCGTGACTCATTTGTGATGGCAGCTCCCTTTTTCCTTCCCTCCCTGTGTACCCTTCTTCTGCATAGTTACCAAATACCATTCTTAATTGCTTAACATATGCTGAACAGTGAACCCAGTTAACATCATTCTCCCCTACCAACTGGAAACAACTCCCTTGCTTTTCCAGTCTCACTTCGATTTGTGCTTTAGTCCAATACACAAATACTTAGCTCACCCTCTCACCTCACCACTGACTACCTGAGCTTCTCCCATCCTTTCTCACAGAAATGAAGTGGAGCCTGTGAGGAACTGATCAAAAAGTCATTTCAACCTAAAAGGAAGGGAAAAAGCAAGAAAAATAGGTGCATCAAGGTCAATTCCAACCCACATCAGTTCTTCAATGCAGTTCACAGATGCTGGGTTAGAATAGTAGAGAAAAACACACAAAAATAAAAATGGATGAGCAGCAGCACAATGGCACATTTTTGGCAGCTGGGATGGTTTACAGCATTTAGTTTAGCACCAGTTTAAAGCATTTCTAGAAGTACAGCGTTAGTTTTGTTTGATGACATCATCTGTCACCTTTTAGCATTTGTGCTACTGAACTCACACAACCCTTGTTTTCCACCAGGATATCTATATTCTCATTTTCAAATTGTGCAAGCCTTTCTTTTACAGATCTCCTCTTCTTGTGGTTTGGTTTTTTTTTTCTGTTTAAGGAAAAATACATTTAATACATCTCCATAGCATTTTCTTTTTTCTAGCTCTTTTAAGTTTTTATATTGGCCTTCAATACACAGAACTAGATAAAAACACATAAAGGAATTTAATTTAGGCACGGTTGTGATTCTGTTGTTTCTAATATATATTTTTTTTAAATTTCCTGTAAGAAATGTGGCTTTCATACCTGTATTTTCAGCAGGTCTTAAATTGGCTAAAGCAACAATCTGATGCCCAGCAGCAACACACTGCATCATATTATAACAACTGTCCTTCCCACCACTGTAAGAAAAAGAAAATAGTGGCAATTAAAAGTACAGATAAAAGTTCTAGCCCCTTATAACTTTTGCCTAACTGTTCAAAAATTAGTATTGTCAGAGCTGTTTATAAAGTTTTGAAATACAAAGAGCTGTAGAATAGTAATGGTAGAAAAAGAATGATTTCATCAAACATTTACTACATATATTTAGTGCCTAAATGCAGTAACCATAAAGCACATAACCAATTTTGTATCTTACTAATAGTCCAAGAGGTTACACAAAGAAGTGCCACTGACAATCGCCTCAAAGACTGTCTTTTACTCCAGAGACTAATTACTCTGTAATCATTACTAGTTAACTTGGATCAAAACCCCAAAATTTGCTTCAATAAGTTGACACTATTAGTAATCCTTTTAAATTAAGTGTGTCATGTAGGGGTGGTGCCTTGGGACATATTTTAGTGGTGGACTCGACAGTGTTAGGTTAATGGCTGGACTCAATATCTTAGAGCTCTTCTCCAAACTCAATGATCCTATATTAAAAATAACATTTCTCCTTCAATACGATAAGTTGCCTAAATTTTCAACATTTTGAACATATTTCCCATTTGCAAAAACTTTAATTACTACAGGCAGTAGTTTCAGTTGACACTGCATTGAATACACGTATTTCTTAGTGCATGTAGCTGCAAATAAAAATGATTACTGCTAGTAAAAAAATACAAAAGCAAACATAACCATATTCTTGTTTGAGGCCAAAAGATGTTACTCCAGCATAGAGGATGCAATTATTTCTTACATTCATTCAAGACCTACTGAAACCTTCTCCACTATCAGTAAGGAAAGAATTAAAATTGATGTAATTGAAAAAGTATTTCTATGGATTTTAATCAATAGAAAAAGAAATATTACAATCTAAAATAAGAGTGCTCTAAAATACATACTGCTTAAAAGATCCATGTTCAGACTTATGGCCTTCAAAGAACAATTGCAGTTGGAGATTCTGTGCAGCTTCTTTAAATGCCAAGGCACAAAAACCAGGGCAGGAACTGCAACAGAGATCTATACAAGCCCTGTAAAACTGCATTTTGTTTTAGAATCACTGAGATCTGTACAGGAGAACACATGGTACAAGAGACTGTTGTATTCCTTGTTATCACACTATTATTATTTCTACCTTAAAGGGGGTTGCAGCAACGTGGGGCTTGGTCTCTTCTCCCAGAAAACAAGAAATGAACAAGAGGAGATGGCCTCAAGCTGCACCAGGGGAGGTTCAAGTTAGACTTTAGGAAGAATTTCTTCACGGGAAGGGTCGTCAAGTGTTTGAACAGGCTGCCCAAGGAGGTGGTGCTGTTACCACCCCTGGAGATGTTCAAGAAATGACTGGACATGGCACTTGGTGCTATGGTCTAATTGACAAGAGGTGACTGGTCAAATGTTGGACTTGATAATCTTAAAGGTCTTTTCCTAACCAAAAGATTCTGTGGTTTTGAAACAAAGTTTTTCAGAATTTCCAGCTTTAAGCATTCCCTTTTATCTAGCCCTCTACACAAGAGCTTGAAAGTGGCCTACAGGAATGCAACCCTCAATTTCTGCTTTTATCCATGCTAAAATTCTGTGTGCTGTCTTAAATTTGCTATGTAATTCAAAGTAGAAATAGTGTAAAACATTGCATCCTTTCATAAAGCAGTTGATTCTCTTTCAGTGATGAAAAGTAAACATGATAGATTCCTATCTCCATCTCTACTTAACATTCTTCTAATACATACCGGCAACTTTCTTCTAACCTATATACAGATGCAAAAACAAAATCCTACATGCATTAATTTTGGACTCCGTTCTTGATAGCTTGAAAACGCAGATAGTATTCACTTCATAATTTAAACTTCCAGGCTTAACGGAGTCGTGAGACAAAACCCCTTTTCTTTCTGAATGACTTTATGCTAAAAAATAAGTGCCCCACTAGTTCTGATTTCAGCTACAAACACTGCTTCAGAAAAATAATTGCATGACAATAGATAATTGCCTATGCTGCTTAAAGCATTTTAATATTTTTAATTGAGATAAAAAAATTAAAATGTCACTGGAATAAATCTATAAAACTTTTCAATTAATTTATGTGTATATATATAAATAAAGTTATTTTAAGATGCAATTATGTCCATATTGCCTACATTGGGCCACCAGATAGTAGGTGGAAATTTGTGCTCGCTGAATCACATGCTACTCTACTGTTATTTATTCTTTGCATTATTTACCATAGCCCTAAAAACTAACAGTCCCAAGTAACAAACGAAATGGTGCCTGCCTACAAGACCTTCCAAAAAATATGGTTGAGACCAATGAAACCAGACAGCCCATGCTACGGGAGAAATGTGGACTCAGCACAGTCCACAGAAGAGAGATGAAGGCAAGTACTGAGATAGCCTGGGGACCCCTCTCAATTCTCAGCATAGAAAAAAAAATCACAAGGCCTTTTTGTAGAAAGCTCCGAAGTGAGGCCAGTCAGGGTTCTGCAAGTATGCAGGCTTATAAACAAAATACCAAAAGGGAAAAAAAAAGGGCAACCCTGAAGATACAAACCTATAAAAGACTTCTAAGCAAAATCCTTTTTATAGACAAGTATAACCCTTTACATTTAAGAAAATTCTAGAAGAATTTTAAAGAGTCGAGAAACATCATATTTCAGGTTGAAGACTGGCTTTAAAATGCCTATGATTTAGCACAAAACACAATGCAGGGTTTACCCCATAAATACCACTTTAAAACAAGACTATCAACTTTTGGTGTGGCCAACAT
Organism: Petroica traversi; assembly: GCA_025920805.1. Classification (NCBI taxonomy): domain Eukaryota; kingdom Metazoa; phylum Chordata; class Aves; order Passeriformes; family Petroicidae; genus Petroica; species Petroica traversi. The sequence continues at coordinate 26,542,771 of JAHLSL010000007.1, forward strand.
TCTATAAGGAAAAAAAAAACAGGTTAAAGTAGTTTCATACATAATCCTGACCTTTGCAAAAGTAAGAAGCACTTTTCAAATACTTTTTGTCCCCTCTGATCTTTGGCTAGCTCTGTTACAAAGACTTCAGACACTTTGATGTCTCCTTAAAACTCTTCTTAAAACTATTACTGAAACTAAATCCATCCTTGTAAAATAGACCATTAAAATAGCAATTGTGTTAGGAACCTGTTTACAGGATTTTATTCCATCCTGCCTTTTAACACATTCCTCTGCTTAGAGAATATCAAAGTAAATAATCCTGAAAGACAAAGTCTTATCTATAAAATTAAAAAAAAATACTGAAGCTGATTTTTCCCTACACCATATATAAACAAATTTCGAAAAACAGATAACATTTCCTGCATTTTCTCCTCTTTGCATGATGTTTGGAATGCTTTGCAATTGTTGTGGCCAAACCCCAATTTCATCAAGGTTTGATATTAGACATTCCCTGAAAGAATTTAAAATATTAAATATTTAGGCTCAAGTAAATACCTACTGGTACCCAAAATAATAAATAAAAAAACCAAAACGTAGCTCACATCTGCACAATTCTTTTCCACATAGAGGTTTCCGAGCTTGCTCGTTTTAAAATTAACTATTGTTTCTTCACGAAAAATGCATTCCTATTCTTACTAGAAAATGTCACTGTTTCTTAAAAAAAATATACAACTGCAGAAAGACAAAGAAACTTACAAAAAACATAAGGGGGAGGGAGAGGATGGGAAACACAGCAACCCCTGACAGACACGGCTGTGTCCAACTCCAACGATTTAAACGAGATAGCTTCATCATTTTAAAACTGGAAAAATTAATCTCTCGCAAAAAAAAAAACCCCCCAAAAAAACAAACAAAAACAAACCAAAAAACTACAAAAAATATAAATCTATCGTTA